>WBMW01000976.1:687220-699025 GCA_013396635.1 Penelope pileata
GCTGAGGGAGCTGGGATTGTTTAGTCTGGAGAAGAGAAGGCTCAGGGGAGACCTCATCGCACTCTACAACATCTTGAAGGGAGGTTGTGGTGAGGAGGGGGTCGGCCTCTTCTCCCAGATAACTAATGACAGGACGAGAGGGAATGGCCACAAGTTGCGCCAGGGTAAATTTAGACTGGATATGAGG
This sequence comes from Penelope pileata, assembly GCA_013396635.1. Taxonomy (NCBI): domain Eukaryota; kingdom Metazoa; phylum Chordata; class Aves; order Galliformes; family Cracidae; genus Penelope; species Penelope pileata. Next base: position 687,408 of record WBMW01000976.1, read on the forward strand.
AAAATCTTTTTCTCTGAAAGAGTGGTCAGGCACTGGAATGGCCTGCCTAGGGAGGTGGTGGAGTCACCGTCCCTGGCGCTGTTCAAGAAGCGTCTAGACAAAGTGCTAAGGGATATGATTTAGTAGCTTAGTGGGTAAGGATGGTGATAGGAGGACGGTTGGACTAGATGATCTTGTAGGTCCTTTCCAACCTAGTGTTTCTATGATTCTATGACTATGTTTCTTTATTCACAGATGCATGTCTATGTATGATGGCATTAAAACACAGTTTGCTTGGGAACACGACCTGTACTTTATTGTACCGCTCTTTTATCTCATTTGCTAATCCTCTAATCCTTATGTCCACAGTACATCTATCAAATCACTTTGTTCTTATCGTAAATCACTAACAAACAGAAAATAGCAAAGACAAATTCCCATTACGTGTCAGCAGAACTGAATTCATGCAACGATTCCCCACTTCCTGTAACATTTTAAGTCTACTTAACAGATACGTTTCTGTAAGAATTTTATCTTGCATAGATCCAGATCCAAATTCAAATCCATTCATCTTAGATAACGCTTCCCAAAACCTTATTTCGTGCAAAGTCCTCTCATTCAGGTTTTCCCTGCTACCAACCTGGTGTTTCTGCTGCTGTTGCTTGCTCACATTCCTCAGGTAGGTATTGTATTTAACAATGTCTTGGCTCATCTCATCCACTCTGTCCATCAGCAGCTGCAGACTCTTCCCTAGGTGATTACTGAAATACAAGAAACATTTATGAAATATTGAATTTATTAACAAAATTAAAATTGAAAATTCATTTCATGTTAATTGACAACCTTTTCTGCACTAATGCCACAATTTCCAAATTTCTTTATGAAGTTCCTCGTTTTTTTTGTTCATGTATGTATTTGAAGATACTTTATCTGGCATCTCCTCCTCCAGTGTCTTTGCCACACTACAAGTATGATATTTAAATGTTTTGGTCTTTGCAAGGAAGTGCATAGTTATGAAAATTTACTGCCTTGCAAGAATTACAGATCCAGGTCAAATGTTTAAAAGAAAAAGACTGATGCCTTTGTGGTGACATGCAAGCCTGAACAACGTTCCAGGAGACATGCGCAAAAAATTTGGTTTCAAGCTATTTCTAGCTTTTTTCAGTATTTCTGATGCTCAGCAGGGACTGTTAAATACTCTTCAGAGCTCTATCTCATTAACTAGATAATCAAACCATGCCTGGAAGTCCAGCAGACATCACTCGATCTTAACTGTTGAGAGGGAGTATTGCATCCAGCCCAGCCAGCTCCACATTCCATACCATAGGCAACATGGAAGCAGCTAGGCTGGGCGCGTCCAGTTTCAGTTATGCGATCTACAGCCTTGGCCAGACAAATGCAGTCTGTTAAACAGCTTTTACTGTAGCCATTTTTAGCTATTGATTCAGTATTTTGCAGGAACTTAAGGTATAGCTTCCAAGTTTAAGTTTTGGAACTTCAAGGTTGGTGCCCATGGAGACAGTATTCATCCCAAATTGTGTTTACAGAGCAGCGCAGTAGAAGGAAGATACTTACTTCTCTGTATTGATCCCTAAGATCAGAAGCTAGCTTGTTGGCTCCAATCTAAGCCTCACCCACTGCAACCTGGTTGAAGACCAAGGACTTAACAGCTAAACTCCATTCTTCTCCTCTTCAACTGAAATCCACTTCTATTAATGGAGTTTCTTTCAAATAAAAGTGGTTTGGTGCACTTTATGTCAGAATCTTATCCTTCAGTCACTGCTTCTCTGCATTATCTGAGATTCCTACTGCCTTTTATAATGCGTTCCCAACACTCTACATCATATGGACTGAGGAAACTAACTGGAAGAGCCAGTAGGAAACAGTGGCACAATGCAAAAAGGGAACCACACACCTAATACGACACGTGTCCCTTTCCAAGTGTAAAATACTCTCCAAGTCCACAGAATCCAGAGCTGTGGACAGACACTTGTAATATACCAAGGCACTAGAGGATATCTGCTGAGAATGTAGCTAAGGACACAGACCATCATCTACAAGTACTGGAACAGCCATTTCACTAGCTGAGCTGCCTGCTCACTCAACAAATGGCTGGATCAGTGATTTCTGAGCACAATTTATTTACAAGCCAGAGTTTTAAACTTAAGTTGCCTACAGGGCAGATGGTGAGGAGGACTTCGGCTACGTAGCAGAAAGAAAGGCGCCACTATAATTATTTTTAAACTTGGAGAGACTTTCTTCTTTTGGTTGAGGATCTCAAGCATTATAATATTTAGAACAGTGGAATATTGCCATGGCCATGGGTGTGCATGTTTCCATTTTTTTTTTTTTTATAGAGTTTATATTATACTGAGTTAGTATAAGAACTGAATATTCTCAGAACACTAATGACCTTGTAGGGTATGTGGACATCAGGAGTACGTAATTATTTTACAGATAGTGTCTGTATGAAATATAGCTGGTTACAAGGAATGATTTTCTGTGAATCTCTCTGGGACCAGCTTAGCACAGCAGAATACTGAACAGGGAGTTATTGTTAAGACATTGCCGTAATATACTGTTTGCTCTCATCGCCAAGGAAACAAAAAGCTAAAAACAGATAACTTAAACAGATGTGAACTGAGACATGAAGTGATAAGTATGCTCCAAGCACAGCACCAGCTTTTGCTTAGGTCTCATGTGTCTGATACCCTCTTTCACTCTCTAAGAATACATAAAGAGGCCAACAGGAAATAATTTGTAAAAATAATTTGTAACCCTAACCCTAACACTAAACATGTAATGTTTAAGTAAGTTTTATTCAGCAGAAGTTTATTCATGTGAGATTTAGAATGTTAAATTGTATTGGTTTAGCCCATAAAACTCACCATACATTTACTCAGCCCAAAAACTCTTTTAGGCATCTCCTTACCTTCTGTACTCCTATATAAGATCTCAAAAATTACACTACTTGGTATCTAAATGCTCCCTATGCCTTAATGCAATTAAAAAAATGCAAGTAATTTCTGCTCGTGTATCCATAAAGACTCACTTTGCTAAAAGGCTCTGTGATAGTGAAATGCGGACAACATGGAGCTCACCACTTGCATTTGACAAATGGTTCTGCACCAGTCATACAAAAACTGCATTTTCAATGGTGCATTTCTGTCAGTTGATTCAGTAAGTCAATTATATCAAGTTGAAATTTGGATTACCAAGAAGCATAGACCAATAAGAACAGGTTTGAAAAGCAAAACTGCTGGTGCTGTGAAACCAATGTCCTTGCTACATGTGCTTCAGGTGGGTTTCTTGACAGGAGTTCTGACCTGCTCCAGTCATCTAAATGCCCAGTGGTGGCTGAAGCACATTAGGCATGTTCCTAAAGCCTATTTTTAGTTTATTTTCACTTGAAATGAATCCAGTCTGATACCACTCAGTGGTGACGATCAGCGTACAATCTCAGCTTGAGCTAATAAACATTTACTTAAGATTGCACTAGGAGATCACCATACCTCAGGTATCAATGAATATTTACAGGAGAAAAATATTAGAAATACCCTAGCTGAAGAATTGCCATCATACTGAGCATCAAAAAGTCCACACAGGGGACCGTGTACTGGTTGGTGCTGTGCACTTCTATAACAGCCTTACAGTTGGCAGGTCATTTCCCTATACTACTCTTCACCAAAAAGGGCAGATATGTATTCAAACCCTTGTGACAGGAATTACTTCAAATTCCTTATTTAAGGATTATCAAATGAAGTTCAAATAATTCTAAGGTTGAGAAGTACAAACCTGTGAGTGGGCTACCCTAATCCATTGGTGACAGTTAACCCATGGTTCTTACTACCCAGTTCTCCTGGCTGATGAGCCTTGCCTTTGGCGGTGTTATGGTCTAGCTTCCATGGAAGAAGAAAGCATCACCTACATGTCAACTAAACCCATTTATCATCTACTGCATGAGCGCATCCTGTTAGGACACAGATCTGGCTAAGAGACCCGAATGCAAGCTTTTGTCTTCATGAGGGAACGCTCGTACCACCAGAGCCTCCCGTTGTGGATATATTTTAAGGAGAGCAAAGGTGCGGTCTGCTGCTGCCAGCAAAGCCAGTTTAGGAGGTTCCAGCATCAGCATCTTCCTGCCTCTCCCTCTGCCCAAGGATTACAGCATTCTCAACTGTATGGATTCGGCTGTTTGCGTGGGCACACTTCAAACTGTTTCAGTGAAACAGCCTACTGCAAATGCAAAAACACTCTCTGCTGGGGTTTCTTTAAAAAGAGAGAGAGACTGAGGGAAGGGCTGGAAGGAAAGAAGAGTGGGAGCCTGACTTTTTCCACCAGACTATTCCACAAAGCTGTTTGTACAGCCATACTCTGAAACAGATGAGGGAATAAAAATCATTGAGGGTGGGAGGGATGTAGAGATGAAATGGGGATATTGGGGAGGAATGATGCAAGCAGCTGGGGGCTGGAACCTCAACTGGCTCCGCTTCTGTAGGATTTGTAGAGTAGAGCTACACACGAAGCCCACATTTCCTTCACCATCTTTAACCAGGAAAGGACCCCAGACATACTAAAGGTCTGAAACACCCAAAATGCATCCTTAAGTCAGAAACCAAAGCTTCAAAGAGGCAGAAATTCCCATCATTCTCAGTTTCCCATGTCCTGGTCATTGGCTTTAGCTGTCCCTGCACATGAGGTCTCGCAGTTTGTGCTTTCAGAGCCAGCTACCAGTGCTGGCCCAGAAGGGAGCAGAGCACACAGCATCCAAGATCTGTGTCATCATGTTGACCCATGCACCTCATGCTGGAGCATGGCAATGCTGAAGCTGAATGCATCCTGAAACAATGGCCCCCCAAATCGCCCACAATCACTGCAAAACAAAGTACATGAGGAGTCCACTTATTTGCATCATGTCTTAAAAAAAAAAAAAAAAGAGAGAGAGAGAGAGAGAGAGAACAAGAGCAGCAGGAGCAAGCTTGAGAAAAGCTTTATCTGCTGCTCTGGTTTTCCAATTTCCATCAGTTGTGCTGAGGCCTCTCTCTCTCCATCACCGCTTTTTGGGAAAGGTGCCACCCTGCACAGCGCTTCTCCTCCTAGGAGGAACAGCTTTGTGTGGATTAGAGAGCTACTGTTGGGCAAGGCACATCTTTTTGATTAAATATTTCTAAGGAATATTCCCACCGCTTAGCAGAAGAACTTGTTTACATCTCAGCAATTCAGCCTGAATACAACCTGTGCTCTTTTTAAGAGGATTTTGTTTGAATGAGATATGTAAGTCAGGAGTCTCAGAGCTCTGTTCCCTTTTCTATTTGGACTTTGATGTGTGCCTTTGGGCAAAACACTTACCCTCTCTATGTCAGCTTCCCCCATCTGCAAATTAGAGATTTTCATAATTATCTTAATAATCCGTTAAACACACTGAGATTTCTGAATAAGCAGCACAATGTACAAAGGTTAATATTGTTTCTGAAAGCCAAAGAAACCCTCCTCATGTCACTTTTGTAAAAATACCGCATCTGATGTTTGAAAAATATTTCTGCCAAGTAGATGTTACTGCAGTAAATGTTCAGCACATGTTTGCTTCTACTGACGCACACTATTAGAAAAATTGCTCGAGACAAATTGAGATATTATAGAACAACCCTATTATGAAGCTAGACCACAAAAAAGCTTTTTTTAATTTAAACTAGATCATCAATAGAATAGGGAAGAGATGGATGAGAATGGGAAAGTTGGTTGTAATTATTTCTCTGAAGATCTGGAACATTATCTGACAGGATTTTAATTCTTGAGTCTCTATCAAAAGACTGGCAGTACTCCAAGGTCTTCAAGACATTTTGGTCCTTAAGGGTAGCAGGGGATAACAGTTTGAGCAAAAGGCCTTTACTTGCTATTACTTGCTAGCTGTGCGCTACGCTGCCTTTAAATTCTTTCCCTAGAATATTCCAGAGAATTCACATCTCACAAGAGACACAGATTTATGCCCAAAAAGTAAACTACTTTATACAATTATACTTTATACAATTATCACAAATTTACTTCAAAAGGAAAAGATATTAAAGTGCAGTCAAAGTACCTCAAATAGGTACAGCTTCAAACTCAGACAAGGTGGGTGGCTGAACATGTGAGAATCTCGATGAAACAAACACTCCAGAGGAGAAGAACCATGGGTAAATAATTTCATTGCCAAAACCATTGCTTCAGAAGATTAAAAAAGGTTCAGGGATGCTCACAAAGGACAGGAGGAAAAAAAGAACTCTCACCTTACCTAAAATAAAGTAGCCTTAAAGTTACTACCAACTAAATCTAAATCTACAGCAGCAGCAAAAGTTCAGTGAGGAAGACACAGCAAAATTTTTTTTAAAAAGTTGATATCCAAGATTTTTCAGCCACAATTATCCAAAGACAAAAATAAGGAAATACAAAATGAAAACAAAACTTTCTGACAGAGAAATCTTGGTAATTGAATTCAAGTGAAAACGAGTTAAATATTTAAGCAAGCAACGCAAGTCACCCTACCTAGAATAAATGAACATTGAAGCGTTTCTAATTTGCCAGTCGAGTCATACCAGCATGAGATACCACTGAGCGTAATCTGCTTGGTAACTAAAAGCAGCTATAAAGAATTAAGAAGAAAAACAAATGCACATACAATAACCTTCAAATAAACTAACTGAGATAATTTACAAAACTTGTCTGCTTCAAATCAAACTAAGCACCTTAAGTTCCTCCAATAGACCAGGGGAGTTTGAAGAATGCTGCCAAGAAGTCAGTTCAAGACACATAATTCTGAAAACTGATGGATCTGTTGAATTAATTCCCCGTTACTGAGAAGCTCTAGGCTTCAGTAAGCTGAAGAAATTACTGCGAGCATACAGGATACTAAGTTCAAAGAAACACATTTAATTGAAAAGGCACTTTTAACAAGGTTTATAAGGAATCCATTTCCACCTGTGTCATTGTCAAGAACAGTGATGTGCTGCTCTAAGAAAACATCTATTGAAAACCAACTTTGATTCAGTAAGAAAAAAGCTCTTTTTCCCGTTGTGAAGAACTCCTAAGCACAAATGGAGAGTTTCCCTTTTCTCTTCAACTCATGTTTTTCTCCATCACTTCTCTGATGAAGGGACCACCACGAAAGCCTGTCTTGCACCAAGCTACCAGCATTGCCATTCCAGAAAGAAAATTAACTTGTAAAGTTTCTATCTTTTAACTTGAGTCAGGGAAGCAGTACAGTAGTGACTGCAGAAGATGACAAGCTGATGAAAAACTTCACCTGCAGTTTGTGATCTGTTCAAACTCATTTCCATTTCCAGAACAGCACTGTGCGACTAGCAGCAGCCTGGGCTAGCGTTCAGGTTGCCAAATAATCCTTTTAACAGGAGCAAAGCCCCAGAAGCAATTGAGGCCAACGCTGTCATGGCACCAGCACACCTCCCTGTGTACTCAGCATGGTTCTCCTTTTCACGGAAGAGTGGCAGAGCTCACGAGGAATTGCTTATCTCCCACACCCAGCGTCCATCCTTTCTCCTCATAGTAAAAGATTTGTGATCTCTGACAAAGCAAAGAGATTGACAGGCAGCCTGAAAGCTGAGTAGCCTGCACATCGTAGCAAAAATTCTTTACCGACTGATTAAATGCAAGGTGCAAAGACGCAGCAACTATACTGGACAAGCTAGTGACTAAATATCCCTTGTGACACATCAATTCCCAGGCACAGTTCAGCCTCAGATCCATTCTCGCCCAATTTCTTTGGAAGTATCAGATCCCTCCACATACACAACACAAACTCTGGAAAAGAAAACGGAATGGAACAGAGTGGAAGACTACTGCTAACCCAGGCAACATATGGACCACCAGCAACATGGAACCTTACACAGCCTTACTTGGTGTGGTGGGGGGAAAGAGGCCACTAGCATTCAGCTAATTTGGTTGGCAGAGGTAACAGTGGAGATCAGAATCTTGGCAGATTATACATTGAAGTAAAGAGTGCTACACTCCAAAAACCTGTTAGTGAATATATCCAGTTTCTACCCAACAAGGTACTACATCATTTTGCACATCTGGTAATTTTTATCAGCTCAATAATAACCAAATTAACTATATTCTGTCTTGTGAGATTTAAGTAAATTCTTCATCATACTGCTGTAGGCCATGCCTATTTTATCATAAATACACTTTTGGGGCAAAGTATATTTGGGGCTACATGAATAAAAAGTTACTTAAACAATTTCTGACATCATTAATGCTGGCTGCCATGAACATCAGTCCGAGCATTTCTTCTAGTATCTCAGATAGACTTTTTTTTTTTTTTTTAAACACATTCTGCAACTGAAGTAGAACAAATGCAATTTATTTTTTAATTAAAATTTACAGGATTACTTAAGGACACTTAACAGATAACGTAAAGAATAGCTAACAGATTTATTTGCCTTAATTTTCTGAGTGCTGGTATTTTCTTGAAGTTAAATATATATATATATATATATATATATGGTACTGGAAGGAATACACAGCTCAAGCAGTTCAGGCAAACACAGATTACAGGCTGATTTTAGTCCTTGAATGTTATGCTACAGTTTTACCATGCAGCTTTTCCTTCAGCAAAAACACATGAAGGGTAAAATCTTAACCCCATTAAAGTCAAGGCAAAGCTTCCATGGGCTGTAATGAGACTGGGATTTCACCCAAGGTGTTAAACTGTGGTTTGGGAAAGCGAATAAAAATACATCCATTATTGTAACAAGTACTTACCTGCTAGCCAGACTGAGCAATTCATGTCTATCGGCTACTGCGGATTTCTTTTCCAGTTCCCACAACATCACATTGATCAGGTATGAATTCTTAATTACAATGGGCACTTCTTCAAACATGTTTTCATAAGCAATATTTGCTTTTTTCAAGCTGTGAAACAAGTTAAAAGTATTTATTAAAATAACCCGTACCTCTGTTCATTTTGTTGAACTGTTGCTCCAGCTACATTAACTAGATAATTTTGTTAAAACTTCCAACTTTCAGAGCTCCATATTCAAGCAAAAGTCAGATCTTTTGGTTAGAGAGCATTTGCATGGCAAAACCTCACGTTCACAAAGACTAGGAAAAGCTGCTCTACAAAAACTCTCAGAAGTCAAGCAGCTGCTTTGCTCGCTAATACACTGCTTACATGAAAAAGCCTCCAGCAAAAGACTGCACTGACAGGATTAACTCTGCCCCTTCCAAAACACTTCAGTGTTTTCCCTGCCATCAGAATTTCTTAAATAGAAGCAAACAGTTACCACATAACACTGAAACAGCTTTAAAGTTGTAACTACTACAACAAAAAGCGATTTCCCCAATAGCTAAATAATTAAGAATTTTACTGATCAAAATTAGATTGACAAAATAGCATGTGCTTTGGAACGATTAAATTCTACAGTGGTTATTAAAATACAAGTTTATAGTGTATTTCTTTTCAAGAATACATATAAAGGCCACTGTTAATTTTTTAAAACAGATACTAACACCTTTCATAAAATCTGGAAATAAAAGTATGATATAAGTTTAAGTAAATATATCCTTAACTTCTTTGTATGTGTTATGGAATTTTGAAACAAAACCATTTCCTTTTTTCTTCTCTTTTTTTTTTTTTTTGGACTAAGCATCAGATTTGTTTGTTCATTATGCAAATGTTATCTTTAGACACTGAGCAATGAAATGATTTGGTTTCTCCTCAATGAATGGAGTTTAACAAGTGCTTGTGCTTCTGCTGTTGAACACCAAGCTGTTTGGGGAAAAAGGAAACAATTCCAGCCTACATCTATTACAAGCAACTACTCTTCTGAAACAGAAGAGCCACCCTACTTTTACTCCGGAAGATTGTGTCCACACAAGGGAGTTAGTTTGGAATAAATATAGAAGACCAGCTATTGTATAATACCTGTACAACCTGTACAATNTTTTTTTTTTTTAAACACATTCTGCAACTGAAGTAGAACAAATGCAATTTATTTTTTAATTAAAATTTACAGGATTACTTAAGGACACTTAACAGATAACGTAAAGAATAGCTAACAGATTTATTTGCCTTAATTTTCTGAGTGCTGGTATTTTCTTGAAGTTAAATATATATATATATATATATATATATGGTACTGGAAGGAATACACAGCTCAAGCAGTTCAGGCAAACACAGATTACAGGCTGATTTTAGTCCTTGAATGTTATGCTACAGTTTTACCATGCAGCTTTTCCTTCAGCAAAAACACATGAAGGGTAAAATCTTAACCCCATTAAAGTCAAGGCAAAGCTTCCATGGGCTGTAATGAGACTGGGATTTCACCCAAGGTGTTAAACTGTGGTTTGGGAAAGCGAATAAAAATACATCCATTATTGTAACAAGTACTTACCTGCTAGCCAGACTGAGCAATTCATGTCTATCGGCTACTGCGGATTTCTTTTCCAGTTCCCACAACATCACATTGATCAGGTATGAATTCTTAATTACAATGGGCACTTCTTCAAACATGTTTTCATAAGCAATATTTGCTTTTTTCAAGCTGTGAAACAAGTTAAAAGTATTTATTAAAATAACCCGTACCTCTGTTCATTTTGTTGAACTGTTGCTCCAGCTACATTAACTAGATAATTTTGTTAAAACTTCCAACTTTCAGAGCTCCATATTCAAGCAAAAGTCAGATCTTTTGGTTAGAGAGCATTTGCATGGCAAAACCTCACGTTCACAAAGACTAGGAAAAGCTGCTCTACAAAAACTCTCAGAAGTCAAGCAGCTGCTTTGCTCGCTAATACACTGCTTACATGAAAAAGCCTCCAGCAAAAGACTGCACTGACAGGATTAACTCTGCCCCTTCCAAAACACTTCAGTGTTTTCCCTGCCATCAGAATTTCTTAAATAGAAGCAAACAGTTACCACATAACACTGAAACAGCTTTAAAGTTGTAACTACTACAACAAAAAGCGATTTCCCCAATAGCTAAATAATTAAGAATTTTACTGATCAAAATTAGATTGACAAAATAGCATGTGCTTTGGAACGATTAAATTCTACAGTGGTTATTAAAATACAAGTTTATAGTGTATTTCTTTTCAAGAATACATATAAAGGCCACTGTTAATTTTTTAAAACAGATACTAACACCTTTCATAAAATCTGGAAATAAAAGTATGATATAAGTTTAAGTAAATATATCCTTAACTTCTTTGTATGTGTTATGGAATTTTGAAACAAAACCATTTCCTTTTTTCTTCTCTTTTTTTTTTTTTTTGGACTAAGCATCAGATTTGTTTGTTCATTATGCAAATGTTATCTTTAGACACTGAGCAATGAAATGATTTGGTTTCTCCTCAATGAATGGAGTTTAACAAGTGCTTGTGCTTCTGCTGTTGAACACCAAGCTGTTTGGGGAAAAAGGAAACAATTCCAGCCTACATCTATTACAAGCAACTACTCTTCTGAAACAGAAGAGCCACCCTACTTTTACTCCGGAAGATTGTGTCCACACAAGGGAGTTAGTTTGGAATAAATATAGAAGACCAGCTATTGTATAATACCTGTACAACCTGTACAATTTTCCTTCTGGAAAAAAACAGCTCAAAGACAGATCAGCTACTTCCCCACCACCCTCTTTTTTTTTTTTTTT
>WBMW01000976.1:702982-753818 GCA_013396635.1 Penelope pileata
GGGGGAGGGGGGGGTGTCAAGACTACTTTATAAAACTAAAACATACAGAATTCTTTTCTACAAAACTGTGGTCATTGCTTTGAATAGAAAAAGCATATGATACATTCAATAAATGAGGAAAATGTAGATAGGCTATTTTGGTTTTAAAAGGTTTTTAAAAATATAGCTGTGTAGAAAGCAAGTAAGACTTGCTTTTGACATGACTTGCTAAGACATGAAATTATGGTTAAATCATTTCTAGCTAGATGAAGTCATGAAAAGGAAAAAAAAAGGGATTTTCAAAAGCAGATGAAAGAAATATTTTTTGAGTATGAGATTTGATGTAGATTTTTAAGTAGTTGAGCTGCACTGCTCCTTGCAGTGCTGATTCTCTTAAAATAGAGGACACAGTCCAAGTAGGGGTAGCCACACAATGATGGAAAAAAGGTATTTTCTATGTAGATTCCTATGAAGTCATATGGTAGACCCATTCAGATATATTCTCATTTAAGAGATCTTAAGGAGAAGTTAAGGATAGGGAACACCCTATGAAAATATCCAGATCTTTATAAATCTGAATAAAAGTATATCATGCCCTTACAAGTATTCATCTGAGAGGAAACCCAAAAATTAAATTCCAGGACTTCTTTTCTTAAACACAAAATCATGTAACTGAACATAAGTGTAAGAGACATCACGTAGAAGAAAGGACTCACTGTAAAGCATCCAGATTTCAAGTCAGCAGTTCCTCCTCTCACGACTGTTAGCACTTAGATGATAATGAAGGCAATAGTGGAAAAATCTCAAAGAACCAATAAAGCATCAATAGCTAACATCTCTGCCTTGGGAAAACAACTGCAGAAATTAAAACATGATGCAGTTCCCACCAGAGAGAAATGGAAACTCTTTTAACCAAACATATATATTTTACAACATGTATTAGCAGCTAGATAGCTCCAACAAGCCACCAACTTGCACAAATGGATAACAGTCCCCAAGTTGATATCGTTACTGCCATTTCTTTAAATCTTTCGCCCACTCTACAAAGAATCATCTTTTTACCCAGAAGTTAAGCACAGACTAAACAAGAGCTTTCTCCTGTCCAGCCCTCACTCTGCTAGGACTTGGGAAGTCAAGCACTTCTACAAGAAGTTCACTGTTTCAAACCACAGTATTGGTTTGACGTGTGGGTGCCCTCCTCCTTTCCAAGCCACACTGCAAAGGTGCCACCAGAAGTGCCACCAAGTCTGAGAACACCCAGAGTTTATGTGAGCAAGGAAAAGGGCCAAGGAACTGTCGGTCAGATCAGAATGCAGTGAAAGCTGTATTTTTAAGCAAGTTGTTTGTTCAGGAGCTTCCTTATGATGAGGTAAGCTACCAGCCACGTTTGCATTTTGTGCTTCTTGCATTAAAAACATACCCATTGCCTCTACCTCCTGAGCACCTGGCAGGGATGGTTTTCTTGAAAAGAATATCTTTATCATTAAAACACACCTTTCCTCTAAAATTACAATTTTTCACTTGTTTGCAAACAAACTTAACAAGGAGGCAAGAGGGAAGTAAAGAAAATGCAGCTAGTAAGCAGGATTATAATTTAAAGCCATAAAAGCACAAAATTGTACAGTATGGGTGCCTTGCTTGAGTCTGGTTGATATGTGTGTGTGCTAACACAATCCATTGACTGACAATAGAAAGAAGTATTGCAGTTGTTTGGTGAATACTTTTTCCCATGATTTGAACTAAGTTTTAACAAATTTGTTTTAAAAGGGTGAAGGAAATACTAAAGTAAAATCAACACCTTCTTCTTTTCCAAAGAATAATGGTAACATCAGAAAGTATCCAGGATTTAACGTATGTCCTCTACATTAACAATAAGGAAATAACATACAGAAATTTATAGAACAGAGACAAGGCCAAGAACTGAACACTTACATCAGAATGACCCATTCAATATTGGGGACAACTCAGCCACATTCCTTAAACATCTTAAAACGGCCTCAGTCAATTTCACTATTCAAAAACCTGATTTAAGAATAGGCCAAATCAACTGAGACACTGAAAAAGAAAATAAACAGTCCATGTGATGATTTTAAAATGCAAACAAATTTAAGACACCAGAGTTCACAAACAATTGGCAAACTCACATCTTGCTTGAACTAACAGCTTATTTCCAAAACTCTTCTGAAACAAGTGTTCTTGAAGCAGCCTGACACACGATGCAAGTCCATTCAACATTCTAAAATTACATTATTTTAATTTCTCTATAAACAATACATTAAAATCCAGCTCTTAGGAGGTCACATACCAATGTACGTTACCAAAATTCAGTTCCAAAATGGTTATTGCTACCATCAGATGAGATACATTTCAAGGTGGCCACTTTCAGACTTTGGTAAATATTACGGCATGAAATCTTGATCAAAGATGACCCAGAATACATTTGAGGGCACCTTAGATGCACAGGGCCTCAATTTCCAAAACATACTTTAAAGTTGCTACATCTTAAGAAGTCTGGTTTGAAGAGTGGCAATGAACGTGTTGCCTAAAAAAAACCAAAACCTCTGAAGTGGAGGAACTCTCTATCGGTGCTGTGGACTGGTCTGCCATCCCTGTTCATCCATCGCTTTGCATCACTCACCACTACCAAAGAAACTAGCAACCACTAATGTCTGCATAACCTCCAGCCTGGATTTCACAGTTGAGAGCCTGTCTTGCCTCGCGTTCAGCAAGTTGGTCCTTCATCTAGGAACCCAAGAAGCAGAAGTTAACTTATCTCTTCAGAAGAACACGTCAAGCCATTTCAAGAACAATTTAGAGGCATCCTCACTCCCAGGGGCCTTCCGAAGGCCTGCCCAGACCACCTGAGGATGAATATTATTTCCTTGCAGAACCTCAGGTAGACAGAAGACAGAAACTAAAGCCTATCAAAAGCAACAGCAATCAACTCCTGCACCACCACTTATCTGGATTTTACTGACAATGCAGACATGGCCAATTTTGGTTATTCTGATCAAATTATACTGAAAAGCATTCAAAACATCCCTTTCATAGCACCACTACTAACACGGACAGTATTTTTGAGGCAATAATTTGTCTCTTTTGAAGTGCTACCCTGTGGTAGAGAGCATACTAAACAAGTGCTATACACTACATGGTACTTTTTAGCAGCACAAAAAATTCTGTTTTTCCTATACATATTAAGCTTTGCCAAACCACATGTATGCATCAGGCAGTATCTTCAATAACTAAAACAAGTCAGCAGATGCTAGTTCAAGGAACTAGGGTATGCATTTGAAAAGAAGGAAAATTGATTTATTTAACTTAATTAAGCTCAAAGAATTATGGAGACAGATTGATTTGTTTCCCTCCACACATACAATCTCAATTAATTGCCTAAAAAACTACGAATCACACAGACTGCATCTATTGATAACTCAAATTTTGAGAATACAAATATAATTACCACCACCCACACCCAACTTATTCTGGTTAAAAAATAAGAATATGAAGGATGCGCAAGGAGAAACAAGAAAACAGTTAATTTCAGTAATAGTAATATGTTATGTGAAACAGCCTTCAGACACCACTGACATGTATTTTAAGCTTAAGACTGCAACACACATGCATATATTTGCAGATTTTTATCTATATCCAGCTCCCCACTTCTCCCAAGACAAACGCACAAGCTTAGTAGCTCAACAATTCACCTATTCAGGGAGAAAAAAATTAAAAGTAAATATTGCCTTCCTCAATAATATTCATTTCCTCCTCTGAAATATCAAATTGGTTACAAAACAGTGCCCTATTTTATGCATTTTTGCTATAGCAGGCTGAAGGCACCTGATCTCTGTACTTGGAAGCTAAGCAAGGGCCTGTGAATAGCTGGATGGGAAAAAGTCACCTGAAAACAGGCAAAGGTCCAGGAGTCATAGTCAATCATAAGACCACAAAAACAAAAGTGAGTCAAAAGACTTAATTCAACTCCATTTTATTTGCTACATTCAGGGATGATTAAAAAAAAAAAAGGGACAGAATATGCATGTCCAAAGTGGATTAATTTTTTTCTAAGGGAATCGCTACATTTTAATAAGTTAGTAATTCAGGTGGAAAAACTGCATGCCATTACACTGTGTGTTTTTCCAAAGGTGCCTTTCTTTAACAGAGACTATGGGAAAAATTGCAACTAAAATCTGTAGCAATCTCCTCCATCTATGCCACTGAAGCTCTATGAAGACTGAGGCCAGCTGCCTTGCGAATAGGTGATCACTATAGAAACTGAAGCTCTGCTAGTGTCTCAGCACTTCCTATTGCCAACATACCTCCATTTCATGGAAAAGAAAGGGGTAAAAAAGAGAGAAGTAACTTTCTAAAGCAACTGTTAACTGCGTATGCTCAGTGAGCTCATCCATTTTTAATGCTGATCACAACTTAACCTTGGTTTTACTACAGCACCAAGTGATGTCAGCTGAGAGCCCTGCAGGAGAAGCATATGGCAGCTAGAGGAGGTATCCTCAACAGCTAGGTGAGCAACAAAAAGGAATGGGAACATAACAGAAATAGAACATTTGGAGCCCTTCTAGCTGGAGATACACACCCAAGACATAAGCACCTGTCTCTGGCGTGCTATTTATCACCAGCTCAGACTGCAGTTGCCCATGCCTGTTCTCCACCAGAGCTGACGTCTGCAGGCTTGGCAGTACCTGACATGCAGAGGTAACAGTCCTGAGTCCTCCACCAGACATGACACCACACCAACAGATGCAGCCATCGCCCATCGCTGCCTCAGTGCTTTGCAGAGATTGCTCCAACGCGTGGGCCCGCACAAGGACTGCTTCCAGCCCAAGCAGGGCAGGACAGGCAGGGACGGCAGCCAGTGGTGGGGATAGAGGAGGGCAAGGACGAGTGTGCAGAGGGGAGCAGTGAAACAAGGGAACGGGGAACATGGGGATGTGCGTGACAGGACAACGGGAAAGCAGCAAATGGAAGCACACCACTTCCTGCACATGTGCTGGCACACACCCAGTGCTCGCTGACAGTGAGCGTGGGGCTCCAGGCTAAGCACATAACCACTGAATAAGGAGGCAATCAAACCAATCCAGCTATCAAATCATTTCATTAAAACATAAGCGAATGCTCAAATAAGCCTTTGGAAAAGCTAAATAAATCTTACTGACCACACAATTCTCTACAACTCAAGATAATGGAAACTTGTACTGTTTTTAAACAAACACACTGGAGCATCAAGAAGAATCTAGAAGAGATGGGCAGGACTGTCAGGATGACTTCCAAAATTGTCTGTTCAAGTATACAACAGTATTCCAAAGGACTACAATACTTTCTGAAATATTTACACACTTGAGTCTTCTAGAAAGATTTTTAATGCAGAAGTTCATTCCAAACTAACATTTTGAAGTTAAAGTTTAAATCAAGCAATGCAAATTTCACTATTTTGTTGGCAGCGAACCTTAAGAAATGACCGTTCGAAAACAAATACATACATTATGAAGGTTTTCTGCCATATCTCTGGTGTAGTTTTCTTGCACATACAGTGGCTGTGGCTGCTCCAAAAGTAATGCCTCCTATGATTTTCCATGGAATCAATAACAGATGCAAAGAGCACACTAACACTATTTGATAGAGAAAATTCCCTGCTACAAAACACTTTTTTCAACATTCTCCACCACTAGCTATGCATTTTCAACAGTGATGAACAAGAGCACGCATGCCGTGCTCATAAAAATCTGAGCCAGCAGAGGTGACCACTGCCACCACTGCTGAAATGCACTGCCCACTGCCTCACTGTGCTCACAGTCACTGTTTGGTCTCCACAGGCATTCAGCAAGCATCAGTCAATGTCAACGGGTGCCATTTTTTCCTGCATGGAGGAATTCAGTTCCACACCTTTGCTTCATACACACTCCCACATCAGACGCCATTGTGTCAGACAGCCCCTCTGCTGCCATCGGCCACACGGCAACAAAATATAACAGAATATTGGTGGGAAAGTTCAACTTCTACTGCCATACCATCAACATCCATCTCTGACATTGTGGGCCCACATACAATATGAGGCATTACTTTCAGAGCAGCCCTTGCATATAACAAGCTACATCTTCACAGTGTTGTACACACACTCATCACTTACTCCTCAGTCTCTTCCTGCAAGGTACGTAAACATTCTCATTACTCAGAATATCTGTAGTTTGGTACTACTATTTTTTGTATGTTGGTTGAAGACATATTTGATACAAGATTAAAATCTTCAAGAAAAAAAATGTTTCAACTAGCACTACATTGTCACGACAGCAGCAAATTATGCTACTAAGAACTGCCATCTGGAAACTCAGTTCTTGCTTTCCTCATAAAAGAACAAGAAGATGCTATCTCATTTCCTAATAAAAATCAAATTCCTAATGAAAGCATCAAATGTTTTCTACCAGAAATACATTCCCATTGACTTCAGCACCTTGAAGCCTTTACTTACACAATTTAAGTTCAATTAACATGATTCTAGGTGCTACAATGCAGAATAAGATTCAAGGCATGAAAAGGAGCCTGCATGGTCAAAAAAACAAGCCCAGCTGTTGGGTACAGTAACTTCTTATTTGACTGAGCAGCTCCAAATTCCTAAAGAATTTTCTTAAGTTTCTCTACTGGTCATTGACTTTTGCTTGTTTACTTATTACAAAACGTTAGCAACATACCTACCTTAGTGCTAACAAGTTACAAAGCAAGTAAGCACACAAAAAAATGAACCCGCAGTGAGAATTTAACTCCTTTCCTGCCTAAGCCTCAAACTGATTAACAGATATGGTCCAGGGCTTTTTTATGAAATTTTCTATTACAGAAATGCTCTGAGATCTTACTAACGTATTAGTAAAAATATTGGAAATGTTTGAAGCCTAATGAATTACATTGTCATTTCACTTTTTATTTTTAAACACAGATTCTCACATTTGACAGTCTGAAAGCAGAATCAGGACAATGCAGTGCAAACAATTTAGCAATCTGCTGCGTTTTAAATTCTGTAGCATCATGCAGTATGCAAGAAAGACTGTCTCATTTGTTAATAACTAAATAATAAAAACTAAATAAAAATATATTATTTTTATTTATTATTTACAACTAAATAATATAAACTAAATAAATATATATGCTAATAACTTTTGAGTAAGTAAAGAAAATTGACTTCAAATAAGAGATTTTGGTGCTTTCAAATCCCCCCACTTCCCCTGTAAAGACAAAGACTTTGTGTTTCTGTAAAACTTGGTCATTTGTGTAACTTGCACCATTTTGTGTTTGCATTGCAAAAGCATGGCAGAGGGGGAAGGGGCATCTCCTACAGCTTACTTGGAGCCAAAACACCCACCTCATTTTACCAG
Organism: Penelope pileata; assembly: GCA_013396635.1. Taxonomy (NCBI): domain Eukaryota; kingdom Metazoa; phylum Chordata; class Aves; order Galliformes; family Cracidae; genus Penelope; species Penelope pileata. Next base: position 710,344 of record WBMW01000976.1, read on the forward strand.
ATACAATGAAGCAAGTGGTTTTCTGATGATTTGGTATTAAATATCCACTCATCTTGTTTGGAAGCATCTCTGGCACTGTTCTCACGTTTCAAGCTCACAAAATGTGGTCCAAACATTGAAGCAGACACCCCACTCGCACAACAATTTTCATGGGTTGTCCTTACCGTAAATAAGGATTTATTAAAAGAAAAATCATTGCTACAAACTGTTTCTTCAGTTGGAGGTCACAGAAAACAAATAGCTTGTGTAATTTCCACGAGCCCATAACGCAGGAATAACACTGTTAAAACATTTGGCAGGGAGAATCCAGCCAAGAAAAGTCCTAATTTCTGGCAAAACATAGGAAGAATGTGCTTAAGGGGGTAGTGGCCACATCTTTTGAATCAAAATTACACAACTATCAAGCTTTCAAATGCGTTAAGTGCACTGGGAAAAAAAGAGAAGCAGCCTCAGGCTTACAATGTCTTTCACTGGGGGCTCATTGGCACAGAGCAGGATCCCACCGGGTGCCATGCCAGGAACAGTTAACAGGTATGGGAAGAAAGGAGGGACCCCACACAACCCCAAATTTCACATTACTTTTACAAAGCCTACTAGTTTTATACGGTCCAGGTGCTGTTAGTCACCAATTAAACAGCAGTAAAATGCTGCATTCATTTCTTTCTTTTCTGTGAGCACTTAACTCTCACCCCTCATTTAAAGCAGTAACAGGCAGCTCTGTACAATACCTCAAGGAGCAGTGTCACAGGGGCTTCTCAGCAGGTCTCTCACAACACCTGACACTTCTCTGTAACACATCCCATGCAGCATGTGGCCATTTAGTTGCCTGTGATGCAGAGGACTGAGATATCCCACTCAGCCGTCTTAGAAAACAGTGATTAAAAAGTATTAAGGCATCAGCCAAGGGTACCTTAGCCTGGATCCCTGCTGTACATCTGCCTATGGGCACTCAGCCATGTCCTGAAGACATGACCAGCGTACCTGCCATCCACACACAGAATGAGACAGTCTGAACCCAAAGAAGATGCAAAACTGCGTCTCCACTATGAGATGTGGGATCAGCCATCCACTTTGCCAAGCACTGACTTCGAGATAAAACTAATCAAGTCCTCTCACTCACCATCCCTGCCACAATAAAGTCCTTTACTCTTCTTTAGCTTTATACAGAAAGCTCTGAGGGACTGGTTCCCCCTCCTTGTTTACTTTGAGCTACAGATCCAGTGACTACACAGGAGACAAGATTCATTCAACTACTCACAATTGACTCTTTAAGGGGGAAAAAAATGCCAAGTTTTACTACCCCTCTGCTAACACACAAAAAAGTCTCCACATGTAGGTTTATGAAAGGCTAACTGAAGAACTCCTCCAATAAACTATTGCTACAGATGAAATGAAATGCTTGTGTTGCACATGTGCAGGCTGTGGATACATACTTAGTCAATGCCTAATGAGAGCCAGGACTGACAATATGAAATAACTGCCTTTTTTTAATATAGTAAAATATTCATAAGGGATACACATTACATCGGTATTTTATTGTAGCATGTTCATTACCAAGAGTTCTCAATCCTCTCCTTGGATAGGTTTTGGTCTGTGAAGCAATACGAAAGGAATCAATTGTAGGTGGGCTGAAGAGTGAAAGACTGATTAACAGTTAGAGAGGTATTGTTTTTAAAAATGCACAATTTTGGTGGACAAGTGGTAGAAAGCATTCCAAAAATTGTGAAGAAATTTGCCTGTAAGTCTTGTAAGTAACTGCAGTTAGACAATAAGACATTCTCACATTCCACAAAAACTTCTGGTTTTTTTTTTTTGTTTTTTGTTTTTTTTTTTAAGTCCTACCTGCCAATGGCCTTGGCACAATCATTTTGGAAGCTGTTGGCTGCACCAAGGAACAGCAGGTGAAATCAAGTTCTGATAGAGGCAATCCCTCCTGCCTCTGGAAATCAGCCTTCTCCGACTTCCATAGCCAAACAACATTATGCAAATGTCAACACGATGGGCAAAAGCATCAGCAGAACTGGAGATGAAAAACACCACTCAGTGACCACGGATGCAGAAAGCGTACAGCGATGAGTAACAGGACATTCTGACCAGAAAACTGTCACCCAGAAGAGACAGCATTCAAATTTTTTTAAAACACATTTCATCCCATACAGCTAAGCACTGACGTTAGAAAAAAAAAACGTGTTCAAGAGTTTTGCAGCTAATCAGTTAAGAAGCATGTTGTGCTTCCTCAGGTGAAACCTCGTTCTTATGCCAGCACAGAGATGTTTCAGGAGCACATCGCTGCTCCATCGCTGTACTGCTTCCTTACATCAATGCCACCACAGCAGCTATTGATTAAGCAGCACATGCAACATTAAGCTAGTGAAACAGCATTAATGTACTCAAAATTCTAAAAGTTCAAGTTTCCAGGCACAGCAGTGCAGATTTCTAAACAACTCCAACAGCATGCTTTAACATGGGATCAGCAACGTATGGGTATCAAGGAAAGCCAACAGGTAGAGTTCTGAAAGGTACATTGGCACCTGAGAACTACACTGTTTTGACACAGGAACCACGACAGCCAGTTTTTTCCAGCTCCCTGCTGCTTTTGTACAAGAATGCTCAGGATTTAACAGACAAAAATCACTAAAGTACTTTGATAAGCATTGCGTAGTCTTCAGAGGCTTTCCACACAGATGTGCAGAAAGTGGAATCTGGAATAACTAAGAGACATTTCAGCCACCCACAACAGATCCAGCCCAACTGTGCTGTTGCATTAACATTCTCCAGATTCTCCTGAAATACCTCCTATTTTTCTATCAGACTTTCAACCTTGTCTTGGACAACATGAATAGTAAACTGTTACAGGTCCCATTTTCTTCCTAAGGAAACAAGATTCCTCATCACCACTAGCTGCTGCAATGTTTTCACTTGTGTGTATACAGAGAGAGGGGGAAGGAGAGAATACACAGAAACTGTATTTAACATGTGTTAAACCAAGAATCAAGGTGCATATCATAGTAACATTAACACGGCCATATTATCTAAGTGTTCAAAAAGTGTTGTAAATCAAGTAGTTCAATAAATACCTTATGTCTGGACATAAACTGTAAAAATGTATTATCCCATTACAATGTTTATCTCTACAAAGCTGAGAGTATCAGAGCACTGCTCAGACAACAAACTGACAGCTAAGACATCTAGACCAAGGTAACTCATGACATTGCTGCGCTGAGAAGCTTTAACACCGCAAGGTACCTGCTGAATGGCACTGACACTGACATTACTCAGTAGACGTTCTAAAGCCCAGGCTAACACTAGTAGCATCCTATTGTTAGTAGAAAGTCTTCAATGTGCCCTTGAACAAACAATGAATTCAGGTCTGACCATGCAGACAAGCTTCAGAAAGCCTTTTCCATAGCACAGCAAGAGGAACAATAAAAACAGGACTGGCTGAAGAAGGGAGTTGTGCCTTGTCGTAGGCAGCCTTTGGCATCTGACAGCTTGAGACCATACACTATAATCGCATGCAACAATCAAATAATTTAAATAAAATGAAGACCCTCAACAATTTAAGGATATTTACGCACTAAATTAAAGCCCCTGGATTTTAGATCAGGCTCAGGGACAGAGTTAGGATGAATTTCTCCCCTTTGAAGGGTCTGTAACATCATGTGGCAAAATTCTACAAGCCAAAGATAACATTTCAGCAACATAACACTTAAAACTTTTGTATCCAAGTGTGCCTTTTTCTTTTAAAGTAGCCAAAAACTAAACTCACACCCTTTTTAAACAGGCAGAAAAAGCACTCCATGTCAAGGAAGTTATAAACTTGAAGGTAGGTTTTGTGCATGGGTAACTCAAGTTGAGAAGTACAAGGGCAGGTCCACACCAGTACTCTAAGGAGTAAGACAAAGAGCATAGGGTAATTTCAGAGCTGGAGGCAGGAGGCTGCCACTCCACTACTGCTCAGCTGATGATCCACTGATGGGCATGGAACAAACCAATTTCCTCTGTTCCTGCTCCTTCTCTGAAGACTTTTAGCTCTTGGGGCAATATTCACCATTTACTCTGAATGCAGCCAAAGAAAATCAGCCCCATTTGAGGAAAAGATGAATCACTGCATCACCTGGTGGTACCTATACTTCACAGACTGACAAAGGGCCTTACTGACAAAGGGCCTTCACAACCAGAATGAGTTTACAAACCTGAATTATATTTGGATTTTAAAAAAGTTATCAAGATAAATACAGACCAAATAGACTCTAGATCAAAGATACAGTGATGATGAGGCCTGCAGGGCTGTGAGCAGCACAAAGTCCATCTGGAGGTCAGTGGCTATCCCAGGGGACAATACTGTATACAATTACAGAATCACAGAATTGTAGGGGTTGGAAGGGACCTTGAGAGATCATCGAGTCCAATCCCACTGCCAAAGCAGGTTCCCTACAGCAGGTTGCACAGGTAGGCGTCCAGGCGGGTCTTGAATATCTCCAGGGAAGGAGACTCCACAACCTCCCTGGGCAGCCTGTGCCAGTGCTCCGTCACCCGCACCGTGAAGAAGTTCTTCTGCATGTTGGTGCAGAACTTCCTGTGCTCCAGCTTAAGGCCATTGCCCCTTGTCCTGTCCCCACTGACCACCGAAAAGAGATTCCCCACCTCCATTAGCCTCCCGCACCTAAGATATTTGTAGACATGGATCAGATCCCCTCTCAGCCTTCTTTTCTCCAGGCTGAACAGACCCAGCTTTTTGAGCCTCTCCTCATAAGGGAGATGCTCCACGCCCTTTATCATCTTTGTGGCCCTCCGCTGGACTCTTTCCAGGAGGTCCCTGTCTTTCTTATACAGGGGAGCCCAGAACTGGATACAGTACTCCAGCTGAGGCCTGACCAGGGCAGAGTAGAGGGGGAGGATCACCTCCCTCGACCTGCTGGCAATGCTCTTTTTCATGCACCCCAGGATCCCATTGGCCATCTTGGCCACCAGGGCACACTGCTGGCTCATGGCCAACCTGTTGTCTACCAGGACCTCCAGGTCCCTCTGTAGAGCTCCTCTCCAGCAGGTCATCCCCCAGCCTGTACTGGTGCATGCGGTTATTCCTCCCCAGGTGCAAGACTCTACACTTGCTTTTGTTGAACCTCATCAGGTTCCTCTCTGCCCATCTCTCCAGCCTGTCCAGGACTTGCTGAATGGCAGCACAGCCTTCTGGAGTGTCAGCCACTCCTCCCAGCTTTGTATCATCAGCAAACTTGCTGAGGGTGGACACTATCCCCTCATCAAGGTCGTTGATGAAGATATTGAACAAGACTGGACCCAGCATCGACCCTTGGGGAACACCGCTAGTTACAGGCCTAATTCTGCAATGTCATCCTCACTAATGACCTGGATGACGGAACACATCAACACATCTGCAGTGATATAAAATTAGGAGGAGCGGTCAGGTTGATAAGCCAGAGTGTTGTGCTGTTTCTCATTGGATCTCAACAGCCTGGAGAAACGGGCTGAGAAGAATCTCAGGAGTTCAGCAGAGATATGCAAAGACCTGCACCAGGAAAGGAATAATGCCAGGCACCAACATGCGTCAGGACTGACCAGCTATTCAACGAACCTATGATTTGAGGAAGAGCTTAAGTTAGAACCCTGTTAAGAGAGAGAAGGGGAGAAAAAACACAACAAACACAAAGCCAAATCACACAAAAGGGGCCAAGATCACAGAAGTTCGGCTACACACTACAGAAGAACTATGGTGACCCAAGTTTGGTTTGAGAAAGACAGGCTTTTAGAAACAAACAGTCAGAGCATTAAAGTTCAAAGGAGACTTTTTCCTGTTTCAAAAGCAGTTATTTTCATTCTGTATTCATCTTTTTGTTAGTTATTGAAAACGTTAAAAACAATTATGCAGAGCACTATATAATTCTCAAAGGACTCAGCCTAAATACTTTTTCAAATGCAAACAAGACACTAGTCACAATAGGTACAAAATCTTTGGTTAACAGCCACATGCTATATTTATTTTATCCATCCTCAATGACCGTCAAAAACGTAACAGAAATGGTTTAAGAAAATTAACATAGGTAAAACAGTTTAGAAATATTTTGTTTCACAAACTGTGCTTAGATTTGTGACTACAATTCAGTATGGCAGGCAAACAAAAATACAGAACTGTCAAAGGACAAAAAGGAAACAAAGCCAAAGACAAAAACTGATCTGTAATGTCAAGAGAACTTGAAAAGAACAGCCTAGAGACTTCATTTTGTTCAATAGACAAGAAAAAAGACCGAAAGAAATATGCTATAAAAAATTAAAGCATCTCAGTACAATGACCATGAGCTCCGTTTAAAATTGCATTTAAATCAAGAAAATTGAGGAATATTGTTATAGTCATCAACAGCAAAGGCAGTAAATTCCCTTGAAAAATAGTATTACAGCCAGAATTAAATCTAGATAAACTGCTGAATATCCTTTCTCTGCAAAATATTAAAGAAAACTATTTTCTGAAGTAATTCACTGAAAAATGAACATTTACATGCGTCACAGATATATATACATATCAGAAAGCAGCTCAGAATAAAGAAGTTTTATGAGGTGAACAGTGATAACTGAAGGAGCTGGGAAGGTGATAATTCAGTAAAAACAAGCTCAACTTCTGTTTAATTGAAATAATTACTTAAAAATTCCCAATTTAGCTTATTTTTATGTATCACAATCATAATACCCAACGCTAGCAGGAAATATGTAATCCTCATCAAACGCTTTCTCTGCCTCAGAAAAAAAGTGATGTTTATACCGTTCTTAGAGCCTCCAAACACCTACTCAAAAACTGCAATTTGTGTTTCTAACACCTCCTCCATATTTTATCATAAGAATATACTCAAGCGGACTGCCAGAAAGAGTCCTTTCTGCAGGAAGACAGCAAGCCACAGCACTGCTTGTTGGAGAGCACGCACAGGGACTGCATGCAAGTGTGTGCAGAGCCCTTCACCATATGCTGACTGGTTGGTAGCACAAGGAAAAGAGATCTTTATTTTCATTTCAGTTACTGTTCAGTTTAAGGGTCTAAAATACCCTTTCCACAAATAATCTTCCTTGATTATTAGTAGAGGGGTCCAGGAAACCACATCCCACCCCTCAGGCGGGTGGAAGGGAAGAGTGCACATGAAGAACAGCCCCAGCACAGTGCTGTGAGTTAGAAACACAAGGCCGATGGGCCAGTGCAGCCACATAGCAGAAACACAGTGTGGGAGAGCTGAATCCACAGCAACTTCACAAATGCAGGCCTCCATTAGTCTCTCAACATAACTTACTCCATGGTAAACGGTATTGTTTCCGCAACGGGCAGCCATTCAGGGGTATTTTTAGGCAATTGGGTAAGTTAGTGGTATTGGTTCAACGTTCAAACTGAACATTTGCTTGTTCCATCACAATCTTTTAAAACAGAAGTGAAACTAGGTCCCTTCTCTTTCCTATGACTTAGTCCCACAATTCACATGGCAATGAGAGCCATTTTCAATGCCCACTTCCAAGAAGGTTATATGCTGGAAGGATGAAGAAGAACAGGAGCACTTGCATTGGTGTAACGATACACCTGCTGACTTTTAAACAAGACTTCCAAATTCTGTTTTGGGGAGCAAATGATCCCATCACAGTGGCTCTGGTTGCCAGCTGTTGTTTTTAAAAGACAGCTATAAACACATTACTTGCACTCCTAATATTACTTTTCTAGGTAAGCAATCGTAGCCATTACAGGGAGATTCTATAATTAAATCTTTAAGGAGACACACAATCACAAATGAGGGATCCACAAACAGGAGATAACGACTGTTCTGCATATGTAAGGTCTGCTCCATGTTATACAAGAGCTAACAAACTCTCAATCCAAAGTGTTACAGAAATTACTCTCTTGTACTTCTCATTTCAAGGACAAGAGCAGTAAAGAACTGTTGTTTTCCAGTGCCGCATTTCAAGACATGAATTACACTTGATCTTTTTTGATTTTGCAGAGACTGACAACATTTTATTACTATTTTTTCTCCAGAACTTGTATTCAGATCTACAGAACAGATTCTGATTTGAGTATATGTTTTGTTCCCACTTAATTCCTAGACAAAGTTGACCAATAATTCACACTGCTTTTTCATTCAATTTGCAAAGGGGGTATTTCTTTTACAGGGACCTAAAACAGCGATGAAAATAAAGACAGAAGGCAAAAGAAGGACCCTGATGAGCCAAGCTCCTAAGTGTGCCATGTGAACAAAATCTGTATATGAACTTTATAAGCTTGCTGTCCCCTACAATTTTCTCTGGTAAAACCTTCCAAAATTTGGCTTTGTTATACTCTTGAAAAGCAAGGCAGGAGTTGTACATATTTCATTAACAGACACTCAGATAGCAGCTTTAGGACAACCTCATAACTCACACAAGGCAAGGAAGGCACATGCTTTAAGTACGCAAGCAGGTGCAGGAACACACAAGATGAATTTCTGTCCTCCTGCTCTGCACTGGGGCAGAAGCCATTGTACAAAGAGCCACAGCAGTGTCCCGAAGATGAGTTCCCTCCCTCAGCTACCAACTGAGGGTGTCTCTCCTTGAAATTCTAAGTCATTACTATAAACACAGAAGTTTCCTCAACCAGAAGATTTTAAATTCTAAACAAATTTTAAGAAATATGGAAGATATTAGATTGAATGAATTATTTATCCAAAAACATAGAAGCAGACAATTTTCACAAACAAAACCTGCTCAGTTTACTGTTGTATTTTGTTTACAAGCAAGGTTAGTGTGTAAAGAAGACTGGATCAGTACAAGAAATTATGAAGTGTTTTGCTGAAATACGGTTTAAAAGAAGAATACATTAAATATCAGACATTATAATGCTTCTTCAGGTTTTAAAAGGGTTCCTTTATCTCCAAATGTTCATAATATGTTTAAAATATATTCTGAATTTTGATTTCTCACAGTGTTTGATATAAAAAACAAACCAGAAGGTTGCCCTAAAGATAAATGAAACATCTGGTGAAACATGTAATAAGCTTCAGGCTCACATCTGCTACTGAAGTTAGTATTCCCGCACTATAGCTACAAGCTCTACGCAAAGCTCTACAAGAATAACTGAGAACAGGGAGGATTATAAGGAACACATTCCTCAATCTAAATTGATATTTCCTCTTCCATCTGAATCAACATTGTGCTTCCATATGTATGCATTAACATCCAGCCCTAACCCTCAGTGGAAAATTATTTCTAAAAGGAAAGTTCTCATTTGAAAACCTATCTTAACACTACCTATTGTGGGATGTTTTAGGCAGTTTTCACACATATGCAATGATCTAGACATATTTGACTGCCTACATACATATATGCAGCTCTATCTAGTTGCATATATAGTTTTCTCTTGCTTTCACTGGTCTTAAATCATAATCAAACTTTCAGCAATTAATTCTTCCATACACTTCTACATGACAAAACTTATTTTTAAAAAGCCAAGAGTAGACAGTAAGAAACACTGTTACTGGAATCGTATAGAACTGAAGCCCCAAGGACTTTCAAACAGTAACTGATAAAACTGAATGTAAGATATTTCCTAAGAAATAAACTATGTGCAACTCACATTCTTGTTTCTATAAGAAGGTTGCTCAATATTTATTTATTTTTTTTTTTTACCCATTCTCTCCTCAACTTTTAATGTCTTCCATAAACAACTACAGCAAAGTGTTTACATTTAATGCCAACATAAATTGCTTTGTATTTGTGACATTTTTAAAAGACCCTTTTGTGCCACGGAGAGTTTAGAAAAAGGCAGATATCTGCACAGCAGGGAAAAAAACACATTTTGCAACAGCTGTGAAAGATCAGTCCTCCGGAGTAACTGAAATCAACGGCAAACTGAGAAGTGTTTAGGAAATAAAATGTTTCCATCACCTCATACTATCATTCACTTCCATTAGTACTGATGAAAGAGAGACTGCATTTTACACAGTGTTATAAATGGTAGGAACATTACTGACAGTGGAAACAGAGCTTGGTCACTAAACAATTCTAACATCAAACTTGGGACAAAAATCAGAAAAATAAATGTTCCAGTGAGCATTTTGTTAGTCCAACTAAGACGACGAAGAAATGACATCCAGACCCAAACTCATTTTTCCTGGATAAAAATTTCATACTAGAATTGAAAGTGATTAAAACGTTTAATGCCACCACAGAAACACCAAAATTTTTCCACTGATCACACAATAACACAAATCAATGCAAAGACCTCTCTCTGCACAGGGCCCTCCTCTCCTACTTACCTTTGCATAACAGCCTGTATTACACTAATCAAGACATTTTACATGTACTTAATACAAGACAGGAGACAAAAACAAGGAACAGATGAATGTAACATGATCAACATGGGAAAACAGAGATTAAGAACTAGCCATGGAAGATATGCGGATAAGCCAGTAGTGTCATGACATAAATCATGCACAATACCAAGAATCTATCACACAGAATAGAGCTGTGATACCAAGCATACCAAATTATTAGGTGTTGATATTAGGCTCGTGTCCTGCTTGTTGACACCCTGCAGAAATGTGCTGAAAGGAAAAAATGGACAAAGGGAGTGACCACCTCTGAAAAAGAAAATCAGGGGGGCAGGAAGATGACAGCTTGGGTTTATTTGTGTTGTTTTTTCTTAAAAAAGAGCAAGATGGATTCAACTTCTGTTCCAAATAACTGTTCCAAATTACCTACCTTGCAATGCATCTTTGAAACCCTTTGAAGACCAGAATGATGCAAAAACTTTTGTAACTAAGATCAGCTGTTACAAGAAAGTACAAATGAGAAAAATATCCTGACAAGGACATCCCAGGAAATTTGTACACTAGAGTCTATAAATCGTTGTCTGCTTACATCACCTTGTTTGAAGGAATCTCACAGTAAGTTCCATCTGAAGACCCATATCCAGCTAACCTGTCAGTGAGCTAAAACAAAGTTCTCCCAACACAACAGTTGCTCAGGTTGCCTGCATGATTTGATAGATGCGTCTTCCAGCTGTGATATGATGATATTTTGCTCAAGCTTACTTCTGAACAAAGTTAACATATTACCTAGATATTTAACTAAGAGAAAAACAAGTCACCCAAGTAATGTTGAGTTCCCCTGATCATTTTATGATAAACTTTCCACTCTGCTAACAGACAACAAATAACAAACCAGGAACAATAACGATACTGTTTCACATTCCTATTTTACCCATAACAGTTGCTGAAATGCATGGTCCCTGCTTGTTCTGCCTCTCCTTTCAGTTCCACGCGCTGCATCAGCTTGGTGGATTCACTCCCTGGTGGATCTACAAACCCATCTTTGTCAGTCTGTGGCCACACAACCACTCGGCCCGACAGGAGGGAGGACAGCAAGTGGCAGCCAGGCATGGGAGAACAGCAGGGATCCCTCCTGCTCTCAGCTGTGAGATTGTGCTGCACATCTTACGTGAGCTCACCTGCAGGCAAACACATCGCTCCTTCCAGAATAAAGAACACTGTAGCCAGAAACACCTTTTTTTTTTTTCCTTTGGTTATACCGCAGTCAAAAGCCCTTGTTCTACTAAAATAACAAAGAAGGGGTAAATTACATGTTACGGTTAATTTACCATTCTTGAAACAATCCAACTTAATCAATACACCGCTGTTTCCAGGCCACAATATAAATGCCTCTGTTACCTAAGATTTGCTTTGCCAGAGTGAGCTCTGAATGACAGATGCTTGAATTACAGAAATCTAACAGCCAAGAGACTGCTGTAAGAACACATTTAAATTAAACACTGCCTCCAAAGGTCTCCCTGTAACAGTGGTCATTTGCTTCCGAAACGGCAGCGCAATAAAGTGATCTGCTCCTCTGGTAACGTGCAGCCTAGCAAGAACTATAACCAATTAGGGGAATCACAAGAAAGAAATTCAAATAGCATGAAAATTATTTAAAGTTATCCAGAACTTACAGAATTAATCAGATAATATATATGTACAACCTTAATTTGTTTGTCACATGAGAAACTGGAAAAAGATTGTAACACTAAAAGCAAAAGCCCTGTGACATTAAAACCGTAATTCACTGCAGTTTAGAATGTAAAGAAAGACAAATCTGTATTTCAGTGCCCTACATACGAATACAGGATTTATGCAGCAAATTACTAAAAAGGAGTGTCAGAATTCTGCCAGAATAAATCATTTTATAGAAAAGTCTGTGTAAAGAGTAAGCATATGCTTTGTCAACTAAAACAGGTATTCTGGGAGTTGTGCGTATTAATACAGAAAGTACTCTAAGGATAAAGGAAAGCTCCAATACAGCTTGAAATAGAAATTCATGCAATAGAAGACTTCAGTACTCAAAGCCCACTTCTTGGAGTTAGTGGTACTGATTTGAGTATTTTTATATAAAATTTAATTAATAGGAAATGGTTCCTCCAAAAAGTTATGGAGCCAAGGAGAATTTCAGGGCTTCAAAACACTGAATTCTGCTTTAAGCCACCCTGTGTTCCTTCCCCCATCCCCCAGGGCACCCAACCACCCCCCCAACACAGTTTGTGGTGCTGTCAGCAGACCAAGTAGGATCAAGTAGAGCAGAGAAAATAACAGTAATGCTGTATTTCATCCTACCACCAATTATGAACTACATGAAATAAGTCAAGACAGGAATTGTCAAAGAGAACGTGTTTCCTCCTGCAGAATTCAATATGGACATGACGAATCACAAGGACTACTTAACCTGCAGCTGTGAAATGTATTTCTTGTGTTATTACAGGTTTCTTTCCATGGGAGACTGGTAAAATAGCAAAACAACTAAAAGGCTTGAAGCACCTATATTTAATTCTGCAGCAAAGACAGGATCAAGTCTCCAGATTGAGTTTGATAGTTTCAGATAAAATGGTAACAACATGAGCTTTCCCACAGCACCACTTAAAACCTCTGTGCCCTCCTACAGATGTGGCACCTTCAAGCACCTTCCTGTTGAACAAATGCTACATCACCAGCTCAAGTGAAGTTACCTCATTTATCAAAGCCTCTCAATTCCCTCCCTACTTAGTACAGCTAATAAAAGATACCTTCTTCACAGTTGGCTTTCCTCCTTAGCCCAACATGCCCTACTGCTTCTTTTCTTCACAATCCAAGCAAGCTTTACTTTGCATGAGAAACTCGTCTCGAAACACGCCTGCCTTTATCGATCATTCACTGCTCTCCACACTCACTGCTCACAGAGTGCTGACACGGTGCTCCTCTCAAATTTGATCCCAGACCCATCCTTAAGAGGTCAACAACCACAATGCACAACAGCCATTTCTATACACAGGAACAACAGACGAACAAGTGAAATGCTCAGTCTCTTCAACAGAATCTCTTCACCATAAATCTGAAATTTCTTCCCTTTGGATTTGATCACTACACTAATAGTTCCTTCATATCAATTCACGAAGATGGCATAGATCAACTCTATATAACCATATTAATGTGCTCCTACATAGCATTAAGCAGACAGGAGCGGAGAGGCGTTACTACAACAAATGTAAGATGATCTTTCTACTTTTAAGGTCTTGAAAAATACCATAACACATAGACAAACAAACAGCCAACCTTTCTAAAACAGGTTTTAACTGCTACACCATGGCCTACACATTTAGGAACTAAAGGACTCTTTGCTACTTTAAGTCACGTACATTTATCTAATTCAAGGGAAAAAGATTGAATTCTGTGAAAAATTAGTGAGCTGTTTATGACTTTAAAAATTCTCTGAAGGACCCAGCATTTAGGTGCATAAGAAACTGGAGAGACAATATTTCCATCTTTGTATGGAGGCAGCTCATTAAACTGACTGCTAATAAGGAGGAGGTAACATAAGGACAAAGAGTGGAAGATTTTCCAAATCCTGTTTCAGCACGTAATGAAAACTCCAATCAGAGATACAGTCCCTTACATCTCACCAGAACAGTATGTGTAATTACAGTTTAAAATGGGCTTAAAGAAGGAACTCACTAGGTCTTTAGTAAAGTAATCCACATGTCAGCTAAAACAGAATGAACTTGGAGTAGTAGCTCATTTTGACAGAAGGATTACACCAAAAGTTTGTTATACTTTGAAAAATAATTCCTGTGTCTAGTAACATAGACCTCACCCTCACTTCACCTGCACGTTTCTGTGAAGGTGCAGCACTGTAGTCCCTTGTAAGTCTGGAACAAAAAATGATCATTTCCTTCAGCAATACGGTGGACACTGAGCTGGTTAGTTATGCCACAGTTTATTTTCACTATTTGTTGTTCAATTCCATTCAGTGATATGTCTTTATTACAGTCAGATCAGAAGCTCACATTCTCAGTCTGGGATGACATTTCAGTTGAGATCTTCCCTGCCACAAAATGAATTGTTCTCTCCAAATTTCTCCTTCTCATAAATGAGAAACAAGCCTAGAGAGACATACCAATAAGCTGAATTTGATCTCTGGGATATTGTCAAAGGACTCCACAAGCTACTACTCCATCCTTTCTTCATCTTCGTAACCTTTTCCCTTTGTCCCAATTGCTTATCACTTGCACAGCAGCTACAGCTACCATACACCCAACAACCAAAAGTACCAGAAAAACATACGCAAAACATTAATGCAATGTCAGTGTCCTATCCCTTAATTATCTGAGACCAGTCAAGTTTTTAAGACCACCCAAGTGGCCATCCTATTCTAAAAAGAAAGTACCCAGCCCTACCCCCTCAACCACTTTGATCTGTCCACTGCAAGGAACAGTGCCGTTACCAGACTTGATTCATCATTTTTTGTAAAGTTTTCTATGAAATAACTGCAAATCTGATTTTTCCACTACTCATAAATGACTTGTACAGATTATGTGGGAATAAACTTTCAAGTCATTAATTAAAAAACATGGGAAAATATTTCTAAAAGTTTTTACTTTTTCCCCCTTCAGTATCACTGTAAGAACCACAAGCTTTATTTATTTTGGATTGACTTGTAAATGATTTTCCTCTAGCTGCTTATAATATAGTCCGTCTCCTAATGGCTATTAAGTATCATTTCTTTTCAATAACAAATTATATAATTATTAGCCAGTCAGCTGTTTTTCAACCTTCTTGAAGGCCATCCAGCTATACTAATTCACTGCAATTTATTTTCTCCTTATGCAAATTATTTTCTCCTTACTTTTAAGTTTTCATATCAAATTGAATATTCCTTCAAACAACAGTGGACAGACTAGAATTCCAATACTGTGACTGCATGCACATTCAGGTCCCATTCTGCAGCTGGTTTTACAACAGCACAGTCAAATATTGCAGACAAAATTTTTAAACACTGTGTGTGTTGAGGGTGGGGAGACAGTATTTACATACCCAGTCTTCAGATAAATTATCTGTTTAAAATAAAATCTGTCCTAGAACATCAGAATATGGTGTGCCAAGAGTACATACCACCATCTGATGGCACCCCAAACAGATTCATCTAGTCATTAAATTTACATGCACCCTGAAGTGACAATATTTTGTATAAACAGATCTCTTGCTTAAGAGAATAATGTAGTTTTGTCGAGTAGAAAGCAAGCATCTTTCCTAGTACACAGACAAATCACCTTCATTACCAACTATACAGAGTACAAAAAACTATTTCATAATAAATGCATCTAAGGTACAGTATACTGTCTTCCATGATGGAACATACAATGATAAAATATTATTAGAAATTTTAAAAAATCATATAAAATATGTTCCTCTGAAAGGAGGGGAGAAGATGCGTTAGCCTTTCACACAAAGAACTATTTAATGCTCAAGAAATGAGGTGTTTCACAACTCTTACCTTCCTTTTTAGGAAAGTGTTACATGAAAGGAAAGACATGGTTTAATATGAAGAGGAATCAGTCTATGAAAACCTGAAAAAATACTTTAACAGAAGACAAAAACCAAAAATAGAAGTTATTATTAAAAAAGGAGTCACCATATGTTCTGGAACAGATGCTCACATTTTGATTTTGTAGTGTTTATGCAACTGAGGAATTAAAAATCAGATTAGGTGACACAAGGCAAAAGATTACTACCCTCTTCTCACTCGAAGCACAGATTATTACCAGTTGATGGTGAAACACAGTCATTGGTCTCAGACGTTCAGCAATTGCGAGCCACAGAGAAGCCTGTATGAAACATCATATCCGCACTTTTGGCATGACTACAGGAACACACGTATTAGGTTTCTATATGAAAGTTCTCTCTTTACTTAGGTTAGCAGCAGGAGTTATTTTAAAGAATTACACGTTTCCCTCAGTGTCAAAAACTTGAAGGTCCACAGGGTCCCTCGCGGCGGTAAAATAATCACTTACCACACAGTTCATCAAATTTCACAAATGCTGGTTTTATGCACTGAATTAAGTCCTTCAATTCTTACAATCTCAGAAATCAACTTCCTCATTTTTAGCCTTTATCTTTACAAAGAGAGAAACTATGCTCAAAGACCGTGCTCAAGAAGACCAACAGTTTGCCTTACAAATTCCACTTCCCATAATCATTTCCCTCCCAGTAACCCTAAATTACAACTCACACCACTGCAAACACATTATTTCTCCCTGTATAAATTCTCCTCTCATTACTGTGATCCCTCTTTGACAAATAAATTCCTGTATTTCTTTCCACTGTCTCTGCTGCCCAAGCTTGCCACTTTAACTTTCTTATGCAGCTCTCACTAAGTAAACAAAAAGTAGTAAGCAATCACCTTCTGCATTCCTCTTAACTGTCATTCCTCAGTATGCTTTGTCAATCCTTCCTTGTGTATTTCTTGCTGGGTACCTGGGCTAATCCATCTAATTTCTTTTCCAAAAAAAGCCTACTAAAGACATTCTTTTCCCTAGTTTAAGTTGTAGGCAAACACTGCCTTGAAACCCATTTACTATTTAAAATTAATATCCTACCTGGCCAGCATATAACTGTTTGGCACATTTCCATTTCTCAGCAGGATGCACTTCATAATACCATTTGACTGCTATGATATCAATTAATTACTACATACTTGAAAGTCTTCATGATGCAACTTTCATTACATTATGTAGCGTAAAAATGGGTTATCAATAAAAATAAGAACATTACTTCTAACAGAGATGTTTCTTAAGAAATGAAAATGTATTTATGTATTTTTAAAGTAGTAATTAACATTTGATCTTCAAATCAATATTGAGCCATTGTGAACCTTACTCTTCTTAGGAAGAAAATCTAATTCAGTTGCACTGGAAGTAGCCAGTGCAGTGTTAAAAAAAAAAAAAAAAAAAAAAAGAAAAGAAAAGATCACACCCCCCCCAACCCCCACCACCACACTAACTACTGCAAACGTCATTTCCAGTCCAATCTGAAGAGAAACACCAACTGTGCATTATAGATAGGTCAGCTGGGTACTCTCTGTAAAGACAACAAAATTGCCTACAAAAAGGTAAGTTTTATTGGACACCATTACTTTGTAAACTCTTTAGTAAAAGAGAAAAGCAAATGAATCTGTTCATCAAATGAACCCTCCAAGCTTTTAAGAAAACTCTTATGAAATTTGTTTTTTTCCTGCATCTTTTAAAAAATAATTGTGTAAAGCATTTGGGAGGCCCTACTACTTAGCACAATACCAATTTACAAGAAGGAAACAACATATTCTTTTGCCAGATTCCAAATAAACTTTGTGTCCAAGGCCAGGAACAAAGAACCACCATGCTCTCAGATAACAATTTAATTAAATTTGTGGCATCTGAAGTAGCAATCTTTAACTCAGCATGATACTCACAGGCATCAAATTTAATAAAATGACCCCAATAAAAGTTAATCAGAAGTGTTTAAATGTATTGGCAATAAAACAAGTTTTATGGCCAGTAGAGTCAGTTATCTTCTGTGTGACAAATTAACTGAGCACTGAAAATGGGCGATGCATCAGTACCACTTCAGCAGCGAAAAATGCATGATATGAGGGAAGAAAACCCAAGCAGGAGGAGCATGGATAAAAATCCCACAACACCACATATTTGTACTGCACAGAACAGAACTAATAAACAAAGGTGATTCTCTTCAGATGAAGACAAGAACTTTACTGAGGCTATACCAACACGTACTCCAATAATGCCTGTTCTTTAATTACATCCTGAGTGCAGAAGTGCCGCCGTTGAACAACAGAAGAAAACAACTATGATCAAAAGGTTTGCAGGTGTAATTAAAAGACAAGAGATTAACTCTGCTCAGTTATCACTCATGCAAATTTGAAAGTGTACCAGTACAAACCTCTGCAATATGTAATACATCTACTGTGACCCTAATTATCCTACGTGGAGGTATGATAAGCTAGAGCAAGCTGGTGAACATGACTGGTATGCATTACATTACAGTGCAAAAACATCAGTTTCAAAAGCCATCAGCATATGCATCTAGCACAGCACTACTCAGCTCGGTTTTCTGAACTTTCAAGCTTGTGAGTTTCCTCCCTGGAAACAATGTATTTATTACTTTCCCAATCACAACAGTCATCTTTGTGCCATCTAAAAAGTTCTTAAAATTGTCTCCAGTAACAAAGACAAGTTGCTCTTATTTTAAGCAGGAAGTGCTATGTAGCTTAGTTTAAATAAGATGCAGATCAAAAAAGCAGAACAATTAAACAGTAAGTTTGGGATAAAACTAGGTGTAAATCACAAGAAGAAAAAAATACTTGAATACTTGACCTTCTGATTCTGCCTTGCAGCATGTGCTGCACTATTGCCTATTAAGAAGCTAAAAAAACCTACTTTCTCTTGTGAGGCAACAGCAGCTGAGCTGAACAATTAAAACCAATTATCAGCCTTGTCAAGTCCCCAGTATCTTAAGGGAAAGTCCTGTTAATTTTTCTTCTCCGATGCTGAGGTCAAAAAACTTGTTTTGCTTATTGAGCACATGGCTCACACCAACTTTCTTTCACCACTTCTCACTCTACAGCATCTTAAAAATAGAAGAAAATCACTACCAACAAGGACTGGTACATGTAGTAAGGAAATTACATTGGGGAGGAGTGTCCAGTTTTTATCCATGTGTACTTCAAACCAAAATACAAGTTGTCACAGCTCCAAATGTTCTGAAGCACTTTTCTATCTTAAGAATTACTACTCTCAGTCACATTTCTAAAGATAGTACTTTATACACACTATAAAGGATGCAGCCTCTAGCAGTTTCCGTACATGATAAGTTTAATTTTCATATTCCAACACCTCTTCAGCTGAATACCCCATATATCCTTTCTTGGCACATAGCAACTTCTACTCACTCCTGTCTTCATAACCAGCACAGACAAGGAGGAATTTTATACAAGCATGGTTAAAGCAATTAAAAAGATAGCTCTGATTGTTTTATTCCTAATGTGAAAAAGGCCAATTAGGAATTTACTAACTGCAAAAGTTTTCTTTGGACCACAGAGAGGTATATGCACATGCTGAAAAAGCACTGCTGTGATTTAATGTGTGTAAGGTCTAGCAGAGACAAAGCCATGCCTTCCCATCAGTGAGCTTCGCGCTGCCAGACCTCCAGCACCAGTACGGTGCAGGAGTGAGATAAATCAGGCACGACAGCACTGTTTTATCACTTCTCAACATGGCAAGAACAGTGGGGAACATACAGAGAAGCTCTGAGATACCTTTATGTTTAGAAGAACAGAAATAAGTCAAAAGATTCAAGATCTTTTCATGCAAAATATCACTCTTCAGCATCTAAAAAGGCCAAGCTACAGTGCTTGTAGCTCACGGCTGAAAAGAGCACTTGGTTTCCCTTTCCAACAGTTCCCCTCAACTGCCACCTGGAAGACCACAGTTCAAAGGACCATAGGGGGAAAAGCACAGAAATGGAACCCACACCACTGAAGAGATGGAGGAATAAGAAAGAACAAGGGTAAGTTATTGCCTTTTGTTTAGGGAAATTAAATGCTCATGTTCAGCATTCCAAAATTAGCAAGAGAAAAACTTGACACATTTCTCCCACAACCACCCAGGCATCCCAAAGAAGTTACCTACATTCTTCTATGCATCAGTTTCTTAAATTGTAAACTAGTGATAGTTTACCTCACAGAGAGGTTATGAGGCAATTAACTGATCATAAAGTGTGCCAAGATCCTCAAGTGAAAGGTGCTATGCAAGTGCAGGGTATTAATCTCACACTCCACGTACAAATCATTCTCTTATCCCACCTTATACCTAGTGTTGGCAGCTTTACAACCATTTAAACTCTCTACTACACAGGTTGGCTAGGTGCCCTGCAGCAGACATCTTAGACACAGTGCACTTTTGTGGTTCAGCTACCTACACTTTCCTGCATAAAAGAGGGCATTTGGTTCAAGCAATGTGCAGCTTCAGGTTGTATGCCCAAACACACAGCCTGCAAGCTGCATACAGACATCGGGGTTTTGGCAGCCATATGAGGAGATCCATGAAACTTCTGTCAGCTGCATGTAATGGATATGCTGCCAGATACCATCTAACTCGCATAAAAGCTGCAGCGTAGGGGGATCACTAGCCATCTTTGTAAGTTTAGCTTTTAATTGCATACTTCTCAAGCGGTACATCGGCTCTATAACCAGTTTTAACACTTAGACTTTATTCACTGTAACATTTTCTTAAATAATGTATTAGCTGAAGACTTCCTTCTAAATTAATGAAAATCTTAAGCTGGGAGCAGGCAAGAAGATAAACACTGGAAAATTCACAGTCAAGATTCGCCAGCGATATGGATCCAGCAGAGGCAGCAAAAGGGACAGCACAGAAAAGAGAGCTTTTATCAGCCTGGTCAATGGGTCAGAGTATCAAATAGAGGAAAAGAGGTTTCAAAGGAGGAAGTGCACAGAAAAAAGAGCAGCAGTGCAAGCAAAGGCAGATCTGCTCTGTGTTAAGAGGACAAGCTGGGGAACGGAAACAGAAAGATCAAGGAGAGAACAGAAAATAGTCATAAATCAGCTATTACCCTCATGTCATAATTTGCATGGGAGATGGAAGGGACTTTTTCAAAAGAGGTGACAGTAAAAATAAATTTACTCCAAAGTGGTATTTCATAGGAGAGACTAAAAAAAAAAAAAAAGCAAAACACTTCAGAAAGCTAAAGGAAATGTAGCATTTTATAAGGCTCCAGATACAATGGAAGAGCAGCAGTTTCAGAGCCCTCATGTGTGGATGACACGATGACAATGAGGCCAATTCAAGGACAGCCTGATGGGGCACTACCAAGGAAATGCAAAACAAACCATAGTGATGATCAAAGTTACACAACACTGGCTAACTGCACTTCAGTTCTGCATGCGCTATAGCTCCAACTTCTGATTTAGTAGTATAAACAAAGCCATTTTTTCTTCCAGCAGCTCAGAAATGCTCTTCCATTCCCTGGGCCTGAAGCAGAGGTCCATTTCCATTCTCTTCTTCCAAATCTCTTCTGAATATTTTTCCCTTTCCGCAGAGCCAACAGCAATAGCATTTTATAGATGTTCAGTGCACTATACACCTTTCTGCTGCACAGAAACAAAAAGAAACACGCATATGCATTTACAGAAGTTCTTACTGGAGAAAGTATTATGGAAGAAATACACCAACTGCACTTCTAAGTATGTAATATGCCTTTAATTAAAAGACTGTTGAAGTATTTAAAACACCTGATCTATTATGTAGCTCATGTCATGATACATTATTTCTATTCCTACCTAATATAAATGATTTTTTGTTAACTTGGAAGGCTTAGAATGGATTTACAGACAAAATACATTTAGCATTAGTAAATAAATTATAGCCTTAGTTATTCAACCCTGTCTACAATTCTCTACACATTTTTTTTTTTTTTTGGCCATTTCTTGACAAAACCTGTAAAGAAGACCTCATTTCATCAAGGTACGATGATGATCTTTCATGAGAGTTTGAAGTTATTTCACTTTATTCCCTTAAGAGTTTCCTGTAATTTTCAAAAAATGTGGATGGGCCTTTATTTGAGCCAAAGATCTGCAAGACCTTACTAGGAAAGAAAAACAAGAAAAGTCTACCTGAGTTGAAAGCTCAGAATTTAACAGCAAATTTCCTACTAACAGCTTACACAAACGTGTGCTGTTAAAAATACCACTATCATCATCATTCAGGTTGACAACAACAAAAAAATCTTTTCAACTGGCTTCCATACTTCAACACACACAGTAGACTTTCAATATTGCAGAAGTTTGTGTCACTATTTTAGCTGACTTAGAGAAAACAGCTAAAGGGGATGCGGAGTGTATATTCATATTCTGTTCTGTCACTTGAATGTAAAAGCTGGACCACTGTTTGACTTATCTGGCCAACAGCTTCTTCGCCGCACAGAGTGCAGGCTGACCACAGCCCTTGCTAAGCATGGTAGCACAACTGGCAAGAGGACTGTGGCCCCCACAACTCAGTCCAGCATCTTCTGGGGACATGAGTTTAAAGAGATTTGCTTAAACTTTGCAGCAAGTTGAAGTATAGTAAACACAATGAGGAGAATTTCTGAAGAAAGGATACAGGAAATTAGCAGGATGGATATATATACACCGGATGTATATAAGTTGAAAATGCTACAATTATAATCATTTGAATGCAAAAAATGACATTAAAACTAATTAAATTTAGGCTAAAATCTCAACTTAACTTGTTCTGAAAGAAGAAAACATGGATTAATGAAACAGTTGCTTGCATATATTTAACATGAAATGTTACATTCAAGTTACTCATCAGTACCAGTTACATATTTTTCCTGTAAAATATATTTTTAGTGTAAACTGGAAACAAAGTAAACTATACAAACACTTCTTTTATTATTATCATTATTTTTAAATATAAAGGAGGGAGGATTTGTCCTATTTCCCCCAAGCACGCTAAAATAGTCCTCCCCAAGTGACCCATTATTATTTTATCATGAACTGTATCTCAAAGACACTAGGACATTAAACTCTACTGACCACCAACTACATTCCTCTGCACCAAAAGGGAAAACATTGCAATCTATACAAGTGAGTAAAATGTCAAATAATTAAAAGTGAGAATTGTTTCTTTGTACCATTCAGAGATACTCAAAATACAGTGCCTGGGATCCTTTCACCCTAAGTACAATTTTCCATTTCATAACACATTTTTTTCAGTAAAATGAAATTACATTCCCATCGCTGCATGAAGGAAGAGGAACACATTTGAGGGGTTGGAAGGGTATGGAAAAGATTACCACGCAAGTTGATCATATTACAGATGTTGAAATGCCTAGATTTTAGTAATTTAAATGACTTTCAAATTCAGGATAAATAGGATAGCAAAATCATAGGGACAGAGCTCTAAGTCATTTGATGCCCGTTTTTCCTCCTGTTCCAATACAGCTAACTGTACTGCTGGAGACAATTCAATGTCCTTTCACCTTGTCTGCTCCAAGGAACCCAAAGACACAAGAGAAATGGACCAAGTGCCAACTGAGAACTATTGTTATCCTTAGCACTAAACATTAGTTACTATCCTCTTACATTTTCAGTATCAGCTCTGAGTACCTGATCAACTCAGGGAGAGAAGTACCACCCTTAGAGTCTGAATAACATGCTTAAGTACCCGTTCCCAAACACGCAGATGCTATCAAACAAGGTAGTTTTCAGAGCTCTGCTGGCCAGCAACGCCTCAAGAAGTTATAGCTACCTAGGCATTATGCTCATAGTGAAGGTTTTATTTCACCTCCCTAAAACAGCATCAAAAAAAATTAAGGATAAAGACAAGTATTTCCCATATTCAAGTTGTTAAACTGAATCAGTTTTTATTAATTTGTGACCAAGAACAAGTAGGATGAGAAGATGGATTTAAGCATCCTTTCTTTCATAATAAAGTTCTTTTCAAGTACGTGAAGGGAAAGCAAAGAAAACCCACCAGGAGTATACGCCTGCACCATGCACAGCACACGCAGGACCCTGATGCCAGACCAGAATCCAGCTGTCGCAGCGTGATGGGCAGCTACAGGCTGCCTCGAGTAGAAGCCCTGCAGATCCACTTGATCATTGCAGGAGCTCACAAGGGACGCGGCTGCAGCATGCAATACCAGTACATGCTGTGGACATCCATGCTAGCCCACATGCAGCTCAGTGCACCATGTGAACAGCAAGCTTGAGCTACTGCAATGCTCTCCATGGCACGATGTAGATGTGTCCCAGCTGAAAGTTATCTGCCACTCCACGTCCAGAGTACAAGGTTTGCTCAACAGGTGGTTTTGTGCTGGGGTGGGCATGCTGAACTAGCACCTTCCCCATGCCCATTTCTGGTAGAACGGTGTCTTGGGTTTTATAGCCCTTCTTTGTACTGTGTCAGATTAAAATCAAAACCACAGTGATAAGGAACGTTGATATTATGAATGGACAACTCTTCAGTTAAACTTGCGGTCAAAGCACCAAGCAGCCTAATAAGCTGGAGCTACCTGGGTTTCGTCACCCACCATACTCATTATTTCAACCAGTCCGTTTGTTACATTTCCAGGTGTCAACAAAAGAACATTTACTGCCAATTCCTTCATTTCTGGCTTTGCTTATGTATCTGGTGCCTTTTGATAAGAAGGTCCTATTAAAATTTAAATAAAAAATAAAAAAATTAAAGAATACTTATTTTAAGAAGTCAGGCCTTTTGCTACAGTTGGTAAAACCACAGAAACCAACATGGCTTTGTATTATTCACTATGCACATGAAACTAAGCTAACTGCAAAAGGTACCAAATGATTCACTTTTGCAATGGTTTTTGATTAGCCACCGTGTTTCTCCTGAAAAGTCCAGAAAAAACTTATGGGCAACTTTGGGAGACTTTATTTGCAAGTTTCAATTAAAAAGAGTCAATACTTTTAACTGATTTCAAAGTTTTTACTTTTAAAAGGAATACAAGCTCTGACAGCAAGCACACACACAGAAAAGGATGACATGACATTTCTTCCTCACTTTTAACTTTGTGCTTTATGCATTCAAATACATCAATTAATTTTTTACTTGAAACATCACTCAAGAAAAGAGGCTTGGAAAATTCAGTCAGACAGCTCAGAGCAGAGCAGCATTAGTAACATGAACCCATTCTCAAATGCCATTTTGAAAAGCGAAACCAAAAGCTCAAATTTCTGCATTTGAGGATAGAAGGACTTTTTTACTTTTAATTCTACATAGTTGAAACAAAGCAGAACTTTTCAAAGAACTCTCTCATTGCTCACCTTGCAGTTCATTATTTCAATTAGTGCCTTGCTGTCCACCCCTTCCATGCATACGTTAATTTCCTACCCTCTGTTTTAATCCCTTTTCAAACCAAACAGTTGATAAATTTATGCATGGACATCAGGCTTAAAAGTCTAACACTTTTAAAATGTTATGCCCTTCAACCTTCTAAACCTCCATTTATCTGTCAGTAAAACTGACATTTCAGCTCCCCCATTAGCCAGGTACAGGAAAGCCAATACTCCAGGAGATCTGGCCACCCTAACTCCTGTGCTGTTTCTAAACAGTTTGAGCACACGTGTTTGTACAACATTTAGAACCCCCAGAGCCAGCTGATGGCTCCAGGCATGAGCACAGCAAGGCATAAATCAGTATGCTTACCAGCTTGAGAGCTGCACAGCTTTCAGTACAGGAGCATTAACCTTGTTCCGGCTTACATCTGAACACTTCTCCTCAGCTCTCCTACTCTTCAACACTTGGTGCCCATCAAAAAACAACATCATATGCCTCCAATTGTAGTTTCCCTAAGTTCATCAACCCCCTAAGCAATCCTCAGCGGTCTTCTTTCATCAGGTTTCCCACCAGTAGCTTACCACCAAATGATTTCAAAAAACCCCACTTTTTTCCTAACAAGCAATGAGTCCATAGAAAAAACAATTTTATAACATGTATACATACACATTTTGAGGGAGGCATTTCAGTCCTATTTTGTTTTCAAACTACTCCTGAGAATTGTTATTTTTGGTCTCACTCCTGCACGCTTGGTGCTGTGACCTTGTCTTTCTTGCACATGATGGAAGCTACATAATCAGACAGCAACAGACCAAGCCTAGAAAATCATCCCCACTATGATGACAGAAGAAAAAACAAATGTAATCTTGCCCTTGTAGCCTTCATTACTCTGTGTAGGACTGAGGAATATGTTTTTCCAGCTAGAGGAAACACTTGGCTCTGAGGACGAAGACCTTCAGAATTTCATGAGCAACGATCTCCATTTTTAAGAGCGCTTGTTGTTTCGCTGTACAAGGAAGGCTTTCGAGCCTCTGTGTGTACCAGGAGTGGCACCCAGTGTCCAAACTGCATCCTTACAACATCGTCTCCAATTTCCTTTTCCAACCATCTTCCCTCACTCTTTTCTCCCCGATCGCGGCCACAGAAAATCAGCAGCTCTACGAAACGCACAGCTTAAGCATAAAACACACTGAGTAAAGCAGCTTACAAGAAGCTTTTGCCAAATTGTTTTTAATCAAGGCTGCATAGATGAATCAAATGTTAAACTATTTAATATAGAGAACAACTATCAAATCTGGTAAAATCATTTAATTAAGCTATGCAGCTACAGATTTGAACTCTGAATAAAATCAACATTTGCATACACCACGGTCTTTCAAGTGTACTCAACAACTGACTTAGCAGCCACGAGCTGATTTGTTCCTGATCGCCGTTAGTGCTTTAATAGCTCAAACCAACGTTATTAAACAGGTCTTGTTAAGACAGAACTAAAACTCAACTAAGGAACTACCAAAAAAAACACATTTTCACGTTTTGCAGCTATGTGGGATTTTAAAGGACAACCTGTTGTGCTTGGCTAAGACAACTGATGAAAAATGAGTGTGGCAAATCTAGCATATAAAGTCCTTTTGTTTCCTTCCAAAAATTGATCAGAGGGTTAAGGTTTAAGTTTAAAAAGAGATTCAACACCTGGGTCTGGCTGTAAAGAAAGCTTCCCCCAACCTGCTGTAGAAGCCCTGACTTCTACTTTCATTCCTTCACTAACACAAACAGTTGAGAGTTAAAGAAACTGGATTAAGATGAATGTTTTATCTGTGAGAATGATTATGCTAAAGCATTAAACATATTTCACCAGTGGGTAAGATCACAGCATAGAGTGATACAAATCACTAAAGATCAAGATTTTTGCTTGAAGAACATACTGGAGAAAAAAAATATACATATATACATATTTCCATCTCCATGTGGAAGTCGAATTGCAAGTACCTCACAGGAATTTTGCCAGACTTCAGCTGGTCACTTTCCCTGTTTCACTAACATTAAATCCCAAAACACAGATGTGTGCCACAGTCCCTGCAAACAATTAAGCTCAGCACTGCCCACCTCACTACTTGCTGAGGGACATTACATGCACCTCAGAAGTCCAACACCTTGGAGCTGAGTGACATTCTGAGCTCACAGGAACAGAAGATGAGATCTCAGTTACAGTGCAAACATCTCTGAATCAGCTCTTCCCTCGAAGCCAAAAGGCACTGAATTGGCATGCCATAACCGTTTACCGAGAACTCCATAATCGTGGAGTTTGGTGTCTGTTCTGCCCCTCTAACTCTCCCCCCAATTTCTCTTCAGTATAAATGTCATAAAAGCCCGAAGATACATCACATGGATGATTTATTTATACATGCACACACTGAAGAGAGCATTCAAATCTGCTGCATTATTTCCACGTCAAGATTTATTTTGTTTCAATGAGACTTCCACTTGCAAAAACATGCACACATTGCACAGCAAATATATCTCTGTTAGGTGCCTAATATGGCCAGGGAAACCATTTTGATTATTCTGTGCCTGTTTATGCATTGTCCTACAAAACAATGAGATAGAACAGCAAGAAACGAGCAATTAGGAGAGTCTGAATGCACATCGGGAATCACTAAAACCCACACCAGCCAAGTCAGGAACAATATGACTGATGAATAGGCCATATTATATTAGGATTGTTAGCAAGTATTAAAAAATTATCCTTCGCAGATGTCCCTCATGACCTAAATATATTGCAAAAAGAACATGCTTTTTTTTTTTCCTCTAAAAGTTTTAAGAAATCTTTTCATTTCTATTATTGAATGAAGCTCCACAATGCTGCACATTGGCTATAAATATCATACTAAACCTACAAAAATGTACGAGTATTTTACTGGAGAATAAACAATCTATTTCAATATGTATTTTTCTACTGCACTAATTTATGCTGAATCCAAGCATGTAATCTAATAAAAGAAATCAAACTGTATTCAGCAAACAGTGAAACAAAAGAAGCTGCAGAGAACAGAAACTTCCCAACCAATACACCACAAACCAAAATAAAGCAAACAGCTTGAAGTTAGATGGGTAAGAACAACCTTATCTCCAATAAATACGTTGTGTAGATACAATAACAGAAGTCAATAGCATTTAACCTGATAGAAACTATTACATCTGCAGCTATGCACACCTGGGTCATTCTCAGTACAGTTTTAAGGTAGTTTTTACTTCCCTAATTTTGCCATTATTAAGATTCTATACGCTGGCTCACCAGACTACAGCAAAAAGCAAGATTTGCTCAGTTTGAACTATCCCACTTTCTCCGCACATTTTTGACTGCACCACTGGATTTAATACCATACATTAATTATAAATAAACAATGATAAAATATAGATCTAAGCTCTACTGAGGATTTTTTCCCTTTCCATCAAAGACTAATATTTCTCCAGAAAATCATTTAAGTTTAGCGAGCTTTGTGAATCAATTGCTTATCCCTTCAACTCTGCTGCTTCAGAAGGTTTCCTGTCAGCAAAATGGATTTCAACCACCTCTTATGCTGAAGTATTCTGTTAAAGATTCGGTACTGAACCTTGGGCCAGTAACACAGATCAGTCTATTAATAAAACAAATGCAAACACTACACACAAAAATGGCATGACTTGGGTTTAACGCATTTTATACCTTGACAACATATGAATTTCTTCTCAAATAGGATAACGCTAATTTTCCAGGTTATGAAGTTGTCAGAAAATCATAGAACATTCTCAGGCAAGAAACAAGAGCAAACCATCTGATGCCATTTCCTGCTCACTGGAACATCCCAGCTGATCTGTAAAATGTTGTGATAACTATGTTGCATTGCAAAATAGGAAGTGTGCTCCTCAGGGAAAAAGATATTTAGAATCATATAGTTTGCATAGAAAGCTGTTACTGTAACAGTCCCCAAACCGAGGGATTCCTGTTGTTTCTATGCACACATCTCAGCTACCCAGCAGCCTCTCGGCACCCACGTGGTCCCGCCAGCCCTCCAGACCAAGAGAGGAAGGGGCTGCAGGCACTCCTGCCTTCCTTTTGGGACCAGCGGTAGCTTCAGCTGTGGCAAGGAGCAACTGTCAGTTTAAGAATAAAAATCTGTTTCATAAGCTAGATGCAACTTTTGCGAGAAATCCACTGTTTCATGTTTTTTCTTTCATTTTCCGAACCATGCTCAAGAGAATACTGTTGTGTTCATTAGAAAGCATCAACAGCGTTTTAGGTGATAACTGAAGAACTCCAGCACTGCTATCTGCCCACAGAACAGAAAAATATATCTGATAGAGAAAATAATATAAACAATAAGGATTACTTTTTTTTAAATTTACTACTAATTATTTCACTTTGTTCTTATCATTTTTACCCAGATTTATTGCTTTGAGTTGTTGTTCAACAGAACTATGACATTTCCTTTATTTTGGCTCTTGGCATAAGCCCCCAGCACATGGGGCTCATGCAGTTCGCTATGCTTTTCTTCAGCTCCCTCAAGTTTATTGCAGCATTCTTCAGGGAAGGAAATGGCTAAATACTTGCATTAGCAGAAAAGGAAAGGGAAGGGGGGGAATGGAAAGAAGTAAGAAGGTGTTAAAAGATCATTCTCTTCCTTTTGGTGCAGACACACTGGGAGAAGTGTTACCAAAAGAACAAACGAGCTGAGAGTCAAAATAGAGAGCCAAAGGCACAGGAGGAATACAAGGACCACAAAAATAAAAAAATCAGTCTCTTAAGCAAGGACATGCTAAAGACCACAACAAAACAAGCACAACGTAGAGATAGAGTGATCCAGGCAGCCAAGCGGGATGGAAATTTCCACTGCTGTAGCACGTTGTCTAAGACTGAAGGCTCATAATAAAAGATGAAGAAAGTTTTATTGCAGTGGACACCGCTGTCTTTACATGGTCTGGGTTTCCTTCTGAAAGAAGCTCTTCTGACAGACAGAGGTAGCCTGAAGCTACTACTTGCCTAACTTCTGGGGATCCCAGAAGGCACCTCCCTACCTCCGTGTGACAGCTGAACGCCGGTCTGTGCACCTTGATGTCATGGTGTGCTACAGCCACTGCCTGGAAAAAAAATTTCTTAAACAAATGGCTATGTCCAGACTGTCTGAATCATGGTACAGCAAAATTCAAATGCTCAGTAAAAGGAATACATCAAAAAAAAAAAAAAANCACCTTTGCTATATGCTCACAGCAACATCTTTTCATAAATGCATCTGTACTAGAACAGCTAAAATGATCATTTGGGACTCTGCATTCAACATGTACTACCGCATTAGGTATTGCTTACTGCAAGTTAATAATACAATATAAACATGAGGTTTTTTGTATCTCTGTGATTTCAAGTGTGGAAGAATATACAATATTTCCATATTAAGTTTGTGTATTCCCAAAACAGAACAGAAATACATTAGATGAATTTGTAATAATCAAATAACCTTAAGATTTTTTTGTAACTAATCAAAAAAATTACTTCAAAAATCCTTGAGTACTCAGAGAAAATAACCTGTTATTTTTTTCTCCCCTAACATTAAGCATAAGACTTAATTTTCAAATGACTGTCAAAATTCGGACTAATATCTGAAAACAAAGAACACATGAAAACTAAATATACTTTTTGTATTTGTTTTCTTACTCTCTTCTATAAATTTTCATTTCTTTCACCAGAGTAGACCCCATTATGTTAGCAAAAAAAAGAGACGTCATTTGTAGTATTTTACTTAAACTGAAAAAAATAAAGAAATTGGGCTTTCATATTACTGATTACATAAAAATGCGTTCCTACAAGCGTTATAAAACATGAAATACCCATCTGCAAGCCAAACAATTGTACATGATTATCATAAACGAAGAATGCAGTTAAGATGGAACACAAGCCATGAGGGAAAGCTCTTTGGGGTCCACGTTGGAACCCCGCGGGCAGCCAGTACCTGCGCTCAGGACGGGCTCTCCCGGCTCAGCGCGCTGCTGCAAGCAGAGAGCTGCACAGCCACCCCCCGCCCCACCGCTCCCTGCAAAGAGACGCTGCCCCAGCCTCCTTCTGAGACTGCTACATGAGCATTCTGCAGTGTAATTTTCAGTCCATTGCAGCGTTAATACCAGCAAAAAGTTTATTAGATATGGTAATGCATCCCTCGTACATGTGGCTTACAGAAATCACACGGACTGTGCACCAGATCCAGGCAGACAGACGTTTTTCATCTTTAAAATTACTCAAGGAAAAATGTCACAAAGAACATTTTCTTAAAGAAAGATAAAAGGTAGCACAGCATTCCTGTGTTTGAAGGCAAATTACCCTCTCTCCTTTTGCAGCAAATCTTCATGGACACAGATTAAAATAAAATTTTAATACCTCGCTACCTAAAAAGAGAACAAAGATTTCTCTGCTCTGCTTCAAAATTACGTGTTGAACAAGAGGATTTATCCACCCCTTTGAAACACTATTGCTACAGTAAAAAAGGAATCAACCTGAAAATCCAAAGGTGCGATAAAGTATTTCGCCATTGCGAAAAGGAACAGCACATAATGCAATTCCTAAATCAACACAGCCGCACGGTATAAACCCATTTCAGTGTCTCGGCACAAGTGCTGCCTCCTCTGCGGGCTGGGGTCGGGAAGAACCGCGGAACGCGGCGGCTCTGCCGTAGGGCACCCGCGCACCGCCCGCCCGCAGCGGCCCCGGCAGCGCGCGGAGCGACGCGGGCACGGGACGAGGCCGCCGCTCCGCTCCGATCCCGGGCGCCGTGCGCGGGCTCACAGCGCCCNTCGGCCCGAGGGAGCAAGGTTGGGCTTCGGGGGCGCTTCTGCGCCCTCAGACTCTGAGCCGTGCCGCGAGAAATCAGCCTTCCTTCCGAATTTCTTCTTCCCCCAATGAAGACAAACCTCCAGCAGAAGCACGTCTGCTGTGTGGAAATGTACACAGAAACCCAGCACACTGTAAGCCTGCAGCTCCAGACAGTCACCACACTGTCAGTATCAAGAACTTGCACCAACCACAGGTGAAGCACAAAATACCTCAGGTGTGATTAGCAGCTTTACAGAACTTTGGTCATGTGGCACATTCTACAGTGTGACAATTAAGCAAAGCCAATTACTGACCTCCCTGTCAATCTGAGTACATTCCAGCATCAGTTCCAGCAACCCACAAACACAAACCACGGAAGACCAGAACTGCGCACCGTGATGCTGGAAAGCACAATTCACGTGATTTTGTTATTTATGGCCCTACAACATCAAAGCACAGCAGACCACAGGCTTAGCTTCACAGGATTTAACACCAAGAACAACTCCAGCAGGACAGGAGCCTTCACACAGAGCACTCACTGCAGCCTCACTATAGCAGCAACAATTCAGAAGCACACAGTCGGTTTATCTTGAACTCCCTTCTCTAAAAGCATGCTCCTTTCAGCTATGTGAAATCCTCTGCTTCCACGAGGATCACATTATTGCAGGTCACTGTACCGGCAACACTGCCAATAGGGCTCAGCAGTATGAACTGCTGCTACCATTGTCTGACTAAAAACCCTGAAAAGCTTCAATGTAGTTCTCCACATGCAACTGTATACCAGGCTAAACAGCAGCCACAAGCACAGGAAACAGTGCAACAATTTCACTAAAATGCTGACCATGTTATTTTCTTTTTTACTTATTTTTTAATTTACTTTATTTTTAATTTACTTATTTTTAGACTGATGACCCAACTAAATACAACCTACAGCACAAATGAGATAAATACAGGTGTTGGAGTCTTCAGGTAGTTCTTTCCTGAAGACTGACAGCCAAAACTAACCTTCAAGTGAGGAAGTCAAAAAAAAAAAAAAAAAAAAAAAAAAAAAAAAAAAAAAAAAAAAAAAAAAAAAAAAACACAAGTGGAAGAGACATCTTTTCATCTGTGGTATTTCACAAGGAATTTGATGAAAATTCTGTACAGTTATAATAACAAGTTATCACATTCTAGAACTTCTTTTAATATATAATTATACAGTTGTCTCAAAGTTGTTATTGGCACAATTACCATAGCACTTCATCTATTATTTTAACTTTGAAAGTAAGGTACTAAAACATCAAATTGAAACAAAACTGATGATAAATTTTGAGAAATTAAGATGTACGTATATTGTTTTTCTGCTAAGTGTTATTCACTGAGTAGCTTTTCTTCCTGTTCAAAGCAAATGTGTACTCCTTGCATGGAAAGCAAGGGTTAAAGTCTGCAGGATTGAACATATGTTCCTTACAGATGCAATTTGTACTCAAGAATAGCATGTATTTTCTTCCTAAGAAGTTAATATCTCATGCAGCACACCTTTTTTGTAAGCCTTAACTGAAAGAAAAACAAAACTAAGCTCAGACAAAAGCTTTGAAGTGCCCTACAGTGAAAGCAGCTCTCAGAAAACTAACCTCACAAAACAAAGAGGAGCCTGCGTACTGCATCGTTTCACAGAAGTGCTTTCACCAAAAACCCTTAGAGCAGAAATCAGGTTTTCTCTAAACACAGTTGAATCTAAGCAGGGGAGAAACATGAAAGCATCTTCTCAAACTCAGAGATCTGTGTTGAGAAATCATTTCAATACTTTTGAGCATTTAAGCACGCTAGGAATAAAGAAACCAAGTTATTTGAAAGTAAAAGCCCGAACAAGAGTCTAGAGCGCAGCCCTAAAATATCAAAGACTGCGCTGAGGCATATTTTGCTGAAGACTCAACAACATACACCAGCTCTGCAATTTTCCTCCATTAGTTCACACATCATCAACTAAACTTCACCTACAGCTTTCTAACGCAGATCGCTGGGCTGAAGTTCTCCCTGGAAAATATTGTGCTACAGCAGGCCATTGTAGGTGTTTAAGACTTCCCTGACAGGAAAATCTTGCAAAAATTATACTTTGTAAAAAGAATCTCAGGAAGATGACACTGCAGGAGAAACTTTCTAAGATGAAAAACACCTGTGGATTCATAAATGTTAGACAACCCGCCCAGATTTATAATAAGAATTACTTGAGGTTTTTTTTCCTTAAAAGCTTCTTTTCTGTAGTTTCTAGAAACAGTCTGAACTGCTCTGAAGAATCTTCTTACACCAAAAGAACAAGCAGTGTTTTTTGTTTTGTTTTTCAATGGACATTTTTGTTTTTGAAGGAATTATGCTGAGGCAAACAGTCAAAATTCAGCATTAGTTCAGGTATTTGCAATAAGAGAAAACATCACCATTAAAAAGCATATTTGAAGAAATCATTGCTAAAAGCATTAGAAATCCACCTTTATCCAACTGATTCTTAAATGTCATTTAAGCACCCATTTCAAGTTTAAGTTGAGGGCATTTTCTCAGCACCCTCAGAAATGTGCTTTATATCAGATCTCCTCAGTTCAAAAAACAAATCATTAGCTTTAATGTCTCTTGCCAAATACTCAGCAATTTGTTTGCTCAAATATCACCTTCCCACACATAAGCTTTATTCTTCTAATGATCACCTCAAGACCAAAAGGTAAATGAATATTTTTCAGGTGACCCCCTCCTAGAGCTCCTGCAAAACGATGAAGAAATAATTATTTTTGGCATATTCATCCAGTTCTCATCATAGCAGATTCGGAGTTTGCCAACAGATAACTGCACCATCATTGCTCCTCCCCTCAGGAGGAGGTCAGCTGGGGTAACGTAATCCCTTCAACCTGTACAACAGTCCCTGCATTAACACAAAACCACATATGGCCAAAGTGTTCCAGGAAAAGTGTTTTGCACACCCAGAAACTTTA
The DNA here is from genome assembly GCA_013396635.1 of Penelope pileata. NCBI lineage: Eukaryota > Metazoa > Chordata > Aves > Galliformes > Cracidae > Penelope > Penelope pileata. Next base: position 745,334 of record WBMW01000976.1, read on the forward strand.
CACTGTCAACAGGACTGTTTCTATTCCATCATCTTAGATAAAGGAAAAAAGAAAAATCTAAAGATACACTAAGAAAGCCAGAGGAAAAGGCAGCACATCATTATTCAGACCAAAGAAAACAAAGTTAAGTATCTTTCTGGGTGATGGAGGCACTGAAATGCAGAGATACTCTTTCTCTCAGTATCTCTGGGTCTGAATTTGCACAGACATAGCCAGTTGTACTGACTTAATGCACAAGTCTTGAGGGGAGGGAGGTGATTGTTTGGTTTGGGTTTTAACATAGTGAACATTAAGGTTCTACCAGATAACAGATTTCTCTTCTCAAATACCTGCATCTAAAAGAAAACAGGATATTTTGAAAATCTGGCAGGATACTTGCATAGGGAAACATAGCTCCAGGGAAAACAAACAAGGCATACTTAAACAAAACATCATTTTTCACATTGGCAAGACAGAAGACATCTCAATATTGAGGCTAGAAAGGAACCTAACACTCAGCTGACTACCTCAAAAGCCATTTTGTTTTGGTTTTCATCTTCCCTAGCCTCTTCCACAGCGCTCAAAGGGATGAAGAGGTCCTAAGTAAAGGGAACGCAGAGCGAACAAGAGCAATGTGTAAATGGCTTTGCCTCACCGTTTTACCAAGAAAGCAGAGAACCTCTCTGGACAGTGTCCAGCACAGGCAAACTCCACTGATGTGGCTGCAAATTCCCTATTGCTGTTAGGCACATATCAGCATAACAGATATGTGCACTTGCTATGTTGGCTCAAGTTTGCTGCTCTTCCCTTTGTCTGTAGCCTCTGTAGGAACAGAGGCTGACATGCTAAGGCATCCAGGTGAGGGAAGCTCCACAAGCATCTCCTTTTCCACCTTACTTCATACCAGGATCACTGCGCCTACTGCTGAGAAGAGAAAAGGAAGACTGACAAGAGTCAGGTTCTTAGAATGAAGTTTCTTCCAAGCAGGAACAGCTGAACCTTGCACGCAAGATCACAGGCTTACAGCTTCCCTACAACAGTCATAGAGAGATGAATTCATCTTGGAAACTAGGAACATTATTTCACTGCTTGCTTTTCTATTAGCTACACAGAATAAAACTCAGCCCTTTTGTACAGAAAAAACGGAAGCATGGGCTCCAATTAAAAATTTAGCTTACTTTGATCCTTTGAAGAGCTATAGAAGAGAAATAATATTTAAAACATCTCTTAGTCTTTAATAAAGTATAGCTCTGACTCTTGCACCATATTACTGTAGGACAATTAACATTCCTTTGTTTCACTGCTCTTGAAATTGTGAATCGTATGATCCCACAACAAAAGCAATAAACAGCTAGGAAACCTTACCAAGCTGCACAGCCTTAAAACAATCTGTTTTAAAGGCAGCCTGATGTTCTTTTGTAATAAGATATAAATTCAATAATATCTAATCTTATTATAAGCAAGAAAAAGGAGGTTATACTTAAAGATTACTTAATCTTGCTCAAACTGAATTAGCAAAATTAGATAGAATCAAGCTTCCAACCACAACTCCTTTTGATTATATTGCCTCTTTAGTTACTCTTGAAGTCAAACTGCCCCTCTCCAAGGCCTAACAAAGAAATGTTTCTACTAGCATCATTAGATATACACATATAGACATTGTACAAGGCTTAGAATTGTAAACTTCTAAAATTTACTTGAATTTTACATAATTTTGTGTCAACTATTCTAACTTATATTGACAATAAGAAAACACTGCTGGTCCAGTAGGGAAACACTGAACCAGATGTAAACTACTGATGCTACTCCTATAGCTCAGATGGAGAAGCAAAAAAAAAAAAATCACACTTTCTGTGGAAATGGCTACACTATTTACATACTGAAAACTAATGTAATTTCCTGTGAGAGTCTAAGATGCATGTATATATTACAGCACTTATCTCTATAACTTTCCTTATACTGCAGTTGAATATGCAAGATAGCACTTCAAGCAGCACACTTATACCTCAAATCAAACAAAAACACTCTGATCACAGACAATCTTTTAGTCACAGTAAAAAAAAAAAAATCCTTTTTTTGCACATAATTTTTTTTTTTTAAACCTCAAATTTTGCAAAAAATTTTAAACGTTACCTTCATCAAAGTCTGCATCATCTTCTGTATGCTGAGGGAAGGGGAAACAATTTGTGATTTCAAGTCTGTCATCCACCACAAGACCCAGCAGCACTCCCTGGACCACTTCATTCCCCTGTCCTTCTTCTTGGTAATGTTTGATGATCTTTAACACAACCTAAAACACAAAGACAAGAAATGATAAAATGTAACCATTTTTCCTCCAATAATTTTAAAATTCCAAATGTACAGTTTTAAGTGTTACATAAATTAGAGCTGCAAACCAAGCGAGCTACTGGCTAAAATACCAGGATCTTTAATGCAAGTTAAAGAAAAGCCATTCAAAAACTAAAGGGGGATTTAAAAGATCATTAAATCAACAGTCAAAATGCAGTTCTAAACCATATTTTTTTTGGAAACACTCTTCTAAAATAAAATATAAAATGAAATATTGATTTTTGCTTATTTTTTTAAACTTTATCCTCTCGCCGTAGCTATTAACAGCTGTCTTGCAGGGCAACAAGCTCCCTCCTGAGGGAAACATTGCACAAGAAACACTACCAAAACACCTGAAAAGTAATTACGCAGAAACTAGTAGGAAAACTCAAAAAGACGGAAAATGCATCAATTAAAATTCAGAAGATGCATTAACCTTAAAAATTACATTTTACTGCAATTTTACTTCAGATGGTCAAGCAATCTGTATTTTAGAAACTACGTATTTCAAAGAATAAAGAATGATAAAAAAGAGCACAAGTTCCTTCTATTTTAAATATTTTTCTCACATCCTTTCCTAAATTTGAGCTCTACACCCCGAATGATTCTCATAAGGTGATACAGTAGAATAGAACAGCATGAACAACCATCACTCACACATAGTTCTTTGGTAGAAATGCTTTACACAAAGTTTTGTATAACAATAAGAACCAGAATAAGATGAGATATGCTAATTGCAAAAGTAGACCCGAAAAAACCTTACACTTGGTCCATCATGACTGGATTTTATTTCACTAAATACCAATCCCTCCAAGCAAAATGCACCAGAAGACATCTGATGACAGGTTGTTGTTACACTACCACTACAATAAGTTCACTGGTAAATCCCCCAGTATAATGGATTTCAGCTCAACCACTTGAGGGTTACTTAAGCTCATATTTGCCTATCAGGAATATATACTTGTCCCAACCTCATCCCTACATCTTAGCCCCAGCTTTCTCCTTGGTTGTTTAGCATAACTATGCCACAATTTTAAAAACACCCTTAATGAATTAGAGTGCCACAGCACAGATTAAACGAAAAGGGAGGGGAAAGTGATTTGAAAAAAAAAAAATCTTTATAAATAGATTTCCTTCATGGGGCAAAACTGGAAGCAAAGGAGAACTCAGCAATGCTGAAGGAAGTGCAGCAAACAAGAGTTAGACCATCTTGAACTACCAAAAGTCTTCTATCACAGAGCCAACACAATATATTTTCATATATTTGTTATATATTTCAAACCAGAAGCATTTCTGATAGCAATTGCTCACAGAAAACAGAAGCAAAAAAAAGAACATGGGCTGTCATGGAGTATCAGTGATTTCTCAGGAAGATAAAACTAGGTGTTCCAGTGCTAAGCAACTACTCCAATACTCAAAGTTATTACCTAAGTCAGCAGTTTTTCATCTTCAACCTGAAGACCACAGCAGCTATTATCCAGGGAAACACAGACCTCAATTTAGTCCTGCTCACAAGCTTGTTTTCTAAAGGAGTCTGAGAAAAGTAGTGAAAAAGTAGCTCGTGCACTCATTTCTCTGAATTTCACACCCATTAACAAGCTGCAGAAGTTACAGTTTATGACCGCGCTGGAAAATACATTAGCTACTGAAATCATTTATGAAACAATAAATGAAGTCCGGGAAATGTTCCTGATGACACATTAACCCTGTTTTCATTTTGTTCTTTGTTCTGGAGAGTTTCATATAGGGCATAACACACAAGTCTTCAGTACCTCAGACTCTACAACTAGGATGGAAAAACTCGCCACCAGGGTAACTACCGTATGACCAATACAGAAACACAACTTGAAATTTTTATCTCAGCAATAAGACTTTCAAATGTAAAGTTTGCTAGTGTAGATATAGCAAGTAGAGTTGATCACTATAAAAGTGACAATGCAATGATCTGACCGCATAAACGGATACTTCATAGTGAGCGAACCACAAAGAAAATGAATGCTACAGATTTCCCAAAAAGATACGTTTATAAAGCATCAGAACAGAAATAGGATGATTTTAGTGGTGTAAAAAAATACCTGTATTAAGTGTTCATAGAAATGATGCAAGTAATACAACACTGAGAATTACAAATCAGTTTTTCAAGAAAGCACAAAAATTTCCCAAGGAAATCTAAATGAACACCAATATCATCCATTTTTCATCCAATGCTTATTCACTTTCCAAATAGTATTTACAGTTCCCATCTACCTAATCATCTAATAAGACGTACTGCCTCTTTGTACAAACTGTCATAAATATCCTCAGACCCATCACTGCTACACCATTGCTACACGAAATTGAGAGCAATCAAGCCACATTTCAATTCTTCCTGTCGTTTCAGTAACGCAGCTGCAGCACATGCCTGGCCAACCATTAAAGGCTGACTACTTGAGCAGAAAATGTATCACATAATTTGACTTACTGTAAAAACATATGCTATTCTAAAGAAAAGGTTTTAAGTTTTGATATCTCCAAACATGCAAATCAATCATTTGCATGGCTTAGTAAATACACTTAGTATGCATGAAATATTTAGGTATACAAAGGCTCTTTGGAAGAGGATATACAATAGCTACTAAATAAACCTCAAAAGCACCCCAGCATTGTGAAGTTAGTCTTCAAAAATACCAAAGCAATTCCATCACTTGGAGTAGCCACTTGCCAGATTTTAATGGCCATTAATCCTCAATTAACACAAAGATGCTTGCAGTTCAGTGCGTCTAATCTTCAAAGCACTGCTCAACCATTAAAAATTAAGTCATGCTACAGAAAAAAATACATTCTGAAACTATTAGAATAGCTCAAAGATGCACATTTTAGCTGTATGAGCAATTTTAACTTTGGATATAATCCTACAGCACAGCTGTTTATTTCAAAAGTTCGTATCTCAATACAGCAATACCTTCAACTGTCAGCTGAAACATCCTAAACCCTCGTGGGGATCCTGGAAACATCCAGTTGTAATGACACAAAGATGCTAAAATGCACATCTTTGTATTTCTCTAAAGAGAGAAAACACCAGATCAAAGTATTGAAGTTCACGCATGGTTCTGTTCCAGGGAGCTGAGTGTTTCCATATTGAAACCAGATTTCCAATACCTGTGCTGTGCTCTGTCTCAGAGATAAAAAATGAAACAAAGCAGAGCTTCTGGTAGCCCACTGGACACATGATGAAACAAGCTGATTTACATTCTTAAATCATGGATTTAAACCTTTTTGAATGCTCAAGTGTTTCCCACCCAAGAGAGCTCTGCTAGCACAACCACAAGCGCCAGTAGCCAGCGTCTGGGGAGAGTGTAAACAGTGGTGTTACTTAGCTGTTTTCAAATCAATCATAACTGACATGGGCATCAAATGCAGATGGTGCCACAACAACCACATCCTCTCAATATTTAACACCAGGGAAGCTGTGATCAATATTTAGCTTGGCACAAGTCTTGAAAGCTTTTACTGCTAATAGGGTCTGACACATTGGAAATGCATGCTATCACAGTCCTGAAACCTTCCCCACAGCAATTCTTAAGCCTCAAATCATGAACCTTTACATTTAAACATTACTACAGGAATGGCGATTTGATTTAAACTCCTAGCACGAAAAAAGTTCAAGAGAGCAGAACTGTCAGTGTTCTTTCATAAACGGATAGGCCTGAACTAACAAAACTAACAACTCATGCAGTTGTGCTGTCCTAAACCCAAAGATGCTTGTGAAGCCATGAAGTTAAAATAGAGACATCTGTTTAATACATATTAAATCACTCTTTCTTCAGGTGTTACATCTGTTTGGTATGTCTCCATTTGGAAGGTATCAAGTTGTATATACTCCTAGCTCTGTGGCTCTCCCTTTCTCTGGACACATCACACCAAAAGCAAATCTGCAATCTGCACTAAAACCAATTAGTTACTCAGAAATTAACTTTAATTAAGCAATTCTGAAGTCTTCAAGTAAGCAGGGAATGGCTTTGTCTTTGACAAAAACCTAGGGAGTGGGAGAAGACAGAAAACTAGAGGAAGATACAGTGTAACACGGGCAGTGTTAACATTTTTTAATAGCTCCAGATGAGGTTTTTTAAAGAGGATAGATAAGTGCTTATCCTACACTTATAAAATACAAGTTCTGGAAGCTGATCAAGCAAAAACTTGCCTTGAGCTGATTTATCAAGTGGTGCTACAGCCAAGAGATAAGATAGTAACAAAGTACCTCAACTTCCCTGCCAGAAGAAAAGAAACTGAAGAAATTAAAGATACCACTGCAACCACCACAGTTAATAAAATGTGTCTAATACATGCAATGTTCTTCTCGGGATGGCTAAGGTGACAGATGTTTACATACACATAAAGAACTTCAACTTAATCAGTGCAGTACACAAACTTCCTAGAAAGCACTGAGATACACTGTAAAAAGCACAAAACCAACAGGTTGATACCCTAACCTGCTGCCCATCTCCCGCTTAATTTTGGAACAAAAGCTCTTACAACTGTTAGACCAATTTTAACTCAGGAGAAGTGAAAAAAAAGCTTGTTTTCCATTGGGAATCTTGACATCTTCAAGTAATTGTTCTGACAAATATCTCCAACTCTAACAACATCTGTGGCAAAATCCACACACACTGATCTGAACAGACTGTACAAGATCTAAGGCCAAAAGGACAAGATTGAGTAGATCTGAAAAGCAAGGTAGCTTTAAAAAAAACTGATTCCCAAACTCGATGATCAGTAACAAGTTCAGCTATGAGTTCAGCCCTCACTGTTACATACAGCAAGTCTAATGGCTGTCCTTTGAATTGAAGGACTCAAAAGCCCACATTTTACCCTTATCTTTACTGACTAAAGCCTTAATACCAGCATTTAGAAAGCCTTTGAAAGTGCAATTCTTGGAATAGTAGGCCTGTATTTTATGTCACTCAACAGCTAATAAATACCAGATGCTAAAGTCTTATTTCCGAACTTGACAGAAATTTGGTGCTTAAAAATATAATTCCACAGGAGGCATAGCAAAACGCTGCGTGTCATTTCATACCATTGCAATCAGGTACAAATATCAAAATCTGTTTTGATGTGAGATTGGAAGTTTCCTGGAGCTGAGCTGGAATTGAACTACTACGAACAATGCATGTTGATCAGAGGTGGTCCTCACACAGGGCGTACTGCATGTATTTTCATACCAAAATTACAAATCACAGGATTCTGTAGGTTTTGTCTTACACAGGTCCTCAGTACCAAATCATTTGAGAAGTAATGTTAAATTGAATGGAAAAATACTTGATTTTGAACTCTAGTTTTTCAAAGAGGCACATTAAATGTTCCTGTACTATATGCATACTTCTGGGAGCTGGGAGGTCTCTGAAAACTACCCAAATTTTTTTATTCCCTGAGCGAGTTATTACATCAGTTGGTACCATATCACCAGCTTGGTTTATACAGCTCAAGATTTCAGAAGATTTAACTACAGAAAGGCCTTCAAAAAAGAGTGCAGATTCTGAATATTACATTGGGCTAAAGAAAATCACCTAAATCATAGTGGATTACTGATATGACATCAGTTTTCTGTCACTTCTACTTAATGAACCTTACCATCCTGTAATTCTAGGGCACCTGCAGAATCTAGATGGCTTTCCATATCGCCTCCTGCCTCATATGGTGCTTACAGTCATCCAACTCAACACTTCCCTGTTTTTCGGAATTTTTTTTTTTGTTCATTTACTGTTTTTTGGGAGGAACGAGGTTGCTCATTATGGGTTTTTGAGATTTGTCTTTTTTTTTTTTTTTTTTTTAAACTTTTCCCTCAATGGTACAAAGAAAAGGTGATGATTATATCCATACTCAGCATGAAGTGAGAATACACCTCGTCACTTACTAAGAAAGTGGCTGAATCAAAGCACAACTTCAAGTCAAGAACATTTTATCACTCCTTAACATTAACTGGTTATGCAAACTCTTCGGGCCATGAAGGTGGTGGTCATTCACCCATCTCAAGTCCAGGCTCACTACAGACACTGCCAGGTGAATCGACATTTAATGAAAGAACACACAACCTCTGTACACACACGTTAGCTTCCCACTCATTCTACTACTCTGACATCTTAAAAACAGTAGGGATTTAAGAATATAAAGCCTAAAAAAAAAAAAAAAAAAAAAAAAA
>WBMW01000976.1:753844-790043 GCA_013396635.1 Penelope pileata
AAAAACCTTCTCCAAACTTTTTTTTTTGCTTTTTAGATAAAACATGAATTAAATCATTAGTTAACATCTAGAATTAAATCTGGCAAATATATAAAATTAAAAAAAAAATTGCTACTGCCATAAATAGGTAGGTGGAATTTGGCTTGAACTGAAATAGCACAGGCACAAAACCCTGTTTCTGTACAACTACAACCCAAGAAGGGGAGATCACTGGGTTTTGGTTAGAGACTCATTGGTTTGTCAGAGGCTGTAGTTTCTTCAACTCTGTCAGGAACTGAGGTTAATCAGCTAATGTCCCTGTAGGTACCATGAAAGATCTGTTTAAGCCATTCATTTACTTACGTCCAAGTGAGCTGCTTGTTCTTGCAAAGGAAAGCAGTTAAACCACAGCGCACCAAATGAGGTCATTAAACAGCAGAGAAAAGTTCATTAAAAACAAGAAATATATCAGATGTTAATCAAGGCATCTTTTAATTAATAGACCAGTCTCTTCCTGATTTTTGTCCCATCACATTTTTATTTAGCTTTTTAGACTACACAATTGCTCAAGTTAACCACCACCATGGCTGTGCACAAGCCATCAGGATAAATATTGCATAAGTACAAATACAAGTAAGAATGCACCGTTACATTTGTGCATTTAAACCCTCCATGGCCCTGGTCACAGACTGGTATAAGGAATTTCTCTGCAATGCAAAGTTTCATAACAAATTTCACAGTAGATGGATTCATGTTCATTTCCATGGAAACCACCAGGGCCACAGGCGCTGTAGAACAACCTTCTTGTAGAAACATTTCTGTAACACAGCCCCAGGATTTCAATCCTGCGAGCAGCAGGGCATTAGATGTTATTACCACATTGTTAGGAGGCGGTGATAGGGCTGTAATAAAATCAGCGTCCAAAAGCCTGCTAGTTACAAGTGGGACAGAGCGTTTCACCAGCACTACCGAGTATATTATTTCTCCTGCTTCACAGAATTCACTGGACTGTAATCTTTTGAAAACTGAAAATTTAGTATTTCAGGCAATTTTCCTAAATTGCCAACCCAAATTATACTTATTAATTTTAATGATTTCAATACATAACAGTCATCAAGAGTGAAAGCTGATGAATGCTCTCCTTTAGAGCACATTAGGAGTAGTAAAGGCAGGCACAGTTTCAACATTTTCCACCAGATACACCAGAGCCTATATTTCAACATACAGTTGATACGTGTATTCTGTGCATTAGTAAAACACCATTGCTGAAATGTTCAGAGTGCTTATTTAGCTAGCAGTGTATTTGCAAGCAGGTTTATACCTCAGCATCAACTCCCAGGAGTTTCCTGTTGAAAGATTTAAAGGTGACAAACAAAAGCAGACAATTTTATTAAACAGCCTATCCTTCAGCAAGATTGTACCAAACTGTAATCATTTCAAAGCTGAAGAAAAGCAGCAAGACAGTCACTCTTATCTATTTGGCCTTCAAAAATTAGTAAAATAGGGTAGCTAGATTGGAGAAGGGCATGCTATGTTTCCCACAGACTGCTGATCTTTTGTAAAGACATTAACCCACACAACATAACAGCAATAAATGGACTGTTTGAGTGCATGTCTTAAAACTCATGACTTCCATGTGCATTCAGCAGATGTTTTCAAGTAGCTAGTAAAATCCCTGCTGGACATGACTTCCATGTCATTTTGACAATTTATAAACTTTTACGCAACAGATTTTCCAAATTCAAGCACTTAACCAAGCATCTGCCTTTCTGGGCACGTGCTGAAGGGCTGAGATGGAGAAACATCATCCTGGTAACAGGTAATGCAATCCTGACAACAGAGACTGGACTTATTCTCAAGTTCTCCTGCTGATTTAAAAAACAAAATTGTAGGAAAAAAACACCAAGAAAGTGAGCTAATGTTGGTAACCTTCAGCTTCTCCCTCACTGAAATGGAGATAAGACTTCCTTTTTGTGCCACAAGGACATGTGGAAACTACTTCCAAAGGGGCTTCACTTCTAACAATAATAGCTATTGTAACAGGAAGATTAAAAACAACCATTCTCATTTTATCACCAAGAGCCCAATGGATAAGGCAGTACAGCTTTCAGATTCTTCTCAAACATTCACTCTAACAATCTTAATTTTAAAAACTTGAAAACAGTTCATTTTTTGCGATGGTAATAATGTAGTAATAAAAAAAAAAAGTCTTAAGTGCCCTATGTTAAGGAGGTTGCTTGTTGTCCTCAGAGCTGCATAAATAAACAACGGACAAAAAGCAACTACACCTCCACCAAAGATCCTGAACAGCAAAAGAGCACAACACTTGCTTACCATGAATTGGTATTTCTGTCACCTATTGCACAGACACAGGGCTCCACAGAACAGGAAAGATGTGCACCAAGTGAATGGCAAAGCAGGATGAAGTGTTTAAGCAGAACAAAGACAGGGGCTGACAAACCTCATGCTCTATACATTCCAACCTTCCTATTCCAGTGAAAGATCAAATATTTATAAACAGAGAAATAGCCTGTTACTGCATACACACAGCAAATTCAGGTGTGTCTTCAAACACCAGTGAACAAATAAGCCTCACTTTATTAACTTTAAGATAAAAATAACCCATAAAAATGAATGAAATGCTTATCTGAAATAAACATTCACACACAATTAGCTCAGAAATACTCCCACATTTATTCCTAAATCTTGTGTATACATGTTAAAACAGACATTATGAAAGTTAAGTAACTTCTATCATCTGTTTTTCATTTCAGATTATTGAATAATCCTACAAAATACTCATGAAGATTACTTACTAGACTTACTATACAAGCATAAAATTTTCCAATTACGTATTAATGCATTCACCTTCCATTAGGTTGATACCATGGAACATGCAGTTAATTTAACTGCTAAGCCCTGTTATCAAAGCAGATGACATCTCTGCAACATCAACATTGCCTGAAGATTAAAAAAAAAAACCATGCTCTAGATGGTACCATTATTGAGAATACATTTTGAGCACACGTGTAAACAAGAAAAAAAATATATCTGCTGCAAAGAAAAAGATTAATAGAAAAGATGACAGCAACAGTAAGTTAAAAATGCATTACCTATTTCCAAAGACTAGAAAAAAGACAACTTCTTCAGAGACCTCTCATAAGGTCTGTAACATTCATTTAAAGGGTGGAAGATTAACTTCTATGACATAATAGAGCATAAAAGATGTTCATTTTATACATACCACATGAAAGGCCTTTTAGTTTGTCTGCTGTTTTTCTGCCAGTGGCTTGCTGCATTTTGTACGCCTCCCTGAACTATACCATGCTGCATGACAACAGCAGTATTTTGTTGGGTTTTTCTTGTTTTTATATGCAATAAAATAAAAACCAGAAGAACATATTTAACAATGTTTTCAGCGTGCAAGAGGACATAACGTATTATCTCAGCAGCAAACCCAGCAACTTTCATCTTTCCAGTCCTAGATGTCTCAGCCAAAATTAACACCAAGTTAGTAAGAAGTAAGACAAGTAAGACAAAGGTAATGCTCACCATCTCTTTTGTTCCTGATATAACATTTTGATCATTAAGACACAGTGAATTGTTCAAAACATTTGGGGGAAATACTTTCCTTAATATTAAAACAGCCAAATAGGTACCAGAAGAGCACAATGCACTGCTTTCAACAGCTACACGTAAGTACAAGAGTCAAGTCTGATATGCGTGGAACAGGAAAGCAAAATAGTAAGGAGTTTAACTGCTAATGGCAGTAGCATAGAAGGCAACATTATTTCTCCCTGCACAAGGGAAAGAAACGGCTGTTTTGAAATAATATTTTCCCCTTCGAATCTTGAAGTCTAACACTGCTCAACACATTTAAACCACCTCCACATTTAGATTAACTCCCTTTGTCAGCACATGAGTTTTGTAGTATGAAGTGATACCAGATGTTTAGTTTTAAATGCCTCAGAGTACACTGACCATGACATTTAGTAGATGCCGAGTGCACCAGTGTGCTCTTACAGGTCATTTAAAGTTTGTGCTCTGCTAACGTGTATACCTGTTATCCATTGAGAAGAGGCACTGAAATTTTAATCCTCTCAGACCTCCACAATGTAGGTACTTCACCCATTTTAGAATAAAGAATTCTCAAAGGGGATAGCGTTTGTATTTCAGAATTAAATCAATAGCAAGAACAAGAGGTCAGAACAAGAAAGAAGTCTCTTCCTTGCTAGAAGCCAAAGGACTGAAGGAAAGCTAGGTTAGCAAAACAACAAAATAAATAAATAACCAATCTTTTGTTTGCTTTAAATAGAAATTTACCCATGTAAAAAGAAAGAAAAAGAACACAGATAATAGTCTTGGCACATTCCATTCAACTCTTTACCACTTGATTTATAAAGCTGTTACTCTGGTAACTGTTGTGGTTTCACACCTGTAAGCAGCTGAGCACCACACAGCCACTCTCTCATTCCCCCTCCTCAGGAGCACAGGGGGAGAAAATGCAATGAAAAGCTCATAGGCTGAGACAGGAACAGGGAGATCACTCACCAATTCCTGCCATGGGCAAAACAGACTCAGCATAGATACTATTAATGTCATTTATTGCCAATTACCAACAGACTAAAGCAGAGAGAACTAAAACCAAAACCACTTTCCCCTCCCATTCATCTTCTATCTCTTCTCCCATAACAGTGCCAGAGAATGGAGCATGGGGGCTGCAGTCAGCCCAGAACACTTTGTCTCTACTACTCCATGTGGGGTCCCCTCCCATTGGAGGCCATCCTTCCCAAGCTTCCTTCCCTTTCAACTTAGTGCTGCACACCAGTACTTTCCCTTCTGAATGTAAGCACAGACTATATGTCAGAAGTTTCCCTGTGTATTATATCCGTGTAACTCACAGTACCTCAAGATAAAGTGTCTGTGTGTAATATATATATCACCCAACTAACACTAAATGCTTGCATCATCTCCACCGTTCTGGCAGCCATGAAAACATCCAGCTAGTACTCAGTTCACACACTAACTCTCAATCTGATCTAAATTTTCAGAGAAACAGGTCAAGGAAAAGTCAAAGAGACTGAACTTTAATTTAAATCACCAGACTCCTTTGGAGGGGACACAAAAGATAACACAGCCTGAAGAACACAGTATCCTAGAACCCCATTCTACAGCTGTGCAATGCCAAGAAGCTGCACAGAGAACAGCAGGCAGAGCACACAGCCTGAGCCTTTTTCCAAAGTCTTCAAAGAGGGTACAGAGAAATAAAGAAACCAGAAGGAAAGCAGAAAAAGTATAATCTTCTCAACAGAAGAAAACATCAAAAATTTTTAAGCCAATTCAATACAGGCTTCATTTATTACCAATTTTAAATGAAATGTATTCAAGCACTATGGGAATGCATTGCTTTCCTTATGAGCATGTCAAAAGCTCTCATTAAAAAGTGCTTAAAAGAACATTTACAAGATGAGTCTCAGAAACTGGTTTTCGGTGAGTGTTATCTTGTGTTTTCATTTACTGGAATCAGACAAATCACCATAAGAGTCCCTTACCCAAGAAGCTAACCAGGCCTTCCCTATCAACTGCTAGGAATATGATCCTATTTATCACAGGCTTTCAGGACAAAAATGGCTGGTAATAAGAAAACAAGGCACAAACAACTTAAATACCATGACTGTGAGTGAAGTAACTATGGAAAAACAGCTCAATAATTTCAGCTTTATTTTGTTTGCTTTTAAGCTTTTAAGAAGATTAGAAAATAAAAGAAGCAAAAAAGCTTTTTACACTACCGATGAGAATACAAACCATTAGGCACATGACTTCACCACCAAATCAATGGTAATGTACTGAAGTTTAAAGTAACAGCCTTGGAGTAAATTGGTCAAATCTTACACAAGAAACACAAACACTACCACTGCACTAGTGCAAATAAAAATGCAGAGAAAGCCCACAAATACATCAAGAAGATGCTCAGAAGTCAGGTTTTGGCCAGTCTATGTTTGTGTTTTATTTAAACAAACAGACAGAAGGGTATCTTGAGGCTGAGATCTATACAAATTGTAAAAAGCATGCCTACATAAAGATATAGGAACTAGGTAGCTGGAACAAGTATTACCTAGCATTGGAACATCATCTTGAGTATTAATACTGAAGCGCCTCAGTCCTTCATGTTGATGTTTGATGGCCTGAAGATTCAGGCATGCCTTACCTGCTGCTATCCACAAGGGTTTCTGCTGAAAGCCCTAGCAATACTCATTAACCACAGCACAGCAATCTGCTGCTAGTGTTAAGGCTTTCCACAATAACAGCTATGATGATAAAAGAACAGAAGCATACAGCAGTTTTGAGATGTCTACACTACTTTCTACAATACATAAAATTTGTATGCAGTGGGCATAGGTGTAAAAGTATTTAAATACAGTTATTTAATAAAAAAGAAATATTCCTTTTACTGAAGTAACAATTAGCACATTAATGCATTATCCTGTTGTTATGGCTCTAATTATGTTGCTAGGCAAGAGCAATACGTGAGAAAGCTTTATTGTCCAGTCATCATTATTCTCCAAGAGCATTTCTGAATATAGTTTTGGAATGCGTATATAATACATTCAGTAGGTTAGATTTTAAAAAGTCATGCTGGCATTTATGGATTTAGTTGCACAAGAAATTGATTTCCTGCAAAAGGAAACAATCTCTGCTGCTACTCATTTTAGCTTTACTCATAGAATATCATGGAATCATAGAATGGTCTGGGTTGGAAGGGACCCCAATCATCATCAAGTTCCAACCCCCCTGCCACAGGCAGGGCCACCAACCTCCAGATCTGGTACTAGCTCAGGTTGCCCAGGACCCCATCCAGCCTGGCCTTGAACACATCCAGGGTCGGGGCATCCACAGCCTCTCTGGGCAGCCTGTGCCAGCACCTCACCACTCTCTCGATAAAGAATCACAGAATCACAGAATTGCAGGGGTTGGAAGGGACCTCGAGAGATCATCGAGTCCAACCCCCCTGCCAGAGCAGGTTCCCTACAGCAGGTTGCATAGGTAGGCGTCCAGGCGGGTCTTGAATATCTCCAGGGAAGGAGACTCCACAACCTCCCTGGGCAGCCTGTTCCAGTGCTCCGTCACCCGCACCGTGAAGAAGTTCTTCCGCATGTTGGTGCGGAACTTCCTGTGCTCCAGCTTAAGGCCATTGCCCCTTGTCCTGTCCCCACTGACCACCAAAAAGAGGTTCCCCACCTCCATTTGCCTCCCGCAACTAAGATACTTATAAACATGGATCAGGTCCCCTCTCAGCCTTCTCCTCTCCAGGCTGAACAGACCCAGCTTACTGAGCCTCTCCTCATAGGGGAGATGCTCCAGGCCCTTTATCATCTTTGTGGCCCTCCGCTGGACTCTTTCCAGGAGGTCCCTGTCTTTCTTATACAGGGGAGCCCAGAACTGGATACAGTACTCCAGCTGAGGCCTGACCAGGGCAGAGTAGAGGGGAAGGATCACCTCCCTCGACCTGCTGGCAATACTCTTTTTAATGCACCCTAGGATCCCATTGGCCTTCTTAGCCACCAGGGCACACTGCTGGCTCATGGCCAACCTGTCATCTACCAGGACCCCCAGGTCCCTCTCTGTAGAGCTCCTCTCCAGCAGGTCATCCCCCAGCCTGTACTGGTACATGCGGTTATTCCTCCCCAGGTGCAAGACTCTACACTTGCTTTTGTTGAACCTCATCAGGTTCCTCTCTGCCCATCTCTCCAGCCTGTCCAGGTCTTGCTGAATGGCAGCACAGCCTTCTGGCGTGTCAGCCACTCCTCCCAGTTTTGTGTCATCAGCAAACTTGCTGTGGGGGGACACTATCCCCTCATCAAGGTCGTTGATGAAGACGTTGAACAAGACCAGAGCCAGCACCGACCCCTGGGGAGCACCGCTAGTTACAGGCCTCCAGCTGGACTCTGTGCCGCTGATCACTACCCTCTGAGCTCGGCCAGTCAGCCAGTTCTCAATCCACCTCACTGTCCACTCATCTATCCCACATCTTCTCAGCTTTGCTATCAGGATGTCATGGGAGACAGTGTCAAAAGCCTTGCTGAAATCAAGGTAGATGACATCCACTGCTCTCCCCCCATCTACCCAGCCAGTGATGTTATCATAGAAGGCTACCAGGTTGGTGAAACATGATTTCCCCTTGGTGAATCCATGCTGACTACTCCTGATAACCTTCTTCTCTTCCAATTGCTTAGAGATGGCATCCAGAACAAGCTGTCCTCTGAGCTTTCCTCTGATGTCTAATCCTCATCCAAAGGATGTGCAAAGAATGAAAGGGCTTCCCAACAACAATGTACATCCTTGTGACTACTCAGAAGGTTGTGATTAACAAAAAAGCCCACACTCAGATGGTCTAACATCCAGCACACTCACGTTGCTAAGAAATCCCCATTGCCCAGCCCACAATTGCTACCTACCCAGAAGATAGTTTCCATACACCCATTACCTACAGACATAACCCACAGTCCACCACATGGAATAACTATATTTTTGAATATTAGTTCAATTTCTACATTTCATCAGCTTTCACGCTTATCTAGCAAAATTGTTATTCACCGTATGCAATCGTATGTCTCTGAGTGAGACACTGGCTCACCTGTGTTCTTACAGTTTTGCATCTTGCCTGACACTACCAGTGAAATTATGAGACATGCAGAAATATATAGAGGAGGCCCTTGGTGTAATTCTAGTAGGACAGGATTAGAAGTTTCACTAAAAAGAGCATTCTAAAGTTCTCCAAAGTTAGTTGAAGAACAGCAAAGTTACTTCAGAATTTCTTACTAGAGCCACACCACTTCCTGAAAAATTTACAAACTGGACAATCTGCATGCTGCCTCCTTTCTTCAAGGGACACCTGAAAGTTTCCTTTTTATAAGCTTACCCAAGAGCTCAATGTGCAAGATGAGGCTATGGAACAATAGGAAACCAGCAGGCAAATAAAGAAAAAGTCACCCTGCACCTCATAGCCACGGACTTGCTACTTGCAGTAATGTTACACTGAGCCTAAATAATATCAACGTAGAATTACTTTGTTGAATAAGAGCGAGTTGCAAATGCTAGAGTTACTCCAAATTTGTAATAAGGTTACATTGTAAGCTTCCATCCAAATGATACAGCACTGGAACACAAGACTCCTCAATATGAAGCTTCTCCATAGCTCTTACCTCACAGGCCAGAGTTTGTCCTCTGCCTCAGTTATTCACTTTGCTGCACGAGATAAAGTACAAAGGCACTACAGAGCAAACAGCTGGCATTCCTAGTGCATATGAGAGAGGCCAAATAAAAATGGCAAAAACAGAACAGGCATTCTGAAACAGACTTACAGTTTAAGAGATAAGTAACTGCTTGCAAATGCAGCTCTCCAGAACCGTACATTACACTGCCTTATGATGTCTGCTACTGAAATTAACACATGCAGGAAATCAAAATACATTTGTCATTAATCTAAAAGAACAAAATTAACGCCCTTTTTTTTTTGTTAGCCTCTCATTTCAAATATTCACTAAAAGACAAGAAAATAACAGCATTCCAAAGAAAACAGCAATATTCCTCAAGCGTACTTATATTTGAAACCCCGGACAACATAGGGATGTTTCATGGTAAGGTCATAACTCCAAAAAAAAAAAAAAAAAAAAAAAAACAAAAAAAAAAACCCCCTATGCAGTATCCAAATTTTTTTTTTTTTTTTTTTTTTTTTTTTAAATCATGCCCTTGTGTACTGTACTGCAAAAAGCATTCCCAGACGCTCCCTGGACAGTCCAGAAGCAGACCACCAGGGTCACTCACAGCTGACTTGAGTGGACAGTACTTCACAAAGCAGAATACACATCTGATAAAGAATAGTTTTGAAACAGCTGCTCTCTTTATTTCATTAAGGCAGGAACAAAATAAATCCAATCTAAGAGTTATTATTAAATCCAAAAGGGATGAAACAGCTTGTACACTCACACAAATGGCATTAAAGGTGCCAACCGGTATCCTGCTAACTATTTCCCCATTGTTCCCTCAAATATCTTAATAAAAAATGCACACAGCACCGTCCGTGTGGCTCCAGCAGCAGCCTGCTGTCAGCCACTGTGTTTGAGAGCTGCACCCCGGGACTGCTCAGCCCCCCCCAACAGGGGCACTGCTCCCACAGAGCCCCATGCCCCAGGGCCACACGCAGCACTACAGAAACACTCACACCACTAAATCTCAGTGTTCTCTTTTCAGCCATAAGAAACTGTACACACAAATTATTCTCAAACATTTGCTGAACTGTATGACTCTGGGACAACAAGGGGGGACTGCCCCCACCACACAGCAGGCCGCCTTCCAGAGCGTGCCCAGGAGTTACAGCCTGTCTCGTTGTTCATACACCAGTTCTCCTTCGTGCTTCAGCCATTGAGTGTTCCAGCAACACATGGCAAAGATAAAGAAGCAACAAACAGTGTTTCTGCTCTTCAAAAGCAAACAGCTTTTCCTTCCACTCTGTGCCATTCCAAGCATTATCAGGTGTACGAGACAGGAAAGGACACAAGTGCCAGCAGCGAAACAAGGACCAACTTTAGCAGACGCTGTTCCACTCGAGGTCTGCGTGGTCATCCCCATTAGAACAGCTTCGTTAAGACAGCTTCATTCTGACACTGTATTTCTTGTTAATAAGACAGAGCAGGCTATGGCAAGTCTGAGCAGGTGAAAGATCTTCTTTGATGAAGGAAAGCCCACCATGCTCGCTCCCTTACAGCTGTGTGCCCTTCTGCAGCACGAGGTACGAGAGGCCGAGACAGAGATCGCGTGCACGAGACCGGGGGAGGGAAAGGGCGAGAGGGACGGCCCAGAAACCGCTCACGGCGCCCTGCCTGGCTCGCAGAGGGAGCTCTCGCTTCCCCCCAGGGATGAACACAGGGGCTGCCAACACCGCCTGAGGAAGCCCGGAGCGGGATCGCACCGCCGCCCGGCACGGAGCGGAGCCCAGGCAGAGCTCCGCACCCCAGGCCGGGCCGCACCGCCGGGCTCCACGCGACTCCAACACCGCCCCCGCCCGCCCGCCACCAGCACCCTCGGTCACTGCCACTCACCAGCCCGTCGATCTGCACTTGCTTGACGGCCGAGTCCCCCGTGGTGGCCGCCTTGCCTTTGCCCTTCGCGGCGCCGAAGCCACCGCCGCCTGCCCCGGAGCCCTCCTTGCGAGACGCCATCTTCCCCTCGCACCGGCCGGAAAGAGAGAAGTGAAACACCGGAAGCGAGCGCCGGGCTGCAGGAAAAAGGTTCCGGGCGGAAACTCCACGCTAAGGTTAGGGGGGGAGGGCGCGCATGCGCAACGCGGCCGCTGTGTGAGCGTAGCGCGGCTGCGCTGCCGCCATCTTGCGCCGCCGGCCGAGCTTCGGCGGCGGACAGGGGTGGGGTGGTGCGGCCACGTGCTGCTCCCGGCACCCAGCAGGGCTGAGTGCGTTGTTTCTGAGCTCCTGGAGGCCTCGCGGCGCACCTGCGTGGGCAGCTGGGATGGTCACGGCCCCATAGTGCCCGTGGCCTGGGCCAGGCTCTGTGCCCAGGATCTGGCAGGCAGGCGTGAGGGAGGAGTTGTTGGGGGACGGATTTGCATCGAGTGATCCCGCTTGGTGCAGAGGGGGAAGCTTTCCTCTCCTGGAAAGAGGCTTCCAGGAGAAAACGGTTTTGAAAGCTTAGGACTTCAGAAAACAGACTTCTGTAGAGAAAACCAAACTTGTGTGCCCACATGAATGCCTGCTTTGAGCTGAAATAACCAGTCCTCCGTGCACTGAGGAGGGATACAAAACTATGACATGAGATCCAAACAAAACCCTGAAATATCCGTGACTCAGGTTGGCCTTGAGAAGGAGTTTAAGTGATGTATTAAAAGTCAACCGCTGCTTTCAATTTGCCTTTTTTTTATTATTATTATTATTTTAAGTACTCCAAGCTCTGCATATTCTGCTGAAAAATGAAATTGGCTGTGAAAGGTGGGGGTACCCAACAGCCCGGCGCTCTCCAGATGCTGTGCCAAGTGGGTGATCTCAGAAAAATTCACCATGAAGCCTTTCAATGATGTGGTTGATTCTGATCCCTAACTGGGGTAGGGAAACACTTACCAACGCCAACGCCAAGATGTATCTGCATTTTCCAGCAGACACAGGCCCAGCATTTGTCTGTTCCAATAAAACGGCCTTAGCATCACAGAGAATATTTCCCACCAGCTGCCTGCATGAGGGCTGGAATGGATTCAAGCAAAGAATTTTGTATAATACCACACCCCCCAGGGAAATCATATCGCACATGCCACTGGTATCACTGAGCAGATCTGCACGGGCTGTAATGAGGAACGTAGGCACCTAGCTCAGCCTCAGACACCTCACAAGAGATATCTAATGTTGGGTGAGATGAAGCCCCCTTTACATTTCCCATTGGGGAAAAACTGTTAAACGGAGATGGAGGGTGAAGTTTAGGATTTGCAGCATCAGTGAGGTCAAATGTGCCCCAAAGAGACTGACGTGTGCATGTGCGGCAGGATTAGGGCACTGTTCTGAAGAACTGGTCTGCACAGAGGCTGATGCAACACCAACCCAGAGTTACACGGCTGTATACTGTGGCCAGTGAGCTCAGCCACCACGTAGGTGTTGTACATTTGAGTCCTACCTTTAGCAGGCTTCCCTGGCTGCTGACTCCTGCTGGCATTGCCTTTTGAAGTTTTTCTAGAGAGCAAAGTTGCTTGATTCAATGTTTATACTTCACAGTGCTGTTATATACACTTGCATATACAGATTTAATTTACAAATATGATCAAACAGATTTTGATTAAAGAAAACTAAGATTAGGGAGCAGCATGATGGCAATATAGTGGCTTTCAACTCCATCCTACTGGCTCCTGGAGATCTCTGGGCTACTTCAAAGATGTTGGCAAAAGGTATTTAAAAAGAAAAACCATGCCCTGTGTCAGTAAAGGCACTGTGCTTTAGTACTGGCAAATTCTTAGGGACCTCAAAACAGAAAAAGAATGAAAACTCCTTGAATAATACAAATGTGATTCATTATTCCTGCCTATCTTGAAAAACTCCATGTAATTTAAAAAGAAAAAAGCCATAGCACAGAACATCAACATGTTCAAAGAGGTTGCTGTGGGCACCCAAAATAGCCCTCTTCTAGGGACTGATGCAGAGCTCACATTATTTACTGCACTGCCAGAACAATTCAGTCCATTTGGTTAATTATGATTAACAAGAAAAATGAAACAAAAATACCAACTTCCTACTATTTAGAACTCCTCAGATCATGGGAGACAAGAGGCCGTAGAAAATTTCACCACTGAAAATACTGAATTATTGAAAAAGAGGACATAAAAAGGATGTCAAGCTGAAAAAAAGAATAGTAACATTGCCCAAGCTACTCAGGAAAACCACAAAACAGAAGACTTCCATCATAAAATGGTTTAGAAAACTCAAGCAGCGCACAAGCTCCATTAGTTATTTTTAAATGATACTCTAAGTCAAAAGGCAGATGGAACCAAACAAAGCCCTTTTATTCTTCAGTCCTGCTTAAGTGAAAACCTTGATACAATTCAGATGTGTCATTTTCCTCCACAGCTTTGCTGCGCTGTATCAGTGCTATGAGCAGAGCAAGTGCTGCTAAATGGAAATTATCTGATTAAGGCTTCAAAGATGTAATCCCTTCCAAATTGTCAGACTGACTTTACCTTAGGGGCTAAACCAACTTGAATTACTTTTGTACATGCTGCAGGCTAAGACCATGCACAGGAATAGTTCCAGAGATCAGCTAACCCGTAGTGACTTGTTCCCACTTGGTTAATGAGTTGTGTCTGAATTCTGTGTTTTTTCTCCCTACCGTCTGAGCAATTCCAGATATTTCCAAGCATAATGAATACCTTCATTATCACAAAGTGCGCAGGAATACAAATGAATCACTTAGGGTACACATATAGCAGTCTGTACTTGCACTGAGACACAGCAGCACCCCAAATGCAAAGTTGCATTAGTAACTACAGTTGCCTAAAACAACATTAATTATCTACAAACATAAACCGTTTGCATTAAAATGATCTCCACAACCCGGTGGCAACAGATTCTCCTAGTACCCAATTAAAATTACCTTGTAATATCTTGCACCCTTGCAGAAGTTCCAAGTTCAGCAAAGCTCAGTTTTCTGGAATAGGTATCCAGGCTTGAACTTTCAAACATCATGAGATACAGTCACCTGGCACCTGTGCCGTTACATGCAACACACCTACTCTGCCTTAGCAGGCAGGTACATCACTTAGAAGTGAGGTAAGCACCTAACAACTTGTGTTTGTAAGGCAAGGCTTGCATTTGGGAGTACTGCAGTGAACACAAGACTGTACTTGATCCCTACATTCAAGTGCAAAACTCAGTCCACAGTTTCTGCACATGCTAAATGGCCATGGTCTCTTTGCTCCTTCTGAAATCCCTTCCTTATTCACAGCACACCTTTCAATAGTAGCCTCTTGGGTGCACACTGCTCCCAATATCCCATAAGGGAGAGTGAAAATCCTCATGCCAAGAAGGCCCCTCATGCTAGTGGTGGCTGCAGAGGGTTGGCCTTGGCCATGCACCCTCCCAGCTTCTCATTCATTGCCCTCTTCCATGGCATAGGGAGAAAACAAGGAGGACAAGGAGCCTTGTGAATTGAATTTCAGTAGCTGTGTCTGAAATGAGACCTACATGCTCATTCTTTCATTTACAGACAAAAGGGGTCAGAAGATGCAGCTGCTGCCCCAGTCGCTCTGGCAGTCACAGGTTTGCATAGTGCATGTGCTGCTCTTCCATTAGCTACAGGATTCAGAAGCACTGAGCATTGTGTGCAGGCAATTTCAGACACCTCCCACAGCCCTGGTAAGCAGAGTTGTGTGTAAATCCTGTGTAAGTCTGGGTTTTCCACCACTTGTGTTCTGGTGACCTCCACAGTTCAATTCTAAGGGAAACAAAATATCTGGCATACCAGTTCCACAGCAACAAAGGCTCTAGCTGATAAATAAGGTAGCACTCCACAGCCCCCCTCTTTGTTACCAAAAACATAAGGATGATGCACTCAAAACACACTCACAAGGTGTGTTTAGAGAAGAGACATTTATTTTCTGCCCAGGATGCCAAGTGGAATATTACCACAAAGGAAGCACACTTCCTTATGCTCATGCAAGTTTTTTATACATACCTTGCTACATTACTCCATCTTGTTAACATAGAAGAAACACCAATTGCATACATATTCATGAGGTTAAGCAAGCATGATACTCCATCCCCTTTTGGCTACTTTCCTCAGCCATCTGCGCTTGCATGGGGTTGTATGGGGTCTTGCATGATCCCCGGTGGTCGTTTGGGGAGTGCTGCCCTTGCTCATATTGCACTTATTTGGCCATGAGTCACCTAAGGACATTGGTGTTCCCATTTTGCATTTATGGTTTCTTGATTCTGAGGCCAAAGAGGATGTATCTCCTGGGCTAGACAGATTTCAGCTGACACACCACATTGCTCTTCAGGGAACATTGGCAATTATCCAAGCATCAGCTATTGAAATAAACTTGAAGCAGACAATGATTAACCAAAGAATACATATGTTCTTTCCCATAACTAGTATCATCTTCAGATACAATTCACCAGATGCAAGTCACTGAAGTCAGGCCTTTGAATATGTTGCAGCATCAACAACTTGGAGTTTCACTGGTAAATGGTAACGTTCTGATGAGTCAGATATTTAGGCAATGCTTACTGTGAAAATTTAACATCAGCTCATAGAATCACGTGGACATTTTCTGTCAAATAATTTTTAAGTTCTAGGATTTGACATGGAGGTAATTGGGATTTTAAAAGATGTTATTGGTGCCAATGCTGAAATCCATTCCATGTTTTTTTTTCCTAATTTACTTCACAAGAACCAAAGTGAAGAAATGCTTTTATTGGGTTTTTTATTTGAAATAAGAAATGGAAAGTAATAAGGTTCAGCAGTGATAGAACAATGGTAAAGGTGGGGCTGCAACCACATGGAAACCCCTGGAGACAAACATCAAATGCAATAAAGGAACTACAGGGCCAGAACGTGAGCTTTGAAAATTCAATTTCTCTTCATGAAGAATGTAGGTTTCAGGGGTTATACTTGCTTCCAGCCATGCTCTTAAACAGGTAACCTTTTAGCACTTGTTTGAATAAATGTAAAAGGATTACATTAAAATATGGAACAGCTATCCTGGGTACTAGCATAATAAGGCACATGAAGGAAATATTTTAAAAATATGAGCTCTTCTCTGGAGATCTTTTTTTTCCACTGCTCAACTTTTTCAGTGTTTTTTGTTTGTTTTCCCCAGTAAAAATAATAATAAAAATAATAAAAATCTTCCTATTTTTCTGGCAGCTTGATATCACGCTTTAGCTCAAGTCCATCTACAAGCTCTGCAAGTGCAGGGGGAGCAGTGTTGCAATGTCACACACAGAGCAGAATGGCAACTAATGAGTGCACATCCCACTGAACAGTGCAGGGAGGAAAGGCAGCTCTCAAAGGACGCCCTTGTGCATACTTACAGCAGCATGAAAACATTTGTTTAGCACATACATCTTAACAAGCTTCATCAACCAAAAATGCTGCATGACCTAAATGATGTGTATCCCTGTATCTATTCAGAAAGATGAAAGGTTTCGTTAGCTAAAGTTATATATGATTTTATTTAGCACCCCTAGAAATCTAGCTCAGGGTCAAAAAAAAAAAAAAGAAAGAAAAGAAAAAAAGAAAAAAAAGAAAGAAAAAAGAAAGAAAGAAAGAAACAAGGCTTGTATAACATTCAAGAAGCTGTCAAGAATCCCACTAATTATTTTCAGCCCTGTAATTTCTTTCAGCTCTAGTAAGAAAGCTAAAGTTTCCTGTGAAACCTTGGTTCTCCATAGCACTCTCCGCATACTTGCTACTATAAGCAATCGCTTAAAAGCCTGTACAGATGTCCACTGTCTTCTTTTCCTTACTGTGGAAGCCACCAGTATGTAGTGAAACTAAATGTCCTAACCTCTACATTAAATGTGTACTTTTTATGATACACAGTTTACAAGACAGTTAATGTGAGATGTCCTGTGATGGGTAGTTAGGGTATTAAAGCCAGAAGTAATTTCCAATTAAGGAGTGTGGTAACAGTAGAACCAGAAAGGTTCTGAAAGCTTTATCACATACAAAATTCTCATCTGGTGAGTTCATACCAATCCATAAAGAAAAACAAGGATTGTGACTGCCATGTTTATTATAAATCCAGATGCTGCATTCCCAGGAGATAATAGAAAAATAGGTACTGTAAAAGGTGAATGTACATGATGAAGGCTAAAATTCACAAGCTCAAAACTAGCCCCAAGGTGATGAAAGGAGCAGCCAGGAATGAATAATAAACATTCTGACAAATATAATTTAGCATATTAAATGCCGCTGAAAGTTAGACAGTGGCCTCAGAAAAAATCTATAGTACACTTAGGAAAGTATTTTCAGATATATTCCAACAATGCTTTGCTGTCATATGTTTATTTATCATAGTTTTGTTTCCAAATGTAAATGAAAGCCCTACCCTTTCCATTTTTGTAAATAAGTTCATTTTTTCATATTTAAGTATGTCTGGTGCTAGGACTTACTGCAGATAGCCACAGAGCACAACATTTGCCCAAAGGCAACACATTCAGATTAAAAAGGTCTGACACAGGACAAGTTTGGGAGAATCAGGAGTTGGATCATTTTCTTGCCAAGCTACAAGCATTTGCCAAGTGCCAACTATTAAGGCAAATCTTTGTTATTAGGCCTACATCAAAGCTCTTTTGATAAAGAACAGCTCCAGAACAGCTAAAGAACAGCCATAGCTTCAAGTGATCCACATGTCACAGCAATTTTGTGTTACTTAATTCTACTCTTGTCTTACCTCATATCTCAAAACAAGAGTTGAACTCATTTATGCCAAGAGACAGTCTTCTCCAAAAAGAGCTAATGCTCTTCTGGCGCAAGTAATTTTGTGTGCAAGTGGTGAAGCTCAGGTTCCTTTGATGCATAGTTCACCATTGCTTAGGTTTGGGAAGTTCAGTATCAAGCTCTGCCCACACTTTGATATATAGGTCTCCTTCAGAGTGACAGCTTGTTTTCATAAATACTGTACATTCATATATAGTAATTTTCATGAACACTTACCCACAGGGTATTAGTACTATTTCAAAAGTCATCGGAACTGGTTTGTTAGACCAGAACCATACTCTAGAGCAGTATTCTGTCTGGCAGCAGTCTGGGACCTGTGCTTCGGACAAAGAAGTTCCACGCTTCAAATTCTGTTTCCTATCTTTCAAAAAAAGTTCCTATCAGTTAACAAAGGCAGTGCTTCAGCACCTTCCACTCTCCTCTTCATCTTCCTTTCCACAATGATACTTCTGGTAGGGAGTCTACTGTTAGTGCAAGTGGTTTGTTAATCTTCAATCAAATACTCAATAAAATAAAATAAATACCTCAGTCTTACAGTGATGCAGCTGGATAATTGAGGAAACTACTTTTAAACTACAGATATAATAGCAAGTAGTTTCACAAGTATCATCCTCTGAGCTTTATGACAAGTTTTGTGCTACGGACAAGTCTCTGTAAGGGTTTGTGAAATATGAGAGCATTTGATTCGTTAAGCAATGCGGTTAAGGACAATTCAGTACAAAAGAAATAACAAATAACAAGGAAAGTGGTATGTTAAACACACACAGATATACAGAATTTATCAGCTGAGCAGGTGGTAACAAGTACAAGAGCGAAGAACAGAACTCCAGCCACAGACTGATGGGCCTTTAAGGGGACTGCTCAGAGCCACATTGCGGAGCACCAGCCTGAACTTCCTCATTGCTAAGGATCAGGGTGGATGTAGGAGTAAATGTGGGAAAATGGGAAGGAGGCAGGGTCTTACTACATCCCTTTCTTAGCTATATCTTCTGCGTAAGCTCATTCTCCTTTCATGTGTGCATGCTGCCAGCCAGGGGTCGCAAGGCCGGAGGATCTGGCCAGCAACCAGAGAAACCTGGGCCTGTGTGTGTTAGAGAACAAGTGTTTTGCTTTCCCCAGTTAATTTAATCTTGTGCATCTGTAATCCACCAGTGAGGCTGAAGTTGGAATCAGCAGGGAGTAGGCAGAGGCCCCAAACCTGCACAGGTTAGGGAATCTGAGGTCCAGGTGTGGATATCAGATGGACTGAGAGGCCATGCCATTATGTGAGGGATCCATGAGTGTGAGTGTGAACTGTGAATTTCAATCCTAATCAGAGAGAAAGGGGGCACAGGACTTTGCTGTCTGTACTTACATGTGATTTCTGGTGCTGTTATGTATAAGGCTGGCTGTGTCAGCGTCCCCTGTGCAAGAACACCTGGCCTGCACACGTACCAGTCTCTCTAGGACCCCTCCCAGGTCCAGTGGATGTACACAGCTGCACTTCAGCAGCCAAGGAGGAACAATCCCCAGCTGCCAGAGACCACTGGATTCAGCAGCAACCATAAGATCCTAAAGTTTCTTGTTAAAATATCCACAGGGCTCACGAGAGTAATGAAATAATCGAGTTTAGAAGGAAAATGGTCAATTTTATTATACTCAAAATACTATCAAAATATCAAACAAAATGCTGAAGAAAAAATGAACTAAGCCGCTACAGTGTTCTTACAGATATTACTTTTAACACTAGAAATGTATTAAAATTACATTTTAAAATAATTACACTGAAGTGAAATACAATTTACTGAAAGGTACTGCAAGTATCACACCATTCATGCTGTCTCCTGCACAATGAAGGAGCAGCAGTCAGTGCTGCAGTTCTGCCTGCCTTCTGCATGTATTTCACCATACCAACCCCATCACAACTCATCTGTGATGATGCCGTTTACCAACTGAGGAGGGGGGAATGCCTCATTACAATGGTATTCAACACCCAGCTGTCTTAGTTTCTAACAGAAGTTACTGTGTGGGTCTTAGCTATCTGCTGGGTCAAACCACAACACAAACTCTGGATTGTATCTTACTTTGCACTTAGTTCAAAGTGATGACTAGTTCAAACTCTCATCTACTTGCTTTTTTCTTTTATCTCTGTCCTGGAATAGCAGCTGTTACCATTGCAGATTCTGCATTCTAGCCGATACCTCCCCTGCGCGATGTGCTGGCAAAGCGCTCTCTGTAAGGAATAACCACCTGTCCTTGGCGGTTCATTTGGTTTAAAAAAAAAAAAAGTTTTCAAAAAAAAATCATCTAATAAGGTTTTCCTCTGGAGTCTTGTTGTGTGGTTTTGTCTGATGTTTTGAACGATGAGACTGAAATTAGAGGAACTGGGATCCCAAACCAGGGTGAGAATTGGCCAGCAACATGAATTAAATTTAATAAAGAACAAGAAATTCAGCATGTAATTTAGCTCTTTGAACAAGGCACGTGCCCACAGGTGTCGCAGGTACACATGAACACAGGCAGCTGCTCCCTGAGTACTGCTGGGAAGGACTTAATCACAGAACCACAGAACTGTAGGGGTTGGAAGGCACCGCTGGAGATCACTGAGTCCAACCCCCTGCCAAAGCAGCTCCTACAGCAGGGCNGGGGAGCGGGGCCGCCCCTCCCGCCGCGCCGCGCCGCGCAGCGCCCATCGCCTTCCGGCCGCGCCGCCATGAAGATCACGCGGCAGAAGCACGCCAAGAAGAACATGGGCTTTTACAAGCACAACTTCCAGTTCCGCGAGCCCTTCCAGGTGCTGGTGGACGGCACCTTCTGCCACGCCGCGCTCCGCAACAAGATCCAGATCCGGGAGCAGCTGCCCGGGTACCTGGGCGGCGCCGTGCAGCTCTGCACCACCCGGTACGGCCCCGCCGCGGCACCGCGCTGCGCATGCGCGGGGNCATTTGGTTTAAAAAAAAAAAAAGTTTTCAAAAAAAAATCATCTAATAAGGTTTTCCTCTGGAGTCTTGTTGTGTGGTTTTGTCTGATGTTTTGAACGATGAGACTGAAATTAGAGGAACTGGGATCCCAAACCAGGGTGAGAATTGGCCAGCAACATGAATTAAATTTAATAAAGAACAAGAAATTCAGCATGTAATTTAGCTCTTTGAACAAGGCACGTGCCCACAGGTGTCGCAGGTACACATGAACACAGGCAGCTGCTCCCTGAGTACTGCTGGGAAGGACTTAATCACAGAACCACAGAACTGTAGGGGTTGGAAGGCACCGCTGGAGATCACTGAGTCCAACCCCCTGCCAAAGCAGCTCCTACAGCAGGGCGCACAGGTGGGCGTCCAGATGGGTCTTGGGTATCTCCAGAGGAGACCCCACACCTCCCTGGGCAGCTGTTCCAGGGCTCCGTCACCGCACCGTGAAGTTCTTACACATGTTGGTGAGGAACTTCCTGACAGCAAAGCTCTGCCAGCAGCACAGCCATAGCCCGTACCGAACTCTCAGTCACCTGCTTTTGCACTTTCCACCCTGTGAATATCTACAATATTTTCCCATTTAAGCATCTGGATTTCAAGAATAGCGGCCAGACGCATTATTCCTCAGCTTAACGCTGAGTAACCGCTCTGGAAGCGCCCCCAGCGCCGAGCCGGCCCCTGCAGCACCCGCACAGCGCCGGGCGCCCCACGCNTTTTCGGGGTGGGCAGGGTTGGCGTAGGCGTTGTGGTGAGGGATGATGAGTGTCCGTGTTCTGGGCTGCAGCTGGCTTCCTTCAGAAAGGGAGCTTCCCTTATAACCAGCTGCTTGTTTGGAGGTGGTGGAAACTGCCTATGGGGCGGGAGGGCAGGGGTTGTCCTGGCGTGGTGGCAGCACGTGGGTTGGCCTCTTCCAGTTCCCAGCATGGCGTTGGTGAAGTGAGGGCAGCAGAGGCCAGCTGAGGTCTGCAGGGCTGGAAACAGCGCCTAACTGAAGCCTCAGCCTGGTGTGGGTGATAACTGGGTGATCTTTGAGGTCCCTTCCAGCCCGAACCACTCTGTGATAATTTCCAAAGAAGCTGTTGTCAAGGGTGAGCAGGGATGTGCTCGGCAAAGGTGTGGGAGCAGAGCGTGTGAAATAAAGTTGGCACTATTTTTATTTGACTTTGCCTATTATGCTATTCCATCAGATTATAAAGACTAAGCTACCCATCATTGGGGCAGGTACTGAAAGTACCAGGAAGATGGATGCGGTCGGATAAAAATTAAATGCTGTTCCAGTGCAGAACTGACTCATGCGTCTAAACAGTAGAAGGTGTTAAGTCACACTGATAGCGTTGAAAGGTTTGAGAGTTACTGTATTCCAGTCATATTTAATTGTCACCTTTTCTTTAAATCAATATCAGTAGGTCTTTTTCACCTGTTTTGACCAGCGGTGGCTCAGCAGACTCATTTTTCCTGCTGTCAGCACACTGAGGTGGTGAGGAACCACTTCTGTGGCAGGACCAGGGCTTCCCTGAGGACATGACCTTGCTCTCCGTGGGAGTCTTACAAAACGAACAGGCTTAAGTCTGCATAAAGACTCTCCCCAAAGGCTGAACTTTCTTCTCTGGAAAGAGTAGTTTTGTGTAACACCTTGGAGTTATTTCTCAAACGATTGTAAAGTAAATAAAGGATCCAGAGTATTTTGTCATGCCCAGTTGTGATGAATTGCCACAGTACAGTGTCCTTGAAGCTGTATTTCAGGGCCGTACATTCATACCGCTTTCCACACGTAGTAGAAAAAGACTCAGTGTCAAAGTAAGTTAGGTGTCATCCCCTGCTCTTCCCTGAGTTTCACGCAGTTGGGACCTAAGCTAGCATCATTGTGGACTGCTACACTGTTCTGTGCTGGTGTCAGCTGTACGTGGTGCTAAGAGGACTTAAGCTTTGCATTTTGTTGTGGAATGTTGCAGTGTCACAAAATTCCAGATTTCTAATCATGTGGAGAATCTTCTCTTGCTTGAGTGCGTTGGATTCTCATGCAAGTTTGAAGCAAGGTGATGGGTACTAATGCAGAGTTTAACTTGCACGTAGTGTTTAATCAATATATGCTAATTCAAGTAATTTTGTTAAGTAGCAATTCATGTGCATAAATGTAAAGGCTTAGCGTTGTCATTGATACAAAATATTTTAAAATGATTTTAATACAACTGATCGTTGTTGCTGGTCAATCTTGTTTGGAACAGAGGAAGTGTTGCTGAAGCATTCGGGTTGGTTACTCCTTTCAGATTGCTGAGTGCCATTTACAGAGCCTTAACAAGTGGGCATTGTTCATTCCTAATTAACTCATGAGTGATAATTCATAATATCAACCTTTTACTATTGTAAAAAATGTGGTTATTTCCTTGCTCAGAGGTGATTGTTCCGTTTGAATTTTAGATGCATTCTGAAAGAATTGGAATCACTGGGGAAAGCTCTGTATGGAGCAAAATTAATTGCCCGAAGTTTTCAAGTTCGAAACTGTTCTCACCATAAGGATCCTGTGAGCGGTTCGGCCTGTTTGCTTTCCATGCTTGAGGAGGACAACCCTCATCACTTCTTCATTGCTACTCAGGTAAATGCTCATGGGAAATGTAACTCCGTTTCAGTTGAAGTGATCCTTTGCTACTGAAAGATAATGAAATCTTGATTATGAGATTGGTAAATAGCTTGTGGAAATTAGTCTTGTAAAGCCTACTTCACTCTAAAATGTAATTGCTGATTATAAAATAGGGATCTTTTGAACAACTAGATTGTTTTACCCAAGAAGCACATTACTTAATTTAGCAGAAAATGGAGAGAATGTATGGACTACCTAGTGATATGTAAGAAAAAGGGTGATGAATGTCAATTTGCAAATTGCTTCTGTGTATCCTCTGCTCCAAACTGCCGTGCACAGTAGTCTCAAAAGTGAAATGAGAGCGTTAAAACACAATAGAAATGCAGTTCTAAAGACTTTTTGATTTTTTTAACTGAAGAATGAAGGTAAAACTTCTGTACAAATAAGAAAGGCAAAGGTGTTTTTTTTTTTTTTCCTTAGGTTTGCTATTGGAACTCTGGGTCTAACATATATATTCAATGTCAATGGCTTACAGTAAAATTATTTATGCTTATGTAAGATATGAGAAGTTTGAAATGACTTGTTATAGAATTAACTATGTCACTTCTCAAAAAAATCCGTGTAGGCTTACACATGCATGATAAAAGGAAACAATTTTCCATCAAAAGTACAGCTAATCAGAAGGAGAAAAATTTAAATTTAGATTGCTCTGAAAGACTCTGCCAGGTATATCTACAAGATTAAGTTTCTTATCTTTTTCATAATGTAATTTATCTTTATAGTTTTGTATTAAAAGTAGGTGTATTTGAATTGCAAATGCTGTTTAATCCCAAAATATTGACTGAAGTATTTAATTTTACAGGACCAGGATTTAGCAAACAAAGTGAAAAAGAAAGCTGGCGTTCCTCTCCTCTTTATTATTCAGAACACTATGGTGCTAGATAAACCTTCTCCTAAATCTCTGGCGTTTGTTCAAATGTTGCAGACAAGTCAGCTTGTTCCAGAGCACCAGAAACAAAGTATTGTACAACTTAAAGAAAAAGAAGGACTAGTAAAGCAAGAAGGTGAAAAGAGAAGAAAACGTAAAAGGGCAGGCGGCCCCAATCCTCTCAGCTGTCTGAAAAAGAAGAAGAAAACACAGGAGAGCCAGAAACCTGAAAAGAAGAAAAGAAGAAGAAAGCGAATCAGGGTTAAAACAGAAGCTGTACAGCCAGTGCAGAAGAATGAGAAAGAATAAACCCATCTTTGTGAACAGTGCAGGACATTGTTTGAACTCTGCAAAAAACAAGATTAATTTGCAATGACTGAAATTAAGTTGTTTGTATTAAAACTTATTTTTATGAGAAGGTGCTGCTTATTATTGCATTTTCAACATTTTAGCTTAATGTCCTAATAATTTATTCTGTTGTTTAGAAATTGGATGTGCAGCAAAATATTTAGGAATCCTCAAGTTTCATTGTTCTCTCCAGCATTTTGATTCCTGCTGGAGTGTTCCCATGGTCATTAACAAGTTTTAGACATACTTCCTGGGCTTCATATGGGTTTTGGTAGGCTACTGGGCTTCTTTCTATCAAGCTGCTGTTCTTACTAAAACTAGTTTTGACAGTTCTGTGTTCTAAAAGAGCATACGCATAGGATCTTAGATATCTGTGTAGTTTGAATGCAGAGCTGCTTTCTTACTGAATTCGGTTGCAGAGTGACTGGGTGCAAATCACTCGCAGCCTAAATTACTTTGTAAACTCCATATGAACTGATACATCTGTTAATGGTCTTTATTAAAGAGATCCTGGAGGGCATGTGATTGCATCGATATGGCTGATATATTATAATGTCATCTTCAGTCTCCCTTCTAGTTCAGTCTCCCTTCTAAAATGGGAAGACTACAAAGAAAAAACGCTGAACCAAAGCACCGACTCACACCTAATGCTGTCACACCATAGCACAGCTGTGGAGGAATCCTGAGAGACAGCCGCGGGGCAGTGATGGGACTCCTGTGCTACTGCTGCCCTCATTTTGCTTGTCTAAGGTTACCAACTACAAGCCTACACGAGAGGTGTGTCAGTGTGCTCTGCTTACAGCATAGTGCACTGGTGTGAGGGATGTGCTGGACCTTTTATTTTTCCATATCAGAGACTGCGTGCACCTTGATAACTGGCTGCTAGAAATTGAAATGGCAAGGAAGGTTACTGTATTCAAGATGAACATTTTAATTAAAATTTAAAACCAGTCACATTTAAGGAAAAAGTTTTTTACAGTAGGGGTGGTGAAGCACTGGAGCAGGTTGCCCAGAGAGGTGGTGGATGCCCCGACCCTGGAGACATTCAAGGTCAGACTGGACCAAGCTCTGAGCACCCTCATCTAGCTGTAGATGTCCCTGTGCATTGCAGGGAAGTTGGACCAGATGACCTTTAAAGGTCCCTTCCAACTCTAAGGATTCTATGAATCTATGATTCTTATATTGTTCCTCCAGTGACTGTTAATAGCGAGTACCAAGGAGAAATCTAATAACTCACAGAAATTCCTTAGTGCAGTGTCTTTGCTTCGTGTATATCACCTTTTGCAAGCTGCCCTTTTCCCTCCTTCACTTACTTGGGCACAGTGTCATGCCAATGTAGTTTGTTTCCTATTTTCCTTTGCGTGTTGTTTGTATTTCTTCCCCTCCCCAAGCCCGGCTCCAGAAAGCGCTGTTGTAAGTAAAGTTTGGAGCCGAGATCAGAGATGGTTCACCTTCAAAATCTCATTCTGAGTAAAAGGTATATTAAAAATAATAGCTTTGCTATAAATGTTGTTTAAAAAAATAGCCAGAAAATACACCCTGATTATTTACAGTAGTTCCTTTCAGTGCAGTTGGACCACAAAACTTAAATACATCTTTTTGGAAGAGTATAGGCAGACAAAAAAATAACATAATTACTGCAAAAATAATACTCTTAACAGTCCTCTGATGACTCCTACTTAAAGAAGCTTAAAAAAATATTTGTCTGTGTTTCCTTAGTATTTTGTTAACACAGACTGAGTCATGATGCTGCTATTGGGAAGAACTGGAATGAAAAAGGAGTGAGCTCTTGGGAGAAAAGCTGTAAAATCTGTCTGCAGCGTAACAACAGCTCTCCACCAGCAAGGTAAATAACACGCCCTTCAGTTCTGGAGGACAGCTCCTGCCCAGGCAACAAGCAGAGGCAATCAGACCATTCTGAAATTTGAGAAAGTAGTTTCCAAGTAAAACAACTCCAGCAGGCCAAAACTGAAAGGCTGTATTTAGATTATGAACGCAGTACTGCTCGGCTAGCTTGCAGCACCCAGCCCTGCTGGTAGGGATGGGCCCATCCTGGGCTCTCGTGCTCCAGGCTGGTGGAGCTCACCTGGTCCAGGCTGGACGCAGTGCCAAGGTCCCTCTAACCATCTAGCCGTGCAAATCACTGGGAGCTTCCCTAGGTATGGAGGTATCGGTTCGGTTGCTCTCATCTGACTGCTGTAAGCACTTCAGCTCCGTGTTCTGCCCAAAGCCCTGGTGGCCAGACCCATTCCCTTGTTTATCAGAGTGATAAATGCTCTGGAGGTCTGGCTGCATCTCCTGTGTAGGCAGGGTCCCCAGTGTGGCTTTTCTAATGAAGATTAGGATCGTTTTGCTGCAGCAAGTCGGAGAGAGTGGTTCTGTTTTCAAAGCTACAAAAAGCTAGAGGTAAGTGAAAAGGAGCTGGAGAGAAAACTTCCTTGGGCTTATTGATTTGCTCTTTTCTCAGACAGGGTGACTATATGACCCTCCATCCTACGCAGTAGCTCACTAAATCCTTTTTTCAAAGAGAGGAAATAACTAGTGCTGCTGAGCACAGCGTATGCTACATGTGCGCAATAATAGAAGAAGAAATAATGCTTCAGCCACAGTCTGCAGAACATTAATACTGTATTCAGGACAGAGTCTCATCTACCAGCAGCAGAAGATATTTACCCAGACTGTCTGCCAATTCAATTGGCCGGATTTATGTGCTGATGTGATCCGGTATTGTACGATAAATCACTCCCCAAGCGTGTTAACAACACTAAACAGATGAGTTAATTAGAAGCTTCTGGAACCTGGGATGTTTATGAATCATTAAAGTAAATATGAATATAGCACGACTTGAAGAATAAATGCATGCTGATGCTGAAAGGAAAATAGGGCGTCCAGAGCACTCCTGCTCGTTTGTTTTCAGCTGCACTGATAAGACGCGAGTGACTTCTCGATCAGCTTTACTGTGTTCCTGTAGTTTCCTGAACACGTTCTGTCAGACACAAGATGAAGAACATCAGAGCACCACCATCATTTATACTCCCTGCATCTTTCATACAGAAGTTTTCCAACAAGCTGCAGCATATTTCATACCTCTGCGTGGGCGTAATATCTCACACAGGGAGCAGCCAGAGATATGGGGAATGAACAAACAAGAGCCCCTGCAGGTGTTATCATTTACAATTTCAGGGAGAAAGATTGCAGTGGATGGAGAGGGGATGACAGAGCGAGTTTTTTGCACCCAGAAAGCCAGGAGTGGCAGAGAGACTGTGCCTGACGACCGAGAGGAAGATTGTCTAGGGGCAGGGGGTGATGCATTTCTGGTAATTATTATGTCTGTGCACTCTGAGTCCCAAATTTGTCTCAGAGAACTCAGCTGCCTGCCCAGGGACGCTGTCATTTTGCAGAAGTTGCTTCAGCTTGTTAAGGAGGAGGCAGGCTGGGCTCTCTGGAGGCTGTACAGCAGAATTTCTTCCTCTGCAGCCGAGAGTGGGAGAGTGCATGGCACAGGGAAAGAAGGAGGCTGCTAACGAGGGTGCAGGCAAACACAGCCCGGAGCCAGGAGACAGAAAAGACAGCAAATTAGTCACTGGGATTTAAAAGAAACTGAGGAAGAGAGGAAAATTTGTATGAAGGTTTCTAGGTGGTGGAGAGGATTGATCACCAGTGAAAGGTGAACCAGAAATGGCTTAGCTGTCATTGTGAGTAGGGAGCAGTGTAATAAACCAGAAACAAATTATAAAAATCTTTCTAATACCCTTGGGAAAATATCATTGCCCTTTCTGACTCAGCTTCTGCGCCTTTACAACAGGGAGCTGGGCTGACCAGCCATGCCACAGATCCTGCGTCAATGGAGTTCCTGCAGAACGTGCATCTCCCCTTGCCAAATGTGCCTGGGCTTTATGGTTTTTTGACGTTACGCTTTGCAGCACTGGCACAGCCAAATCCTTCTCTAGAGGCAGCCTGACACTTTCTGCGGCTCCCTGCCCAGCAGGCAGGTCCTACAGCCAGGAGCAACCTTAGCCATGCCACCACTGCTCCGGAGGGTACTCGCAGCAGGAGCTCAGGGTACACTGAGGCTCCTCTGGCTCTGGAAATCTTGACCCAAAGCATGGTATGCATTTTTAAATCTAATCTTCCAGGAACACCGTAGGGGATTTTGAAGCATTTTGTTGCAGTCTTGGCTTCTGATTAATCCGCAATGATCTTTTTGCCATGTTTATTCCAGGGGGACCAAAGATGCTACTAGTTTGACTCTTTGGGATGGTTGCTCTTTCCAGCTGTCTTGGATGAATGTTGTGGAAATACTTTGCTTTGTGAATTGGCATCTGTTTTGACGAGCAGATTCTGCAGAAAAGAAGAAAAGAACAGTTTTCTAGATTTCCTGTTTCACTCTTTCCACCTCTGATCTCACTGTCATCTCCTAAGAATATAAGCATGCCTGGCCCAGGACAGTCCAAAAATCTGTTAAGAGCAGCATCATGCCTCCAACAGTGGCCAAAATCTGTTCAGAATGAAAATATGTGAAACTGATTTTGGGTACTTACCCAGATTACTTTCCAACTTTCTGACAAATTATTAGGAAGTTCAGAATCATAGAATCCTTAGAGTTAGAAGGTGCCTTTAAATATCATCTGGTCCAACTCCCCTGCAATGCAAAGGGACATCTACAGCTAGAGCAGGTTGCTCAGAGCCCGGTCCAGCCTGACCTTGAATGTCTCCAGGGCCAGGGCAACCACCACCTCTCTTGGGCAACCTCTTCCAGTGCTTCACCACCCTTACTGTAAAAAACTTTTTCCTTAAATCCAACCTAAATCTCCCCTTTTTTAGTTTGAGACCGTTTCCCCCAGCCCTATCACCACAGACTCTGTTCTCAACCATCATCAAAACAAAAAGCTTTTTCTTACCTTTGAGAAATTAGACCAGGGCTCCATACTCCTAAAATCCTGCCATCTCTTCCTCAAAGCATTCAAGTCTTCATTCAACAATTGATAAATCTTCAATAAAACTCAGTTGTATTTAGATGACAATTTGAATAGAATTTTTCCTCCAAGTCTTGTGACTGTATTTCTATCCCACTTAGAGACCCCACCTCTCAGTGTCCACAATGAGTTTTCAGAATGGGAGCTGCTTGATTACTTGAGATATTCCTTATTAATTAACATGGATATTAAATAAAGATATAAGGTTTCAGCATCATCGATAGAATGTTTACAGAATTGCAGCATTTCCTTTCTATGTTATGCAGAAAAGAGGTCAGATCTTTTGCTGTCCTAAACAAGAACAACACCATTGATGTCAAGTTTAAGCCAGAGAGGAATTTGCACAAGAAATACAAAATCAGCGGCCAGGATGCAAGCAGAATCCAGGCAGTCCTGCCAAGCTTCTGTGCTGAAGAGCATAAAACTAAAATGGGGATATGGCATTCGTACAAATCACCGCTTAGTGCTGATCAGTGGACCTTTTCCTGTGTGGCTTTCTGTGATGCCTGGAGAACTGGATTTCAAGTCTGTGTTTATCTCTTAATGCTAAATGTGAACTAGAACATTTTTATTACATATGCTTGACCGTATCAAAATGGCAGATAATTAGCTTGAGTTATGTAGCATATCTGAGGGATGTTTAATTAATTAGATTTTTAATTGGTCTCTGTGTGTAATGGGATAGAAAAAGGTAAGAAATGAGGCTGTGTAATTCATCTAAAAAAATCTTGTTTCTTCCCCTCACTCCTTGCTTTTCAACTGTTGAGATTTCTTTTTGTTGTTATTTATAACTTGCTAATTATCTGCTTTGGAATAATTTTTAGTGGATACTTGCCAGTTTACTAATATTCACTGCCCACTACCTGATGATGTCAAAAACACACCATCTGTTCACTTGTGCCTTCCAAAAGTCTCTGAAGTAGCTAGCTGACTCAAGCTGCAGGTGGTAGGATTGCTCAAAACACACAATCACCAAACTTCTTAATAACAAAACTTTTCTTTCATGTATGCTTTTTAAAAGTACATTCATGACTTGATTAAGGCTTTTTCAGCTGCCCTCCTACTGCACACAAACTTACCTCCACCGCAAACAAATCTGGTACCACTGTACTGAAAACTAGTGCCCTGATTTCACACTTTCACATTTGTGGGTTGTTGGGTTTTTTTATCTTTTTATTTATTTATTTTTGTGGGTTGGTTGGTTGGTTAGTTGGTTTGTTTTGTTTTGTTTTCCCCCAGCAGGATTTCTCATCATTTTTACAGTGATTGGGCCAAAACTGTGCATTCCAGTCCCTGGTCACATTTCTGTTGATAACGGATTCACCTGCCCAGTGGAAACTACCACTTGTTTGGTATTTTTGAGTGACATGAGCACTGCTCCTCTTTGGCCAGACCCCTGCACCAACATCTCTGCATCAAAGGCAGATCCCGTTGGCCTTTGCATCTCCATTCCTCCTTCCTCTTCTCCTTCCTCCTCCTCCCTCTCTCATCTCTGAAAGCTGTGGAGAAACCTTTGGCATTTGGGTGCGTAAGTCTGCCTGTATGTACAAGGTGTATGGACTGCAGCCTGGGTAGAGCTGACACTTACCAGATGGAGAGTGTAAGTCTGGGGAAGGCACTGTGTGCTTTTACACATACAGGTAGATTGGGCCCAGATGAGAAGATCTAACATAAAAAATTAATTGATAACAATAAAAGTTGCTGATTTTAAGGAAGTTTATCTAGTTGCTAAGTTTACTTTAAATAAAAGCTTGAGACAGTGGAATTTCTGCTGGGTAGCTGGGAGGAGAACAAACAGCTGAAAAATGTACAGCACACCCCTGAAAACATTTGCTGTTCACTAATGCTCTTGGCTTTATGACTGTCCTTATCTGGCTGTCTGGCTGGTAAACTTTTCAGGACTGGGTCTGTGATCAGCATCTCTTTGTAGAATCAGGAGTTTCCCAGTCACCCCGGGAGATAACCTGTTACATTATCTTGGATGAGCTCTCTAACGGTGTTGGGCAACTAACTCCTGCTGCAGGGCTCTGTAGAGCTCACGCTTGGTTCATCCTTCTGCCAGACTGAGACTGGGAAGCAGATCTGAAAGCTGGGAGCCTTTGCTCAGCCTGCTGCCCACACAGGAAAATCACAAATTAGTTAGCCCCTGTTAAAATATCTTAAAATAAGAAATATCACTAGGTTAAAATAATAATAACATAGTAAAACACATTCTGTTAAAAGGGAAAATAAGTCAGTGTTTCTGGTGGAAGAGTGGATATCTCTATAGGTTTTTACTTAGACTCCCTGAAATGGCCAGTGTTATTTCTGCCACCGAAGATTAATTTCAGTGCCATTATCAAATGTAACCCTTGAGGAATTAGTTGTATTTCTATCTCATATCTAGGTCCTATTTATATAACCAAGCAATCTGGAACAGATAAGCACCTTCTCGGGAAATCTCTGCTGCTCAACAACATTTGACTTTGCCTCAGACAGGTTATGGCCCCCGGGGACCTGGGGAGCTCACTAAAACACCATTTGTAATGCAGTGTGACAAATCCCGGAGCCAGGGAGATAATCTCCAAGAACTCTGTGCAAACACTCCCTCTGTCTCTGCAAAAGTGATTAATGGGCTCTGCAGAATCAGCATATGGCTCTCTGTATTAATTACTTCAGAGGACTACTAAATGCAAACCCCAAAGCCTTGTAAGGAGCCTTGAATTTGCCTGTGCCGGTGTGGCAAGTTGGATCATGCTGGCTTGTCCAAGGTGGGCACATGGGCACTGAGCTTCTTCCCAAATGCGGGGCTGTGGCTCTGCTCCTGAGGGGACTTTATGTCCCCAGACCAGAATGGACGGGCTGGTGGATGGATGGGAAAACACGAGAGGAGCCTGGTTTTCAGCTGAGGACAGGGAGACCATTCAGGTGGGGGCCAGGGGCTGGAGGGGACGCAATGGCCCAGAAGGGAGTGTGGTATGCAATATTCCCTCTGTCTCTGCCATAACTGATGTGATTTAATATGCATAGAGCCTCCATAAATCATTGCAGTTCTACTGCAGTGAGTGAAACTGTGCCAATTTATCTCCAGGGAAGATCTAAGCCTAAATGTTTTACAGAGAAGGAAAGAAGATGGGGAGAGATGTGTGCATTTATCTTACTAATACGTTCTCTGGGCCTCATCCAAGGGGAAAACTTCTACGTCTTGTCTCAGGACCTCTAAATCCTGGCTGTGGGATGTCATTTAGAAGCCCCATGGAGAAGTCCTGATGAATTTACCATGGATTTTTTTTTTCTTTACTTCATTAAAATTATGTTGAATCCAGTAAAGCATACCAGTCTTTCTTCATATTTTTCACTTGTCCTGTAGAAGTCTATGGCAGGGAGATCACTGCCTGCCCCAAAAGTCACCCAGTCATGGCACAACCCTGACTGGGCTGCCAGATAGGATGTATTTATGCTCTGCAGGCTTCACTCCCAGTCACTGCACAATAAAAACAATTTCAGCTGGAATGAATCATTTGGCCGTTCTGACAGTTCTGCATCGTCTGGTGACCACAAGAACCTCCCTGCACCAGGACAGGCATTATGCTGACTATTGATGGTGCTGCATCAGGCGTGGAGCCACCTGGACTCAGAGAGGCTTGATCCTCTCTGCCGTGTAATGCCGTGTGCATGCGAAGATGGACCACAGCAAGGAGGGGCACAATTCTCTGCCCTATGTCATGGGCAAGGAAATAAAGGCAGAGATAACTTTTCCACGAGAGAAAATACTGTTACGTCTTGCACTTATCGTAATGTCCTCAAAAATTCCTAAAGCTGCATTTGCCTATTGGTCACCATCTAGACGGAAACAGTACATCAAAATGGATAAACATAGGGTAAGATACCCATCTGGCTACTTTGCACAGTGAGCTGCACAATACTAGATTTTTTTAAGCACTGGGAAATCCATAGAACGATTTTTCATTTAGTTGTAGCCCCCACTTATCAGACATTAAACTTGATTTCTGAAGGGCACAGATCTGAAACAGTTAGAAACGCAGAAGTTCACAAAAGTAACCATAAAGACAGTACTAAATGTCCTACAAGTCCTCCATCCTTCAAGCATCAAAAAGCATCTTTAGAAGTTTGGTTCTCAGAACTTCACTGGTGAAGCCTGAACTGAATCTCCACAGATAAAAGCTCACTGTTTTCCTTGCATTGCTTTGTCTTGAGAAGAAAATTCATGAAGAGCTTGGAAAATAGCACAGTGCTTAGTTTTACAGGGCGTATTCCCCTGAAATTGCCTGGATAAAGGCAGTGCAGCAAGAAAGCTGCGCCCATACCAAGGAGGCTGCAGTCTCTCTTCTGAGAAGCAGGATAGCTTGAATTTTAAAGGGACTTTAAATAAAAAGAGCAATCACACAAAATAATTATTCCAAACTCTTCTGAACCCTGTTCTCTCTGTTTACTTCTGGGCAGGTGGTCCGAGTGAGCAGGCCTGGCTTCTGCTGATGGGAGCAGGTGCTGGGGGAGAAGGGGCTGCTGGCCTGGGGCAGCGGGCTCCTCTCTGTGTCACAGCTTCTGAGCCCATGGAAGGAATCTCGGTTCTTTACTGAGAAGTTTCTAGCTGTTGTGTGCAGAGACAACAGTTAACCCATGGCTGCTAGCAGCAGCCAAGCGTGAAGAGGAATCACTGAGAACTCTCTAAATTGCATTTCCTTAAAATGAAGCAGGATGGGATTACCATGTCTCCTTGGCATGGGCCTCAAACCAAAATGACTCCTCAGTGGCTAAACGATTCTATGCTCTGGTTGGACTGCAGCCTGCAGCTGTAGGAAGCTGCTTTTCCTTGCATTTTGTCTCCCGCTCTCAAAAAATCTCAGAACAGGGCCAGCACGAGGCAATCCCCTCCACTGCCGCCTGTGTATTCCAGTCTGACTGCCTGCCGCGTTAGTTCAGGGATACCATGGTTAGAACCCACTGGTGTATTGACTTAGCCCTAATTGGAACCCTGATGTAATCACTGTGTTGTTCCATTCTTAATTAGCTTGGCAAAAATGTAGCAGGCCAGCCCTTACTGCCTTGAGAGTAAACTCTCTTGCTTATTATTTTTGAGAAAATCCATTTAATTAAAATCCACCACGCTGATTTGTTCTGTTGGACTGCACTGTGGGTCAGAAGCCCAAGCGCGCATGTAATTCAAAAGAAGGTATTTCCAGCCTTTTGATTCTTCTCTCAGATTAATATGAATGCCTCACATAACACTTGGAGAAAAATGCAAAAATGGCATGGAAGTGAACATGGAAAACAAAGCTGAACAGGAAGAAAAGACCTGTTTTCTCATACTACTTATTTTTCCAAAAGCACACTGTCAAATCATGTAATTATTTCTAACTTAAGTACTTAAAGATTGAAAATGTTCAGAAATAAGATTTAGGATGGATACAATAACTGCTCTTACTGGTACCTGGCTTTCCAGGTGTCAGACTATTCAGTAGAGTGGCTTCAAATAATGGCCATTGTTCATACTTACACAGCATCTTACAGTCAGCTTTGCCTTCAGCCGTGTTTGGTAAGGAAATAGTCCACTTAGTGTACTGAAATTTCAGCTGAAAGCCTCTGGTGTAGAGACTAATCATACATTTTTCAGCCATTTTCCATTTTGGCTATGTGGTGCTATTACTGAACTTTGCAACAGGTTGTCCATGTTTTTTTGCAGCACAACCACAGCTTTTATAGCTTTCCCAGCATGCTTTCTGTTAGCTGATGT
Source organism: Penelope pileata (assembly GCA_013396635.1). Lineage (NCBI taxonomy): Eukaryota > Metazoa > Chordata > Aves > Galliformes > Cracidae > Penelope > Penelope pileata. Next base: position 789,327 of record WBMW01000976.1, read on the forward strand.
TCATGGAAATCTCCAGTGCTGGACACCTGGGTACAAAGTAGGGCTGCACAGTGCAGGACCTCTGTTTTTATTGTCCCCACATTTTAAACAGAGAGCTCCTACACTTGCTGTGTGCATACTTCTGGCACTCTCAGAAAGATGCTCCTCTCCTTCCATTTCCCTGTCGCTACAGTTATCATAGTTATAGCTGGTACATTTTTCTTGTATGAACCAGAGCCAAAACAAGTTACCACAGGCTGAATATACAAATGTGTAGATTAAAAACTCTATCAGTTGGTTCACAAGTTTGATTTTCTTTTTCTAATAATGCTCAGAAAGAAGGGAAATAATGAGAGACAATTCTTGCTTGCCTAGGAAAAGTAGGCTATCTATAAACTAGAGGACAGGTAAGAAACAACCAGAATTTACTAGAATGTTGGTGCAGCTTGATTTCAGTCTCCAAAACTACAAGCAAGAAAATGAACTGCATCTCAATTACGTGTAAAAGAAACTGGGTAATGGACTGCAACGGGCTTGAAGCTGCTTTAATGGAATCATTCCATCAGATGGGTGTAAACAGCTGGAAGAGGAAAACAGCTGGTAGAAATAGTAGAGATCCCGGGTCCTGGGATAAATTGCTCACCAAAGTAATAGAAACTGCAGGAAAATGTCAAATTTGTTCAAGTTTCAAGGAGAAGAGACAGCTGCTGACCACACTGGTGCAAATGACAGAGTGGC
>WBMW01000976.1:790096-805150 GCA_013396635.1 Penelope pileata
AGGGTTATGAGCCATGAAGCGTCTACAGCATCAGCAAAACAGATCCCCTCCTCTCAGCAGCCCTCACTGGGCATTTGGCCATTCCTGGGAGCTGGCTGAACACAGGACCGGTGGTGGCTGGAGGTTACCTGTGCTGGTCCCACACAGCCACGCAGCTCCGCTCAGCCCCACTGCGCAGCTGGGATGTGCTGGGGACTGGTGGGGTCTGCGCCAGGAGCTGCAGGGACACGGGATGGCGGGGAGGACGGTGCCTTTGCTCTCAGCACTGTGTGATTTGCCAGAAGCTGGTGCAGCAGGCTTTTGTTTTCCTGTATTGGACATGTTATTGTAATAATGTCAATATTTGAGCTAATTTTTGGTGCAGAACAAGTCCATCTGCTCTCTGCTAACGCGAGTATTTCATTTATCGTCACGCTTTTTCCAGTTTTCAAACTTATGCTGCCAAGAGAGCTCAAAGGTAATCCTGTGCATCTTGTTAGTGGGACAGAGCAAACAGAAAGGCCATGGCTCTGCTAGCTCACCCGCTCATCCCCCTGTAAGTCTGTGCTTTCCTGATAAAGTGCTTTACAAACTAATATTCCTCACCTAAAAGATTAAGCTTTTGAGATGGAGGAAGCAGCTGTGCCGCAGCTTGGTGTGCAGTGCAGGCAGAAAAGTCTGTTTAATATCAAATACAATGGGATCTTTACAGCATCTTGTGGGAGACAGCTGGTTATTTTAAGCCTTATACAAAGGACCTTCCTCCCTCTAGTCACGCTCACAGGTACACTGGATAGTTAATCCTCCGTGTCTTGCACAGAAGAGCAGGAGGCTGGATCAACTCAGCCTTGAGAAATGTGATTCCAGAGAGTCCCTGCAGCTTCACTTCAAAGCTCAGATCAATAAGGTATCCCTCTGCCTCAGAATAAAGACTTGCAAATATGTACTTGCCACCTGACTCTCTTTGTAATATGGCCAGGGGGTATGTCTCAACAAGTGATAATTGGAAAACAAGCACATGTGAGAAATCACCTTCCTTCAGCAAGGAGACAGCCAAAAATAGAACAGAGCAGATCGCAGCCCAAGGCGCTCTGGGATCTTTCCACATGAATGAGAGTGAGTGGAAATGAAATGGCAGGAGCAGAGCTGATGACAGCCTGCCTGCCTGCTGGATGTGACCTGCAAATGGATTTTACAACGTTCCCCACCGCTGTCACAGTTCAAGCTGCATATCCCTGTAACCTGGACATGTTTTAGAGGAAAAAGGGCGTTGCTTTTTTCTGGTTGCCTCTCAGTTGGTGTGCAGTATCTCAAACTCCTTGGCTTGATCTGTGATATTTGCTGTGCACCTTTCTGTGCCAAACAATCCTCTTCCAAGTCCAGGAAACTGTATTAGGAATGATGAAGGAACTGCCCTTCCCTTCCCATCAGTTGTGAGCACTGTGCCAGCCCCAGCCTGGTGCTAGGAGGCAGGACCTGAGGTGTGGGTGGGCAGGATGGGTCTCAAGAAGGCAGCAGGGGAGCAGGAGACCCAGCTCTTCCCCATTGGCCCCAAACACTCTTTCCAGGCACACACTGGGCTGGGGCCCTGCACAAGGGTAGCATGAGCCCGTCTTGTGCTTCCCCAGGTGCTTTTCTGAGGGAGCTGCTGTCTGTTTCTAAGAGAGCCTTCTTTAGGAGCATCTCCAGTCACCATGCTACATACAAAGCTGTACAGGCGTCTGTATAACAGATAACAATTTGCAGCACCAAGAGCGTTCCTTTTGCTTCTGACAAAATCAGACTGAGGTACTTTCACAGGGTACTTTCAACCACAACTGCTGGCACATCTGGAAGTAAGAGCTGCCCAAGGAAGGTCCAATTTTGCCTGAGGTTATTTTAAGGAAGGGTCAAATATCCCATCTGGATTCCTGCTCTTTAACAGCATCTGTGTGCATTTGCCTCAGGAGCTTTTTCCCCGGTACCTGTTCAGCAAGGCAACCTGACCAGAAGAAATCCCAAGTGCAGGATTCAAGGAGGGGCTTCTGTTAGGTGCCCTCCTACAGCACATCAAATCTCTTGAGAGGAGAATGGCCCCGAATCTGTTACCCAGGCACAGAACCAACCAGCAGACTACAGCTGGAACAGGACAACGAAACAGAAGAGAACACTTGACGAAACAAACACCCACTGGTGAGCTGTGCTGAGCTGTGATACTCAGCCACAGCCAGCTCTCTCCCCTCAGCCAGCAAGATGTTTTCCTTTCTTAAACATAGAAAGAACTCACCTCTTCCAACTATCTTGTTCAGTCTGCAAAAGTGAAGAGTCTGTCTTCCTCCTCTGGACTGCCGTTGCAGTAGCTCCAGTCACCTGTGGTCTTTGGTAGGTTTCTGTTTCAGGGGAAGGAGCAATCCCTCCATGCTCCTGTTCCTGTGCTGTGGGTTGTGCGTCAGATGAGGAGAACCCCATATGGGCTCCCCCAACCTTGCCTCAAAGGGCAGTGCATGAGTTAACCAACCAAATTGGCATATGGCCTTGTAATGGTAATGTCAGGACATTAGTTGTGTTTTCTCAGCATAAGAAGCATCATTGGTTCCCTTAATCCTGCTTTTTTTTTCTGATATTGTCGCTTGTAATGGTGTATGGCTGGCTTTTTTTTTTCATGTGACAAGATATCACACTTATCCTTTTGTCCTACGATCTGAGTTCAATAAAGGAAAATAAAAAATAAAAAGAAACAGAAGAAGACAGAGAACAGCTGAGGAGGCTGGGCGATCTGAAATGAGAGACTCCCAGGGAGATGGAGTTAATAGAAAGACAATAGGTAAAAGATGCACCATGAATTTATCACCAGACTGTTGTTTTCTACATAGTTGTACCATCCATCACAGGGGTGTTTCATCTTAATGACTCAAGTACATGGCAAGCTGCCCTTACAGTTACATGCACATAGAGGAGCAAAACACTTTGTCCTAATCTTTGCAAGAACTTTCCGAGTATCCTAAGAACACAAAGACCATTTTTCCGTAAGGACATTTTTCCCTGTTTCATAATAACTCTCCTGTGATGGTGGGACATCAGTTGGATTCGTTGTACTTCATTTATCAGGTTCGCAATGATACACAGAAGACATCCCTCGAGGGATAGGAAATTCTGATACTCAAAGAAATAAAATTTAATATCTACTTTGCTGGTGTAATGGAAAATTTTATTACTTTTAGAGATATATTTCAAGCTGGCAGACAAAGGTTTTAGGCAGATCTTTTGGAGAAAATTGTGTTTTATTGAAAATGGATATAAAAGTAGATTAAGTCTCTTCCCATAAGTTAATGCAACATTCTTTGGTCTGCTTGAAGAAGTCTGGCCAGCTGGTGAAAAATCCGATCTTGTGTAACTGACAGCCAGGTTTATTAGGGCACATCCTACAGGTGAGCCTGGTGCTTACACTAAAGCATCCTGAATGCTGGGAAGCGTCTGTAGAACTAGACATAAGGAAACAAAACTATGCAACTGGAAAATCCCTAGAAGGAGAAAAAATGCATACACTAACTTCTGGGCAAACATTTCGAATGTTATAAAATAACTCAGCCACACTAACTTCAGCAAACAAACTGGAGCTGGTGTCTGGGGTACATGATCACCATCTTGTCCTCTGCTCTTCTGGCAACGTCTAAATAGACATTCAACATTTGATACCATTGTCTGAAAGGTAGTTCATGTCTTAGAGCAAAATGCTGTCTACTGTTGTTTATACTCTTCTTACTCACTGGTAGACTTGTAAAGGAGAGGGCAGGACATCACCAACGACCTTCAGCTGTGGTGAGTCTCTTGTTTAGATGGGACTCTCACCACCAAGTGTTTGAGATATCCGTCTCAGTATTGCCTATCAATATGAACTCTTCTCCTTTAAGGAGGAAATTCTTTAGTCAGAGGAAGGTGAGGCCCTGGCACAGCTGCCCAGAGAGCTGTGGGTGCCCCATCCCTGGAGGTGCTCAAGGCCAGGTTGGATGGAGCTCTGGGCAGCCTGAGCCTGGTGGTGGCACCCAGCCCATGGCAGTGGGGTTGGAGCTAGATGATCTTTAAGGTTCCTTCCAACTCAAGTCATTCTATGATTCTGCGCAGTTTCACCAAACGTCAGCTGTTTGTCAACAGCACTGATCTTGTCTCCACCCTTCAGGTGCACCCCATGCTTGGTGCCTTGACAGCACAAGCAACTCCCTGCCCAGGAAATCTCCTGACAGCTGTCTTGGAATGAGCTTCTCTTAGGACCAAAAGCACCAGGCTCTTCCCTACGTCCTGGAGATTCAGCCACTGGATAGCTTCTTGCGCCAAGGAATAGACCCTGCATGCACCTAGATTAGCTAATGCCCACGTACACCTTCAACTTGATGGACAATCTGAGAGGATTCTGAAAAACTGGGACATGACTTGAACATTGCATCCATTGCATCTACAAAGTGATTCATACGGGGAAAATGCAGGAGGGAATTCCTTTATGCTGTTGGAGGTGGATTTGTGATGCCTCACCAAGTTAAGAGTTGCTGTTGATGGCAGATCTATTCCAGAAGTGCCCTGGAATGGGAAATTACAATACTGGAGTGAGAGCAATTGGAATAAAGTGTGGGAAAAATAGTCCTCTAAGGATTTTCTTGTGAAGAACATTCCCTCTGGGCTGTTTCCTAACTCTAGAATTTTTAATGGGATTTTAAATTCTCTGTCTAGGATACTTAGCTTCTATGGGTTGCTTTTATCACTTGAGGAGGCTGGGTGATTCCCTCTGGTGGCTGTGATTATCTCCAGGGCAGCTGGCTTGGCCTTTTCTGGGGGCTGTGCTCCAGTGCTGATCCTCCATCTACCTGGAGCCTCCTAAATCCTCCTGAGACCTCCTCTTGCTCAGGAGCTGTCCTTCCCCCACCCACCTGCTGTGAATGAGAAGCACAGCTCTTCTGTCTGGTTGCTTTCTGGTTGCTTTCACCACCAGTATCTGCCACCACTTTTTTAGCATGTGGATGACCTTGGCCTTTGGGATTTCAAATGAAGGCTCCAGAAAAGCAGGTTAACCTAAGTCAAGAAGGAAGTGGGCAATTCCTTCCAAAGCATCGCCACATATCCAAATGATGTGGGAGCACTGTTGAGATGTGGTCCGGTTCTAACGAGCAGGGTGAATGGGCCCGAGAAGCCTTTTATGCTGAGACCTCTCAGACTTAAGAGGAGAGGAGGAAGGGAATAGAAAGCATCTCAGAATCTGTTTGCTATACAGCTAAACTCCATAGCAAAGAAGGCATATGGTATGAATGCAGAAACTCATTAGCGCAGACCTTTGGGAGACACCATGATTAAGCAAAACAGAGCCAGATGAATATGAGAGAAACAACAAACTGCCAGTGCTGGAAAAAAAACGAGTGCCAAGTACTACAGTTGCAGACTCATGAAAAGAGTATTCAAAAATGTGATTTCTGAGAAAGGTTTCTAACAGTGAGAGCAGGCACAGAAGGAATAGGTGAGGTGCCTCAGTGGCAGTGTGGTCAGATGTTTAGGCTGGTAGCAGGTAGCTGATGACATTTTCCTATGTGCAGTTTCCACCTCACAATTCTTTGAATATTTCAAGAATTTAAGATCCTTCCCTGGATCAGTTAAGATTCTTAGTTCTTCTTTTACACTGAGGTCCTCCCAAATTAAAATGTCAGTGCAGAAGTGCCGTGAAGACATGCTCCCTTCCCCTTTCAGAAATAAATATAGGGCTGTGACGGAAGATGAATACATGTGACCTCATATGCAACCTTCAGTCAGCAGGAAATTAGCTCCTTTAAATCTTAATTTCTTGGTCTTGTGCCCACCATTACATGGCTTTCATCAAGAACTCATATCTACCAGACTTGATGGTGCTTCTAAGCTGTAAGCCTAAAAAAATACCTGATTTAACTGATTGGAGTTAAAAATACACAGAAGTTGTTGTTTTCAAGGGATTGGTTTAACTGTTAGCTACTTGTACAACATTTAACTGGGACCTAGAAGCTATTCATAGGAGGATGTTTTAAACACGTGCAGGCTGTGTATTGCCCTGATGACTTGTCAAATATGAGCTAATTGGTTGTGCAATCAAACTTCATAAGCATAACACCTCATTGCCGTGCCTTTTGGTTAAATTGGATTTCTCTACCCTCTGTTCAGAGCAGAATGACTTTGGGCAGCATGAATTAGAAGCTGAGGATTTCAAATAATGCTCTTTGGGACAGGCTGATCCAAAGATCTTAAAACAATATTTTTGCTTATAATGTCTGTACCAAAGTTACTGTAACGCTTGAAGCTGCCTCTTTGCATCTAAAACCAGTTGCTGAGTTGGTACCTATCGTTGTAGCAACTAGAAGACAGCATGGGCGAGCACTCACTGCTCCCATCTGTGTGAGTGTGATGTGCAGATGAAACTGGCTAGACTTCTGCATCAAGGTTGCATTGTTTTCACACTCCTACTGCAAAGCATGAAGACTTTTTTCCTGTCTTCACAGGCCTTGTACTGCAGTCCAAGTCTCAGCCAGGTGACAAGGCCCCTAGGCCTAACTGGTGACAGAGTGCTCCCTGCCTTATTCCTCACTTCTGCCTCTGGCAGGTGAAGGGGAACAGAGCGTTGGCTCTGCAGCTGTGGCATGCCTGAGCCAATGAGACACAGGAGCAGAATGGCAGGGTACGCACCTTCATCACTTGGATGGTGTTCTTCACACGAGCTTCACCCTGGTTAGCCACAACCAGGCTTCCTAGGACAGGCCGGGAAATTCTTCTGTTGGAGAGAAAGACCAGTGGGCACTTCATATTCCAGGTGATTTGCCAAGTGCAGCTCAGGAGGGAGTGCTTCCACATACTCTTGCATATTGTGGAAAATGTCAGTTCCTATGGAGCAGGCAAACCACAGGTGCAGAGCTGTCAGGGAACTCTCAGCAGCTCACAGCTAAGTACCACACTTGAGGCTGTAGCAGAAGAGCATCCATTTTCCCTTCTGACAGAAGAACGCTCACGCCAAGTTTTTCCGTGTACTCAGAAACGAAGTGTGAGCCAGTCATCTCGCCACAGGAATCTCACAGCTGTGATACACTTCTCACACAGTATTGTCTCCTTCAGCCAGACACAAACATTGATACCATGTGCCCATTTTCTTCACAGATGACAATCACACATACTGCACTGCCATGTGTCCGAGCATATTGTAGCCAAACTCATCTTCCCGTAAGGAAAAAGTGTTAAGTTAAAAAAACTGCTTTTCTTTAGTTGCTAAATAAAACCAGATATTAATATAAAACTGGAAGTGCCATGCTTAGGAGATAGGAGCATGAAATCAATAAAGTCTGAATAGTTGTCTCTTTTTAGCTTTCAGCATAGCAAGCACGTTTTGATTTTGGTTTTCCACTGATGATGCGTTATTTCCTTGTGAGGGAGGTAACGTGCTTTGCTTTGCAATGCAGAATGATTTTCTTGGGAGTAAGCACATGGGGCCGTGGCTCCCAAATATGGTCCTTTGAGAAAAAAATCTTGGACCTAAAATTAAGCAAGAAACTCACTGTTACTGCAGAGAAACTGGATCTCAGGGACCACAGAAATGGATGGAGGCTTTGAGGAAAGACCACAGGGAAAATACACACTCAGGGCTGCACCTGAGCCTTCTGAACAGGCAGGTGACTTTGTCACATCCTTGTCCCAGCTCCGGGAAATAATGTCCAGACGGATGTCAGGGCTGCAGAAGCAGCCAAACTGCAGGCCCTGGCTTTCCCCCACTGAATTCCTCTGCAGCTGGTAGGCCTGCTGCCTCTGACTTCTTTGGGATGCAAACCCACAGTCCTCTCACATTCAGCCCAAGGGCTTCAGAACACCACCGTTCCGCCATCCCACGCCCACACATCCGGCTGGATGTGGTGCCAGCTGTGTTTCCCTGGGGGAGGTGACAATCTGCACATGGCACCAAACCAGAAGGGCCTTTTTGTAACAGAAGCCATGCTTACCGAGTCGTGAGAACAAAGTGTGCCATAAATGCAAAATAATTTAGGTAGGTTTGCATGCACACCTATCTAGCCAGATCTGAAGCTCTCATCTGAGGTCGGCTCGGCTCCCTTCCCCCAGGTTCTGCGTGTTGAGAGCGATCCGCCTCTCCCCGCAGGGGAATGGCTCCTGGCAGTCAGCACCAGGCGTTCTGCCTCCAAGGATGGCCTGCACCAAAAAGTTCCTCCGCAGTTGTGCACCAGAGATGGAGCTGCTTGCTCAGTTGTGTCTCATCAAAAGAAATTCACTGGTAATCAGTAAAAACTGTCCAACATCTGCCCGCTCTGATGATTGTGTCACCACTGCCAAAGAAGCAACGTAACCGAGACAGGGGGTGAGGGTAGCTCCAGCCCAGATTAATTAGGAATGGGTTAAGCGTTGCAGATACATTCCTCCTGCATGCAGCACGTATGCTGCTCTCGGGTTTGATTTTAAACCTTTCTAACAACAGGGCCACCTCTCCAGCTCCGTACGGAGCCGCTGTGTAATTCCACAGACTTGGTGGCAAAGGCGTCAGAGATCCCAGCCCCAGTTTGCACGGCAGGGAGCAGACTGCCACAATTAACCAACTGGAACTACTTCTGACAGATGTGAAGATGAAACTAAGCGCTGGAAGCAGCCGGTGTCTTCCGCACTTATTTCAGTCTCGAGAAACGATCGAGAAAAGCTGCAGCTCGTGTTGCTAAGTAGCTGCCACCATAACAAACCTTTTCGTGCCTTCTCTGGCTCATTGCTGCCTCCCTCAGCTTCATCAGGACTAGCAGAAGTTTGCATCCACATGATTACAAAACTCAAAATCAGCCATTTAGCTTATTTCTAGAGTTTCTCATCAGCTATTTGAGCTATCAGCGAAACATTCCTATGCTAAGCATCAAATTCAGCTTTTGTATCCAAATGCTAAGCTGCTTTTTCTCACAACATTGACTGTGGTTTCTTATTCCTTAAACATCAGCATTTCTTTTGTTTTGGAGATTAGTCCTTAGTCAAGGAATAGGAGAAGCAGTTTAATTTGCACAATAGCAGATTTAGCTGAACATTTCTGTAAAAATGCTCAGCATTGGAATGGTTTATGGTATCCCCATCCCTTTGTTTCAGTCAAGGATCCACTGTGATGGTCCACGCTGCAGGTACGCGCACGTTGACTCTGCTTACTCTTACTCTGAATTAATGCGGGACTGTAGATGAAAGAAAAAGGAAGCAAGCGCAGACATATTCTCTGGCACAGGTTGGAATGAGTTCTGTCACAGAAATATTCAAATTTCAACTTTTGCCTCAAAAATGCAGAATATTAATAGTCAACAAGTTGACGATAAACACGCCAATGCACCAGTTTTGGCCAGTGCTGAAACTCCTGAATTCAAGCAGCATTATTGCAAATACCTCTCTGAGGCTAATTTAACACACATGTAAAGTTGGCACCGTCATCTGAATAGCAGTGCTCACCCCTTCCCTTCTCTATTCTCCTGCCTGGTGCTTCTTGTGTTATGCTGGCACGGGCTTTTGTAAGGCTGCCCAGTGAACAGGATGTAGGAATTGATCCAGCTGAAGAAAAAAAAAAAAAAAAGAGCAAAAAACCCACACATTTCTTTTGGTGAGTTTCAGAGTTTTACCCTGAATCATTTCTCACCATCCCCAAACGTAGACAACGAGCACAAAAACTCGCCAGCAGTACCTAGGCACTGCAAGACAGGAAAGGGGAAAGTATTCCAAGATGACAGCAGAATGGCTTAACTTAGAGAAGAGTCCTTTCCATGAAGAACACTACTGGCTTCAAACCCCCATCTGCTCAAGATGGATGTTGTGTGTCAGGAGCAAATTCAGCTTTCTCACTGCATGCATTCTTGATCAACGGCAAATAACATTTATAAACATCCATGATTAAAGGTCAACCACAGAGTCCTCAATTATTTAGCATTAGTTTCAGGCTATGTTATAACATTCAATATTTTTATTGAAAACAAAAGTTGGGCAAGCAAGAAAAGGGGGGACAGAGCAGGGGAAGAACATGTAGAGACCTAGCTCCCGACAGCCAAACTACTTCTTGTTTCCTTCCTGGCTGCTGGGAAATCACTAGGGCCAAGTGAAATTGGAGGGTGTGTTCTCCCAGAAAGTTTCTGGCACTTTACTCATAACACAACATTAACATTAGTGTTTGGCTAGTATGAATATTTTCTCCTAGCTGTGTTTTTGGATTTTTTGGATGCTATGCACTAAATGTTTTCAAGTAACGCAAATGTAAAAACAGCTCTTGTGAGAGCAGCAAGGGAAAACCGTCTGTCTTCCTACCTCTTGTTCTCATCTCTCCAATACTTCATCGGACTTTCAGAGTTTAGCAGGAAACAGAGAAGTGTCCTCTTTACCACGTGTGTTGGGACAATCTATTTCCTGGTCCTTTAGCTTTTCAACATGCACACACTGCAGAAGTTCCCAGTGTATAACCTGGCCAATAGTTTTCAGGTATAATAAAAGAAAAATTGTTGAAAAGGATAAAGAAGAACACGAATCGAGTTCCACGAGGAGAGGACACGAGAGCTTTCCAAACAGAAAGACTTACCAGAATCCCTGATTCCCTTCTCATAAAAAAAGTCATCTGATGTACCACCACACAGAGACACATCCATGGAAGCTGGATGACAGTAGGGAATGCAAAATAACCTCTGGAAGTCTTAACTTCCTTTAGCTGCAGGTGCAGCACAAAGGACCAAAGCCAAAAAGGCAATTGAATGAGTGCTTACAAAAGACGAGCACGGTTCAACATCCTTAAGGCTACTGTGAGACCCTCCAACGGAGTCCCTAGAGCAAAGTTGCACGTGACAGCTGCCACTCAATAGGATTTTAAACGAACTTCATTAGCAATTTAAGTGTGATTTCCAATGGTACTTTCAGCCGATCCTTTTAGGTAAGTGAGAACTTACCTCATAAAATATCCTATGACTTACAAAGGCCTCTACATATATCCTTCCCAGAAACAGAGCTATTATCTAACCCTACAGATACAGGTAACATTCTCTGTCTGGCTTCCCTCCTTCCTTCCCTCCTTCCACCCCAGCTGGAATAGCGATAGAGCTCTCTCAAGGTACAATCAGGGCAGTCTATCTTCAAGGTGGTCAGACATGCAGGAAGAGAATTAATTTCACAACTGAATCTCCCTGCAGGAACGTTTTCCTTGGATTTATGAACTGCTTTCCTTTCACCCACCAGAAAGAAGTAATTTGAAGAGCAGCGTGCGGACAGTAGTCATTGATGTAAATGCTTCATATCTGAAGACAGAACAAACTCGCTGCCTGTGAAGGTAGAGCAGTAACAGAGGTATCCACAGCAGTTTCTTTCCCTTGCTGGTGTAGGACAGTGCCACAGCCAAACAAGCTGGAGACATGCCAGCCTGAATGGCAAAGCAGAAAGGAACATTTAAAAGTAAAGGTATCAGTCAAGCCTAAATTCCTCACAAGATCAGTTTTTGAGATGTAGATGGTGTTACTCACTGAATTGCTAGGAAAGTGGCTTCTTACCTAGTAAAAATGGAATGCTGCTGGTTAATTCTTCTGAAATTGTTTGAACAATTACTTGAAGAATAACTATAGCAAAATGCAGATGACAGTTTGGGGGTTTTGTAGTTTGTTTTGTTTTAGATACTCCAATATCTTTGTAAAGAGCAGCAATCATAGGAAAAAGAAAACAAAGTAATGCTGCACAACAGCATTTCTGCATCTCATGCCTGCGCAGTAAGATCAGGAAAATACACTTCTTACAGATATGAAAAATACAGAGAGCAAATGCTTTGTTTATCACCATATCAGTCCTTGCTGAATAGGTGATCAGTTCACCATTGTGAGGCCTGCTATCCCAGAAATATGTTGCTCAGCACTACATGCAGGCCAATGTTCAAAACTAGTAACAAATGCTGTATGTTGCAGAGCAGAGCTCACATGTATTGCTTCGGATCATGTTCAGTGTCATGAGGACTAACATCAATTTGTCATGAGTGATAATCACAGTGGCGTAACAAAGAGCAGCACTGTTGATAAGAATGTCCTAGCTCTATCTATAGGAGAAAACCTCAGAAAAGTTTTTTCTTTTTGGTCTGAATACCTCAGTTCTCATACCTTAGCATCTCTCCCTTACAGAACTTGAAGCAAAGAACTGAAAAACCAACTCCTGATTTTCCAGTGCAGATAAGCACACACTCAACCTATAACTCAGCACAGGCCAGCCTGCTAGACTTGCAGCACAAACAAATCAGCCCAGTTGCTTCCACAGGTGGCTCGAACTCAAACGCAGAACTGTCACTTCTGTGATTAAGTTATCTTATTGGACCCAGGTTGGCTCTTCCAATTTCCAGAGACAGCATGTGTCAAACAGATTTCATTACCCTGGGTTCTGTATAAGCTCTGCAGGTAACCTTAGTGACTCCATAGGAGATCCTCTGCTTCCACGGGCTTGGATCCGAGCGTCTGGCTCTACAATGACCACGTATCTTCAGAAGCACTGACATATTCACAGAGGCAATTCTAGAAGAAAGAGAACCGCAGAGCTAAAAGAATTCAAGCTGGATATGTTCTGGCATTGAGGAGGGACTGGCATGGAGATGAATCCCTTTATAGACGGTCTCCTCTAATTTTCCATGCAGACATTCCCAGCATAGAACACTTGAACAAAACCACAGTATGGCCACTAAAGTAAGTCTTGCTTCCTAATGGCAAGAAACCTACTCACACATTCAAGCTTTAAATCTCTCAAACAGCTAAATCCACCCCTAATATTAAAATAAGCAACCTGTAGATACTAAGTCCCTGCTACATAAATGAAAGGTGTTGAAAGAAGATACACAGCTAATACATAACAGCTTATAACACAACTTTTATTAGAAAAGTTATACATAACAGCATCAACTATTTTCAAGAATATTAACCTTGAAAAGCAACAAAAACAGACTAAAAATGTGTAACAAGAAACTAATGACCTGTTCTATAATTAAACATTCAAGTTATCTACAATGTCTCTTTTTACAAAGGGGAAAATCATGGTTTTACAGGCACATCATGTTGAAAATAAAGCTGCAGTAACTTTATACAATTAACTTTTTCAAGAATTATTAAAACATGGTCATCATGTAGTTTCAGATTTTTTTTTAAACATTCACATAATTTTACACTTGAGTATACACTGAAATTTCAGTCCCAAAATTATATCACAAAGTGCCAACATTAAAACCAGAACCTTCAGTGTGAATAATTTTGCCCTAAAAAAAGTTAAGACAGGTTTCCATAATCAATATATTCACATAATTTCTGGTACTATCTGGTCTAACAGTAAAGTTTCATTGCTTATATGTTAAATCAAATGGGACTTCTTTTGCAAATCTGATAAAATGTTTGGAACACAGGAGTGTGCATTACTGGAAAAATCAATACTAAAACCAGAAATATATCCAGAGAGTCATTAATACGCTACACAATTAAGCGGAACTGTGCCCATTTGTACGTATATTCAAGTTTGTTGCCCTTTCAGTACAGGTGGTATCTGGATTTAACACCTTTACACAGACAATCTGTTCAACTCCTTATTCTTATCTTCATATGCCTGCTTAATAAAAATCAGATAATTTACAATCTAGAAGTCTGTTTCAAAAAGTCTGGAGTTTATATACAGCTCTAACAAACCTAAAGCATTTTGATATCTTAAAAGATTTAAATGAAATGACTAGAGTTCTTACTTGATGCTTATTAACAGTAATTAGCCATTATCAGTAGTGGATCGTAATGAGGTGATAAGTGAAAAGGAATGTTTCATCTAAAACGCTTAACACACGTTCTGTTCTTTCACATATGTAATAGCATCACTCCCAGGAAGTGCTTTCCACAGACACCCATTTCCCCTTAGCATCAAGGGCTACAAAAATCTAACTGCAAAAATGCAGTGACAAAGCAAGCTGACTAATCAGGCACTACCTTTCATCTTGGCAGCTGTAAGAGACCCACAGTATGCACAAAGATCTACAGAAGGGGAAAAAAACAATACTATGTGAAGCAGACTGAACGTTTTAGACAAGTTTGGCAAAGTTTTTAAATCAGACAATAGGTTGGCCACTCAGGTTTACTTGTATAGGTTTAAAAATATCACTATTGAATCAACTAGTCAAATTATAGTAAGACATTTTCATTGATACTCAACATTACATGCACCAATATTGCACACATCTGCTCTGCGTTCTTAGAACAATCTTCATCTGGGTCCTTGAGCTGTCTGGTTTCTGCAGCTGGAACTCAAGCCACCCACCCCAGCAGTGTCACTAGAAACTTAAGTGGTAATTTTAAAATACAAAACCCAAAGTAACCCCCCCCCCAAAAAAAAACCCAAAAACCAAACAACCAAGGACTTTATACAGACAACAAAATCTAAGTTTTCTGCAATGGTCTTGTGGGCCCTACAGACAGGGCAATACACGTACGCACTAGTGAAACAAACACTAGCTCTGCTGTATGGAACCATTCAGATAATGTGAAATCTGGGACCGGGCGTTGCAATGATGTCACTGTAAGGCTCCTCTTGTGTCAGCTCTATAGCTTGCTGTTTTTTAAGTACCAGGAAACTGTAGAATTTTGCAGCTGCTTGTTTTCTATTCGTATTTCTGCACAACTCGAGCAAACTGATAGACTCTGCTCCAGTCTTAGCAAGAGCTCTCTGAAAAACACAAGCGTTGATATGACAAATTAAAAAAAACGCATACAAACATGAATGTCAATTGGCAACACTCTGTTGACACCCTCAGGACCTTGTGAGGGATTGGGAAGGACTCAACACAGGATGGGGACACTACAACATGTACATAAGAAAAAAAAATCTGCATGGATCTTATCTAAACGAAACCAAATAGGCTTCCCAGAGATGTGTGGGGAAAAAAAAAAAAAAAAAAAAAAAACAGGAGCTAAGATTCTGTAGAGAGGCATAATTTTCCCAAGGTGAAAGCCTGTTTATTTCTAAAAGCTCTACTTGTCTGAAACTAAGTATCCAAAAGTTGCCCTTTTTTTTTTTTTTTTTAAAAAAAAAAAAAAGTCTTGGCCAAAAAAAAAA
>WBMW01000976.1:805176-826226 GCA_013396635.1 Penelope pileata
ATAAAAAAAAAAAAAATCAGGAAAATACATCTGTTTGTTGGCTAGAACATCTACTGACGTCTTCAATTTAAAACAGAACCGTCTGCTCTGGAATATCTACGAGATGAAAAGATATTAGGCTGGCCAAATGAAATTACTTTATATTAAACAGATCTTAACTTTGAATCTCATTACAGATTTAATGTTTCAGCTATTCGGTTTGATCCTTTTTTGGGCACATGGAAGAAAGAATCAAACAAAAAGCTAGACGTGGCCCAAAGAGAATTCTGAACCTTTTAAGAAATCCATGATTAAATAGAGAAAAAAATTAAGCAATATTACCAACTAAACATCTGTATACTTTAAAAATAATTTATAAGTGACAGCTGTACTAGTTTTAGCTGGGACAGAATTAATTTTCTTCATAGCAGCTCATCTGTTGCCATGTTTTCAATTTGTGATCAAAACAGCATCGATAACACACCAGTGTTTTAGCTGTTGCTGAGCACTGCTTGCACAGCACCAAGGCCTTCTCTGTTTGCCATGCTGCCCCCACAGCAAGAAGGCTGGGAAACGCACAGGATGTTAAGAGGAGACAGGCAAGACAGCTGACCCCAAACAATAAGGAATATCAACTAATGTTCTGCACCATACAGTGCTGTGCTCAGCAATAAAACCTATGGCAGAAGAGGAAAGGGAGGGAACATGGGACACGTCTTGAGTTTTGGTGTTACTTTGCTGGAAAACGGCTCAACACCTGCCTGCTGATGGGAAGCGGTGAATGCGCTCCTTATCTGGCTTTCCTTGCGCAAGCAGCTAGCTATACCTTATCTGTTACACTGCCTTCATACCCACTCCTGAGTTTTTTTTGTTTTTACCTTTCCAATACTGTCCTCCATCCCGCTAGGGAGGGGTGAGCAAGTCACCGTGTGCTGCCTACCAGAGTTCACATGCCTACCACATAAACAGTTTAAAACAGTCTTAAGTGTGCGGAATTCTTGCAGGCAAGCAGAAAAACTGACTTTGTTCACGTTAGTCTTCAATGTTACATGTTTATGTTCCAGAAATGTAAAGCTTTTGCTTTATATATTTCTGAGAAAATATAAATTACTACTAAATGTTGTGTTATTGAAAACTCAAATTCTTAAAAAAAAAAAAAAATGCACAAATAATCAACTATAATGGAACTTCAGAGATTCAATAACAACAATGAGCTTTTGTCAGCAGATGGAGCCTAATTTCACTCCAAAAAAGGTGACTTTGGAAAATAAAGCCTGCTCAGAGGGATGGGATTGACACTTCAGTGACGTCGGAATCTCAAGAGTTGCC
Organism: Penelope pileata; assembly: GCA_013396635.1. Lineage (NCBI taxonomy): Eukaryota > Metazoa > Chordata > Aves > Galliformes > Cracidae > Penelope > Penelope pileata. The sequence continues at coordinate 806,485 of WBMW01000976.1, forward strand.
AAAATAATTAAGGGAAGAAATGGGTAGGAACCGCAGACCAGGCTTAAAAGAAAAAGGCAGATCTATATGCACGTAGATAGCAGTTTGCACTCAAATCCGAGTATATACTAGAGGTGTTCAATTTTCTTATCAGAAAAAAGCCCTTTAGTTCTAGCAAGCAAGAATCCATTCACCAAAAGATTATCTGTCTGTGCAGACTGACAATGGCAGTCTGAAGCCACATGCTGAAAAGTAATGCTGCACTTCAGAGCCAAGGTCATATTGCCACAATTGGTGCAGATTCAACTTATCACAGCACAAAAGTTTTCAGACTAGCCTTCCCAGGAGCAAACATCTTGTAATACAGTTTTCTTCCTAGACCTTGATGACGTTCGCCTAGCCTCACAGAGCACAAAGTCAGAGGGGTGGCTAAGGCTTCATTACAAAAACACAATCAAATCTATTTATTTTGGAAATTGCATTTCTGGGAATCTTACTTGCAAAGTGTGGCTGGAAATCACTTAAGTGAAAAGTTTTGCTTCAAATGTCGTTGGAAAAAAAAGTGGCGGCCATTACAATTTAACCAAGTACAAGATTTTTTTTCCCTCGTTATGACAGAGTCAATATTTTAAGTCTGTATCTTCTGACAATAAAGCTTTTAATTAAAACTTTTAACTCAGGTCAAAAGCACCACTGGACGCATTCAAAAGTGCTTAAAAGTAAATGTACCTGAAGCCCATGAAGCATTTGCTGAGTCCTCTTGTTCCATCTCCGTTCTTCTTGATCCTGATCACCCCCTGTGCCATCTTCTTCCTGCAAGCAGCCAGAACTCACATTTACAAAACAACAACAGATCATCTCACGTACTGAGTTATGAAAGAAGCATTTCCAAATATCAGTGCAACTTTTTATTTTCATCAAGGCAGACAAGCTAGTCAGGTGTGGACAACCCGACTCACAAGATACAGCTAGGAGAGTCAGGAAATGAGACAGAGGAAGGCACACACATAAGCTGATGTGCCCCTTACTAAGGTTGCATGCCACTATGGTTATACCTCAAGATGTCATACTGACAATTAGTAAAACAGAAAGTTCAGTCATGATGGCCTAACAAAAAGAAAAAACACGTGACTAGCAATCCTAGATGAGACAAAAGCACAGTATCAACAATGCTATTATTTTGCAAACATTAACACAGATATCTTCTCATTTTAACATGAAAACGGAGTCACTGGAAAATGAAAACAGGTTGCTAAATGCTCCAAGAGGGAGCTGCATTGTTAGAACTGACCATGTCCAATGCAGCATTTCGAATAGTGCTTATGGAAGATGGGCTGCATATGGCTTTTAAAATGAAAGTTATATTTCAAATCTGCAATTAAAAAAAAAACCACCATGAAAGCAACACATGCAAGTAATATCTTTGTTTCCAGTCTTAACTCAGTAACTTCAAATTGAGCAGAAAACATCATCTGCACAATTTTTTTTTTTTTTAAATTTCTCAAAATTAGGTCAAGATGCATTTCTTCCTCTTGATTGTACTGCTAAAAACTTAACACTTCTCTGCAAACAGCAACAGCACTTTGCATTATTAAGAAAATCATCTTGACAAGTCATTCACAACTCTTCGTATACGTAAATTACTACAAAAGGAAACTGTACAGGTCTAGATATGTTATTTTCCCAACCAAAAAATCAGTTTTTAAAAAGCTAATTTACTATTTTGAATTTTGAGTGTAAATAAAAAGATTCAGTGAAGTTTGTTTCAATATCCATCCATTGTATCAATACTAAATATTGCAGCTAAGAAACAACTTCAGTTATCACCCATGTGATTCAGTTACCACCCACATGATAGGGTAGAAAATGGGTGATTTTCTTCCAGTGAGCATGGGTGATTTGCTTCCGATGTCTAGTTTCAGTGGCATGAACTATTCAAGATGACATGACAGAATGAAGTTCCAAATTTCTTGTATAAGGCATCAAGATATAGACAGGGTGGTTTAAATCAAACCATGTGTGAGAACACAAGCACCCTTTAACTCCCAGGAGAACGTGTATGTAATTTGTAAAATGGTCATCGAACAACTACACTACCAAAGTTTACCATTTTCCAATTAAGAAGTGAAGATTTATTTCTTCTGTCACTTATTGAACTCAAAAATCAAACAGCGCCAGGGAACACACAAACCCTTTCTACACAGCTTGCTTTTTAAGAGCTCCACTCTTACCTCCTCTTCTTCCTCCTCCTCTTTCTCCTTTTCCTTCTCCTTCTCTTTTTCTGGCAGAAGTTCTAGCTCTGGTATTAGCTGACAGATGTTTTGCGGCTCCTCTGGAGGCATTTCTACAGGTGGTATTTCCAACTGTTGTGATGGTGGATGCTTTAAGAGAACACAGTAAGCAGAGCATCAGTTTGTTGGTGCTTTTACAATAGAAAACTGATGCTACAGAACAGTTTCAAAAAATCTAAGTCTCTCTCTCTTAGCCATTTATCAAAAGTCTTGAGAAATGAAAAGTAGTTTTTTGTTTTGCCCTCCATACCTGTATTTTTAATTCTCTAGACTCTACTGAAACAAAAAAAGTATTATATCACTAAGGCAAAAGGCTTTCCAACAACTCCTTTTAGTCCATCACCCAAACTACGGATCTCACTTATTGGATTAGCACAGATTGCTTTAAAATCCTATATAACCAGATGCAATACCACATGAACATATTAACTCAGTGCAACAAGACATCTTCGGAACATCAAAAATGCTTTCAAGCAGGAAGGAATTAAGAAGTAAGCACTTTACTGCAAAGTTTCTAAGCATGCACTTCTATTTAAGAGCATTATACAGCAAGTACCTCCAGAGGTATGTTTACCTAGACGCCTGAACTTGCAGGCATGATCAAAGACTTCCCAAAACATATTATCCACTTCAGCGCAAACAGTTGATACCAATTTCATCCAGCTTTCTGCTTTTTATAAGACAATGTGATATTTGTCTCATTCAACAGTGAGTAACCCGTTATCCCATGAGAAATGGCATAAGAAATTCACAAATATATGAAAGACTGCACAATCTAGGACTGTTCTTTCTCACCAGGTTAGCATTCAGAAAAAGAGCACATCTTGAATTTTGCACTTTTTTTCTTCCCCTTGAAAAATATGGTTTCAGTTCACACTGCAGCACAGTTTTTACAGACGGCGAAGATATTACATAGCTTCTATGTCTACCCATAACCCAGCAAAGAAATCTGTCCTGAAGATAGGTTCTTGTTTGAACCTTTAACCATGGAACACTGGGACCATCCTTCAAAAGGAAGGAATTTGTGCAGCTTGCACAACCTTTCTATTGGTGAAAGCTGTTAATATAAGCTTGCCACAGCAAAGGATCCTGATATAATTTATCCCTTGAAGGCTTCTTTTGGATGAAACACTACTTCCTTATCCTACTTGACTTAAAGGGAAAGCTTACACAAACTTTTTAGAAAAACACCATAACGACTACTCTCAGAAATTCTGGTACTGCTCCAGCATATCTCAATACCAAAGTCAGTACCTCAAATCTGTGTCACATTCTGCTCAAAGATACTTCCCAACTCTCACTAAAAATATTTTTTTTAAAAAAAAAAAATTCTTACAGGTAACACTGGTTCTGGTTCCACTTGCTGCAGTTTACGTTTAACACCAGTTTGAGGTGGTGGAGGAGGCATAACAGATTCATCCAAGTTGGTTCTGCTGCCTTCCATCATCGATTCCTGTAAACGACTTGGTTCTTCTATAATTGGTTCATCTATATTCCATAAGAAACAGTTTTAGATATATTGGTATAGTTTGAAATTACATTACTAAGTCCAATCTATCATTTAGAATGAAGCACCCTAACGGTCTACGTAGCTTCTGCAGTAACTTAGAAACAATTGGTACAAGTAGGTATACAAACCAATACAACACCCATTTAATCTACTGGATCAAACCCAATCTGTCTTCTATTTCTAGAAAAAAAAAGTTGTTTTAAGTCAGTGTCTGTGTAGAAAGCTAAGCAAGCAACGAAAGCCCTTACTTCATTGTCTTTGGTGACTTAATATAAAGCAGAAAGGAGAGAAATAAGCTCTGAAGGAAAGCAGAGTGTCTTTGACCAAATGATCAATGACAAACAAACCAATGACATCTCGCTGCTGTTGCTGCTGCTGCTGCTCCTCTCTGGGAACCTCTGGGTTTTCGAAGTCTTTAAGGAACTCATCGAGGTTGTCAGCTTCTCCACCTTTCCTCCTCTTTCTTAGGTCTTCTGGTACCAGGGGCGTCAGACAACGAGTAAAGAGCTACAGGGGAAAGGTTACACTACTCACTATTGTAGCTCTCAGCTTCCTCTTATTTCAGATCAAGTAATCACATGTCATCTTTCCTTCCCGTTTTTAAGCTCCTCTCCATCATTAACATTAAATATATATATATATTTATTTCTGTAACTGATAAATATTTTAAGCATTGGTGCTTAATGTCATTTTTAATTAATCTTTAATAAAAAAAACAAAAAAACAATTGATGAATACTCCTATCACTAGACAGTATCTGAACAACTACAAGGGACAATCCTGAATACAGTCAATTTAGAAATCAACCTGCAGAAAAATATTACCTTCAGTAGTCTGTTATTCCACAAAGGCTGCGCAGGCAGTGAGAAAAGCTTTTCAACTCCCCCAGTTTCTTTCCACATCATCAGTTTCTTTGTAGGGGGTGCCAAGTCCAATGTCGTAACAATATCAGAGTAGTCACTTAATTGGGCTCGAATGGTCTTGCTATCCAGCTCTTTCACACTGTCCACAATGAGCTTTCTCTTCCTCTTTGCTTTGGTTTCCTTGACTGTTGAGATTTTTCAAAATTAATGAATGTGAGCTCAACAAGATACCACATTGTAGTAGGAATCATATAGGTTGTCTATAGGCCCATGTATGAAGCAGTCGAGAGAATAAGGCAATGTTAGCATTGGAAAACCTAAAAGCACTGCCAAAGGTCAATCACTACAAATGCTGTCCCATAGCCTACAAATTCTTCTGTGTACACTCAGTCTAATTAGTCTAACTGAATCTTTCTTATCATCATCACCAATATCCTTAGCTGCATATGCCACCTTCCCTCATGGCTTGCTTGTTAGGCTGGTGTTCTTCATAACCAAACCCCTAAGATGTAAGGTCCCTCTGGCCAAAAACCTGAAATATTACACCAAGTTTTTCCCTTAAGCCCTATCTGAACTTTGGTAGTGTTAACATGGGTGGTTATCTTACCTGCACCTCTCATCCTGTTCTAGAATGACTTTACAGTAAATTGTTTACAGTCTGTCCCTCTGCAGCAGATCCTGAAGTCTTGCTGCTCCCAGCTGGGACCTCTGGTGCTACCTTACCACCAGAGGGCAGTGCTATGGCTTTCTAACTGGCCAAGCAGTAAATGAGTCTGGAGTTCAGTCTGAAAATATAGGACAAACTATATTTTTTCCAGATCTTAATTTTATTTCACTTTTCTAATAAAGCAGAGGTCTGTTTATATTGAGCCAAATGCAGTATCATTTAAAGTGTCTTGCATTAGTGGAATTCCTTGTCTTTTTCTTACTAGAGCTTCAAATAAAGAGATTAATGAATTGCTGAATTCAGCAATTCATTGAAGTCATGATAGAAAAAGGGCACTCCTTGTATAGACAGTGTTCACAGTTTAAACAGTCACTCTTGGCCACCAAAATTACCATACTGAGAATGCTGCTGCACTGTAGATACTGCATTACAACTGAAGACACAATGAGCTCTACTTCAATTCACTGTATTTTAAACTCAACACATTCCTCAAAAGCCACAGAATCACGTTGCTTGCACGTGGCTGCAAAAGCTACAAACCAGTGTCCTCCAGAATTATCAAAACAAGCTACCTGTCTGGAAGCACTGGAAGGTCAACATTAGAATAAAAGGGATTCAGCATTAGGCCCTTGGTCTCTCTCCCAACTGAGAAGCAGAGTCAGTAGAACTACTACACATTCAGTTCCACTCCATCACACTAAGGCAGACTCTGAATGACCCAAGAAAAATATTTTCCAACCGTTTACTCACCAGTTATGTCAATAGGTTCCAGAGCAAAAGCTTCCTCTTCATTGGGAACAAGAGTTGTCTGATCAGTCATAGTTGGTAACGGTTCAACTGGATCTACGGAGTCTGGGCTGTCTGGTCCACCCACTGTCAGTAAGAACAAATAGTGTAATATCAGAACAAAAGCTGTGCTACTCTTCCCATTCTCTCTGCCACACCTTAAAGTGGTCTACAACATTTCACACTTTTCAGTTCAACATGCTCCTAAGGAATTAGATTCTTAATTAAGTTAGTTAAAAACAATCCTAGTTATAGCCTTAGATCATACTCACTTGATACATTATCATCATCATCCATATCATCGTGGGGAGGTTGCTCTGGCATCATTACTCCACCTTCTGAGAGCGCAGGTGGGTCATCAAAAATACCACCATCGTTATTACTGAGAAGTTTGTCATCTGAAACAACGATACAAAAACATCAGTTCTGCACCCACAAATTCATGAAGTACATACAAACAAATTTCTAATGAAGTATACACAAACAGAACACAGATGAAGACAGCGCAAGAGATAAAGATGTGCAAAAGTCATGAAAACCTATGCTTTCAAGGTTGACATGAAAGCCCTTAGGAGTGCTTTTCCAAGGCGCATTTCAGCTCCAATTTTGAGCTTACAGATAAGCTTCACTCCAATACACTTGCCAATATATATGCCATGCATTGTCTATGCTGCTGCAGCACTCATAAACCAGAATTCTACTGCTGAAAGCACAACTTAGAGGAGGAGTAAAGTAACACAGGAAACAACCTCACTCACCTGTCTTCCTTCCCAAAAAGTAATTAAGGTACATTGTAAGACAGAGGAAAAATAAGTTAATTTCTCAAACATACCCAATATTCCACCATCATTTCCTTCTCCGAAATTATCATCTTTGTATTGGTCTTCATATTCCAGGTGATTAGCTTTCTCATTAAGGTGACTGGTGCTCTGTTCAGGTTCCAGCAGGAGATTGGAAGCACTGGTGCTCACTAGCATGTCATCTTCAAATGCACTACCTTCTCTCATCATCTCACGATCATCCATCCCAAAGTCACCTGCAAGAATATGGTTTCACAGCCATATATGCTAAATAACCAGTGTGTGAAGGAGATAGCTAATCGATAAAGAAAGGTCTGCTTCTAAGACAAAACCTTTTCATTATTTTAATCCTGCAATTTTTCATGAAGTGCAAAAATGTATATGACACAAACACCTTCATAGTTGCTTTAATTGCAGAGTTAATGACTAAGCTGTCTTTCTCACAGTGTCGGGTATGAGGCTATGTTTTGGTTCTGAAAATGACACAAAGCTGATAACATACTGATTGTTTACACTTGTTACCTGGCAGCATTGAAGGGAGCCAAGGACATTTCAGTCTCTCAGGTTCTTGTATTGCTCTGCCAGCGAAGGGGCTGGGGGGACACAGGGAACTGGGAGGGTACAGGACCAGGGCAGCTGACCCAAACTGACCACAGGGATATTCCATGCCATATGACATCATGTAAATATGAGAGAGGGGAGTTAGCCCAAGGGGATTGCTGCTCAGGGACTGGCTGGGCATCTGTCAGTGGGTGGTGAGCAACTGCTCTGTGTATCATTTATTTTTGTATATGTATATACAATTACTGTCATTTCTTTTACTTCCTTTGCTGTCTTAGTAAATAGCTTTTATTCCAATCCATGAGTTCTACTGTATTTTTCTCCTAATTCTCTCTCCCATCCCACTTGGAGGGGGAAAGGGAGCAAACAACTGTAAGGGCTGCATGTACAGAGACCAAACAAATACCAAACCAATGACCAATCAATACTCATATTACACTTTTAATAAGATTTCCAAGTTAGGGATATTACTACATGTTGGAAATCATTTACCTTTGGATAGACAAACAAACATTTTCAGGTTTTGATTCAGATCTTAGAATGCTATCCTTGAACAGACACTGAACAGATCAGTAAACCAGCCACCACTAAACTGATCTCTAGTTAGGAGCTTCAGAAAACTCCTAACACTTTCTGACTGAAAATATGCCTAAAATTAAAGTGACTGCTGGCTTATTCACATCACATTTTAAAAATTAATATTGATAAAGTATTTCACTAATTGACCTGTCTGAATGTTCTTCAGCTTTATGTAAGCAGCTAGAAGCTTGCTCAATATCAGAGGACAGACCCTCTAGAAAAGCTCAACAACATAAAAGCTAAACATTCGGAAACACATTATGTGTGATCTAATTTGTTTTTGTACTCATTAGAGGGAATTCTGTAGTAATTGCAAGACTACAACTTCACAGTTATCAAAACTAGCTTAGTAACAACGTAATAATACATAAGATTTTACCAAAGTCATTATCCTGGAGGATACTGATGTTTCCTACTTCTTCTCTCATTGTAATTTCTTCCACTCTACTTTGGTTCAAACTGAACTGCTGGGCCACATCAATATCACTTAAACAAACAGAAGGCAATTATTAAAATCTCCATTAAAAAATACAACAGATAAATCCTTAGATAAATGTGAAATTAAATCCTACACAGTTCACTATATGCTATTAAGTAAATTAATGAAAAAGTTGACAACAAACAAAATAGAAAGCACTACTTGAAACACTAAGACTACTGAAGCTTAAAACCTGCAATTCAAATTCTGTTAGCTTCTGGAAAACATAACAGGGCTGTAAGAGAGGTTACTGATATGCTGGGTCACTAATTTTAAGGCCAATTTACTAAGAAGAGCCTCCCCCTCTTTCAACTCTGAGAGCTATTGATGTAATTCATCAAAAAATGTATCTAGTAACTGTACTAAGTTAATACTCAGCAGTGTGTTGAAGTACTTTTCTTAGAACAGAATATTTTTTTGCAATTGAAACTTGGTATACAATCTAACCAAATGGATTGTTAAGAAAACTGTATCCCAGAAATTCCACGATGGATAATCTATAAAATAGTAGCCTCAATTTCTTAAAGGCTAAGAACTCTTGAAGTTGTGTACTTACCAGGTTTACAGATAACTCCTTAATATTAAGAAGTTATAAGACAAAGTACCAGTATACAAGGTGAACTACAACATTTTCTAAATTTCTAAAACTAATCTTGTTTAATTTGTGAAAGGAAATGGTGTAGAGTGTATTGTATAGAAGAAAAAAGAAAATGAAGATACACATCTGAGTTTTTTCAAAAGCTTTTACCATAAGGACTTCCACTTTGGTTAAAATCACATTATATTATGAACTTAAAATCCATACAAAGATGACTGCATATTTGCTTGATGTATTTAAAGACTCAGAAGTTATTTTAAATAACTCAGCAATGACACTGCTGTTTTAAAACAGATCCTCTTCACCTAAAACCAAATAGCATTTGCATCAAAGTAAAAACAAATAAACAACAGCTTACTCTAGGTCAGGAAGTGGTTGGTCAAAATCATGAAATTCCTCAGGTAAGGTAATAGCATTGTAAGCAGCCTCTCTGTTTTCCTCAGGCAAATCAACAACCCCTACAGTAAAAAACAATCAAACATGAGTTCCCATTCCTCACAGGGATAACATTTTTTCCTGTGCTTACAGACAGAACAGCTTCAGTGAGTTACCTTCTTACTGTCTCTAAATTGTTGAGCTGAGCTGATGCTAGATACCTATGAAGACACCTTGGACAATGTTAGTACTGGGATTCACGCTAGATGCAAAATACCTACTTCTCAAGCTGTTGTACTGCATCATGTAGCCCTGCAAGAACTGCAACCTTGGAGTCACTAAGAAATTGTTTGTGTAGTCCAATGCTGAGCCATGCAGCTAATGTAATGTAGGCATTTTGTGTCATCACAACGCTATACTCTTATCTCTATATGTATATACATATATACACAGACACAATATAGACATCTGTATCTGCTAATGCAGGTAACTGCTACAAAATCATTTTATCATGAAGGTCTAGATGAGCTAGTTAGTCCTATAGTTTGGTTTAGGTAAAGCAGTGACAACACAAAAACTACTCTGCTTCTCATCATTTAGTCAGTTCAATTAACTCCTGAAGTCCCAGCACAGCACTGACTGTACTTGGGTCACCCGTACAAATCTTCTGCTTCAGCATTTAAAACAGCTAGATTATCTAAACCACATCTATGGTTTTGCCTTTTTTTTTTTTTTTTTTTTTAAAACCCCCAGAGATGATTTATCTGCTATTCAGTGGGCATCCTTAGAGTATGACTACCAGACAAAGTATCACTCAAAAACAGGGTCAGTAGTAAGTGCCTCTGTTTTATTCAAAGGCTTAGGGGTCAGGACACTTGAAAGTACATGGGAAAAGCAGATTCTATTTCTTCTGTAACTTGTTGGAGATATGAACTCCACGTTCTGCCTTCTGACCCAAACAACAGAGGCCATTCTGAGGTACTGGTAATTCAGAAATACTGCCCACTCTGTTTCCCTGTGCAATGAACAATCAAAGAATCACTGTCCAGAGAGACCAGGAACAAGCATGACTCTACAAATTTACTCATCTTGGTCCTTGGCTAAGAATGAAGAAACTTAGTCCTCCTTTCAAGGCTATCAATAATTGTACCTGCGAGGTGCTTAAAACAAAACATGTAAACAATTCTCAGAGCAGAGATCAACACAATGCTTAAGCCACAGAGTAAGTAATCTGAGAACAGAGACAAGCCCCTCGATTTGTTTCAGGTCAGCACACCAGTTTTTGAGATTACTTTTACTGAATCAGCCCTCGTAGGAAAGGACTTTGTTCAGAATTCAATCAAAATGTTTTTCATCATACAACTCATTCACATAGCCAGCTTGAAGCAAACAAAGGAAAATAACTTCTTTCATTATCCTACAAAACTTGAGGTACTACTTCTATTAAAACAAGAAGGTAGAATTCTATACCTGCTTAACAAACGTTGATAAAAAAAACTTAACTTCAGAGAGCGCTTAGATAAAGAGAGGTACCTGGACGAAAAGCCATCTTAATCTTAATGAAGGCCTCATTACAGTCTGCAAGAAGGTACTTTGCTTTCCTGTGGTAGATTCTAACAACGCCTAGTAAGAGGTGTCCTGAGGTTCGAAGTGCCATCTTCACCTGAAAGAACATTGTGCAACTGGTGAGTTAGGTGTGGCCTTACTCTTTTCCTCTGATGAAGTCTGTCAGTTTCATGAGTTTCAGTAACATCAAATACTCCAAACAAATACAACCATCAGTAGAAAACTCTAAACCAAGAAAGAAAAGTCTCTAGTTTCCAATGATACTCTACATGTTTTCCAGCTCATCCATGAGTAACATTAGTAGATTGGCAAGAATTTCACTCAAGGAATTTCCAAACATTGCTCTGTCTAGTTTAAAAAAAAAAAAAGACAAAATTAATTTCACAATATCCTTTTCTGACACCTTTGTTAGTTTAATTCTGAAAAATAAGCAAATCAGATTTTGGACAGCCAGAAATTATGATCTGGATAAGCTGAAGTTTGGTTAAAGACAGTATCTTGCCACTTCTCCCCATCACCTGCCCTTCAGTAAAGGAGAAAAGCAGAGAAACAGTGGAAGATGAAAGATGTTCATCAACAAGCACTGTCACACTAAAATAAGCTAAAGTTCCTCTCTTTAACTTCACTGTTTTCCTATGTAATTGAGTACTTCATACACGGTGGGAACTTTGGGAAATTTCCATAGAAGAAGGACTCTTCTTAAATGTTTCAGCCCAGAAGACCATGTGACTTGTGCTGAAGAAAGATTAAACCATACAGGGTCTAACCTCAAACTTTAACAATTCAAAATTGCATACAATATCTCACACTCCAGCTAACTGATTAAAGTCTTACACATAGTTAAACATATGAAAGACTGCCTAGCAGTTTCTCCTTTTTCTAAACGGAGCTCACTGTAAGTCCATGAATATTATCTTCCTCTCTCCAAATCTTTCCAGAGCTGGCACTGAAGGAAATGACTTTGTACTGGAATAGTAAGCATCTCTGTGATTGTATTACAGGTATTTTTTGCTTAAAAATGGTAGTTCTTCCAAAATTCAGATTAGCATTATTGAAACACAGTTATATTTGATTCAATCAAAAGAAAAGATAAAAGTAAGTTTTCTTTCTTTTTCAGATAGTGGCTTTTTTTTTTTAAATAAGATATTTAAATGTCTCTTAAGGGACAGAAGTTATAACCAAATCCACTAGTTCTTGAACAGGAAATTTTATTTTTATGAGTAGTAGAGGAGAAAAAAACATTTAAGAACAAGTTCCTCAAAATCTCCCCTCGTTTAACAATAACCGTAGAGAAGGTGTTCTGTTCTTTCAGTTTTGTCCCTGTTTGCTTTCCATAAAACCAAAAAAGAAACGAAAACATTCAAAAACTAGGCTTTTGCCCTGAAGTATAATACTTTTATTGCATGGAAACCTGTCTTCACAAAACCAGTAACATTATAAGCTATTCTGTTTCTTCATTTCTTGTTGCTGTTGATACAAAGAAACTTGTTTTGTACTTCAGTCACAAGCATAAACAATATGCCAAATATTTCTACAGCTCCCAGAAACAACAGCACATCAGCACAAGGCCTGTAAAAGTTAACTTCGCAGAAAAGCCCAGACTTTCTCCCCTTCAAACATTTGCTTGTAAACAATGCATGACAGAGCAAGATACAAGTCCTCCATTTACGCAAAACAAAACGTTCTGTAACTAAAGTGCAGAATACTGAAGTATTAAAAAACTGACAAGAAAGTACTCGTTAGAATCAGTCAATAGACTACTTATCTGAACAGACCTTTTCACACTTCAAAACAGCAACATTAAGTGGCCCAAACAGTAACTACCTCCTGCATACACAATTTCTTTCCAGTACAAGGTGACCTTACATCAGTGTAAAATAGATACCTTTGGTGAAATGATACTCTCCACACTGCTCTCCAGATTACATTCAAAAACATGGGCTTTGGTTAGCTTCTTATCCCAGTGGGCCGCCAGCCATATTTTGGCCAGCGGCCCACGCTTGCTCAGGACAAAGTGGGCATAGAACATGGTCCCAGATGTCTAAACCGAAGTCCAAAGCTAAAAACAGAAAGGGAAATATATAGATATATTTTAGAGAATTATTAATGAGTAACACCCTCATATATACACTCCCTTTGTTTGCTTCCCATTCATTAAGATCAAATAATTTATATAAAATAGCTAAAAAGCCAACACTTACAGGTATGTAATACATATGTTGATTGCAAAGAAAATACGAAGCAGGAAGAACAGCGAACTTCCAATGCCCCTTCCACAGATTAAAACCATTCACATGATTTTAAAATGTTTGCCATATCACAAAGAAAAAACCCTTCAATATATTAAATCAGGTGGATGATGACACCAAGCTGCCATAATCTAAACAAACATCTCAGTTTTTTCTTACCCACGTACACTTCCATCTCTTGCATTTCTTTCTATTCCAACTTTTTCAGTAGCTGTTACCATACTATAGCAGTATCTATTCGACACTGTTTCAGCAAAACATAAGGCATTCTAAAATAGTCATCAGCTTTTTTGGACTGCACTCCATGTTTTCCTAACACAGATATTACAATTCTCCATTTCTGAACAGACTAATCCTTTTAGTAATATTTCATATTTTTTATTCATGTGTCAATAAAAATGATGAGAAAACTAACTGCACTATTCCAGACTTCTTCAAGACTTCACTTTCTTCTTCCTCCTGCACCAGAAAGCCAGACTTCCTTTATCTAGTAGCTACCTGTTATCTACTTATGTAATAACTACCTTCCTACCGCTGACAAAGACGCCGACATACAAACCTATGGGGAAGCAGGGCACCATGATGATCTAAAAAAGGCTAACACTTGCATGAAGTAAGTGTATGGTTCAGTTTAACTACAAGCCAGAGATAAGTTTGAAGAGGTAGAACACTCTCCATATACAGCTTTTTCTCCAGCAACATCCATAACTGGGGAAAAAGAAATGAAATAGAAAAACAGGAGAAATACAGTAGGTGCATTTCAGGCTTCTGCTTCCTAGGGAGGTGATCGTCCCCCTGTACTCAGCTCTGGTGAGGCCACACCCCAGTGCTGTGTTCAGCTTTGGGCCCCTCACTGCAAGGCAGACATTGAGGCCCTGGAGTGTGTCCAGAGAAGGGCAACAAAGCTGTGAGGGGTCTGGAGCACAAGTCTTCTGGGGAGTGGCTGAGGGAAATGGGATTGTTCAGTGTGGACAGGAGGAGGTTCAGCTGTAGAGACCTTATCATTCTCTACAACACCTGAAAGGAGGTTACAGTGAGGTGGGGGTCGGCCACTTCTCCCAGATAACGGCCTTAAGTTGTGCCATGGGAGGTTCAGGTTTGATATCAGGAGAAACTTCTCCAAAAGAGTGGTCAGGCCCTGGAACAGGCTGCCCAGGGAGTGGTGGAGTCACTGTCCCTGGAGGTGTTCAAAAAATGTGGAGATGTGGTACTAAGGGACACAGTTTAGTGAGCAATATTGGTGGTAGGTGGACAGCTGGACTAGATGATCTTAGAGGTCTTTTCCAACCTTAGTGGCTCTGTGCCTACAGAAACATTGCCAGAGGAAGCACCAACATCACAGTAAGCAGGGCAACTAAGTGTGGGCTGAGCCAACATGAGGAGCATCAATTTCTAACCACTAACATTTCCCAAACACATGCCAATACAATTTACAAGCAAGTAGGGATCACAGGGAAACATAAAGCCTTGGTACACATCAGAGTCAGAGAGATTCTCAGGAAGTCAACTGCTAAACCATGACAATTAACTTGTAGGTAAAAGAAACGTATTTCACAGCAGCTATAGCAGAGTGGTTGATATTTACAGCGTATGCTTCACAAAAAGCACCTGACTCAGTGGAAGCAAAGCCAAACTCCAGGTATCTGGATAGTAAATGAAAAACTGTTCATCTAGGAGTAGATCCCTGAAAGCAAATGCCAAACTGCTTGCGCTCCTCCCTCCACCCCTTCCAACCCGTGGGCTTTTGGTAGGTTGGTGTTTTTTTTAGTGGATATTTTTTATTTTTAATGAATATTGAAGAAACACAAAGTGTAGTGGAAAATGACCTCTGTGGTGCTACCATGCACCATTATTGCACCCACTCGTAGGTATCGTTCAACACGGAGCATGATGAAAGCTTTGAATGTCTGCTGCATTAAATACAGAACGGAATCTGTTCTGTTGTCCAAACAAACAATTACCAAAGTGATTGCTCTGAGCAATTCCGTCCGCCGATTCTGTCCAGAACCAAGAACTGACACATTACACACAATTTAAAGAAAATAAAAGTTACGTTCAGCTTGAATTAAGGTAGACTGCAAGCATTACAGCTTCTGTTATGACTTCAGAAGATAGATGTAAGTCATAACAGAGCTGAAAACTAACTAGTTAAAATTATTTATTGCGTGTTGAGACTGCGCAGGTCTCAGAACAGCACTGCACAAAGTTGGAAATGAGCAAGTTCCTCAGAGAAGCAAAATACAACTATTTTGGAAATCTCCACAATCAATAAAACCTTTTTTTTTTTTTCCCCTTTTCCCTTCACCTAACAGCTTTTGAAAAACTTCCTGCTGCCCCAAAGGCCACTGGGCAATTCAGTCCCTCACAGTTTCAAGGGCTTCATAATACTGTTGTATATGCAGAGAAGTAACTTTGTAGCAGAGCATTTTGGTATCTGGAGTTGTTACCATAATCTCCTGCAGCTCTGAAGCACAGGCCTGTAAATTACCAAAAAAAAATCAAAGAACAGAGGCTGAAAACCATTTCACCACAGAAAAACTAAATGGTCACGTGCTTGTGCTGTCTCCTATGTGTGACTACTCTCAGTACTGGGATTAGGGACCAAACCTAAAACTCACCAGTCTTGCAGGCAGGAAGAATATCCTGCACACGCATGGTACTTAGAACGTTCTGAAGTGAGTAGGAACCAAGTATAAACAACTTCTGACAGAGGCTGTTTCTTCTTAGCCATTAACAAAGCCTTGCCACAGCAAAATACATCAAGAGAAACAATGGGCATCAGAGCAAAAATCGTTTAAAGTGCTTCAATCTGACCTTCTGTCAACAAACAATACTCCTGTTCACAAAAGCACCAGCTTCCCATAACGCAGTTAGGAGTCTCCAACGCTTTGAAGTTCCAGCAGATGACCTGGTGCACTGTAATGCTCAGGTTACAGCGACTGTACAAAACCTGTCTTCACGTTTCCAAGCTGCAGCAGTTCAACTACTGCTGTTCAGAGCACCAGCACAATAGCTTAAAGCAGACCCCAATGGTTGCTCTCGCTTTCTTTAGATTTTTTTTTCCTTTCTTTTCAGATAATCCTTTTCCTTATTCCAATGCTTTTGTCTGATCTTTAATTCACAGGGTAATATGCTGGTGCAGTGGCATAAAAAGAGAAAGATTTTCTTGCATAATTCAAGGCTGGGGTGAGTGTGAAAGGAACTCCAAGTGTTTTGGAGAGGCAGAGTGCTCATGTAGACACATAGAACATATGTCCTTGAGTGCAAAAGCAGCTCATAAGAAGCCTCAAAAGAAAAAGGGTAGCCAATGGCTCTTAAAAACCTTGAAACAGATAACGTATTTTTTAAAATTGACTGGTTATGAAATGGACCTTAAAACTTGTTCTAAGAACTTACAGCACTTTGAGAAAGACAGCAAATTGAATGAGGTAAAAATACTCACACAGGACCAGCTGGGACCAAACACTGACTGTCAAACCATGCTTTTAAGAGAGTTTAAACTTGATTTTAATTAACTTTGAATTTGCTTCAATGTGTTGTTACTGTCCTCAGGTTGCTCTGCCCAGCCTGTGCTCGACAATTGCATCATCTTACTTTTTTATACTTTTCTTTCTGCAGGAGTGTTAAAAAAAAAGACTACAGTTTTACATACGAAGCTGATACTGATCCTGCCATAGAAGCCATGGGAAAGTTGAGCAGATGCTACCCATGAAACTTCATCTTGACAACCAATTCAAAAATATGAAGTCTTAAAATCCTTCTGCATGTTAAATTGCTAAGTACGTAAACTCTGACAAAGCACTCTCAGAGCTGAGCGCTATCCCCTTTGATAGGCTCCAAAAGAAGTGTAAGGAAGTAACAGTTGACAACAGCACTGCAGACAACAGACAAAATACTCAGTTGTACCTCTTTTAATCAGACCATGGATCATTTGGGAAGAAAAAAAAAAAAAAAAGCCAGTCTGAAGAATTTATGAAGATGAGAATTTCTCCATCCCAGCCCATTAAGCCTACTTGTCTGCTACCCTACTAGGCCATGTTTCTGTACACAAGTTCACACACTGAGTCTTCAATTTGTTCCACCACCTGTTTCTGTTCCTGTTACAAGGCCATTCCAGAACCACAGCTGACCACTCATCAGCAAACATTTTCCACATTACAGATTAAAATCAGCCAGTCATTTAAATTCAGTTTTCCTCATGCTACACTTCCACTTCCATTTCTCACCCTCTGCTTTCTTTTCCCCCTACTTTTCCCCACACTGGATCTGTTTCGCTAAGCTACATCAGCCCTGGGGAAGAGTAAGCTGAGCCGCGCACTGGCAGCAGCTGGAGCTGGCCATGTTGCACCTCAGAAGCCCAGAAGGACAGGACAGCACGTTCCCACAAAACCTCACAACACCGGCATCCGCTCCAGCATGACCCTACTCCCACTCACCAGGACATCCGCCCTCTCCCTCACACTACACCAGCAAGGCAAAGCCTCGCAGGTATCAAGTTCTTCACCTGTTGGCTTTGTTTTGACCTGCTCCCAAGTCAATAAAAATGTCATGAACAGAGAGCTTACTAATTCCCAGACAGCCTGACCGTGCCGTTTGGAGCTTTCTTTTTACCTCAGTCTTTCAACATCCCGTCATTACATGCCTACAGCTTCCTTGGTGCAGACACAGCCACTATCCCCATCGCTATCAAGCTGCCTTAGCGCACTGAACACCTGATGCCACTGCAACAGAATCGATCACAGGATCTGTCTTTACAAACTCCACTTGTAATGCTGAAAGCAAGCACTGAGCCAACAGCAGTTACATTACTTCATCTCCTTTCTTCAATAACCTTCATAGTTCTCTTGTTAACCCACATTTTTCTATATTTTAATAGATTTCTTTGTGGCCCCTTCAGCTCTATTGAAGTTCAGTGACAAGTCACTTCAATTTCTTACATCCACAAAATCAATTATTCAGAAGATGAAATTGAACTAGTCCAACTTGACATGCTTTTGATAAATGTGTAACAGCATTTTCCATTTGTCTCCAGGTTTTATTTTTTCCCCACCACCTTATGCTCCACCGTCCTACACCCGAGGTTGTACTGGTCGCTCTGTCATTGCTCCACACACCCCCCTCACACGTAGGAACTCCGTTCGCTGTTCTCCAGTCACACTACACCACACACCTACATTAGCAAACTGCTGGAACCAGCACCCACCTGTTCAATCTAATCCAAAAGGCAGATCTCTCAGAATTCTCATGGTTTGAGATTACTGAACCTTAGGAGCAGTGTTTCTCCCTTTTCCCTAGCCACAAACTATACTGCTAGCAGGCACCCTGCGGGAGCACCTAGATTCAGCATTTCCACTCATCCAGTGGAGAAGAATGTCATTATTTTAAGGTCCTCTCTCAATTATCCCAACCCATACTGCGCAACTGCAGCTCCAAGTCAAACCAATGAGGGCCCATTTGCGGGCACGACATATTAACACACTCTTTAAGAGTGCATAGATCGATGAAGAGAACACAATTTCATTTATCAGTCTTCTTTTTTGCCCCAGCAGTTTCCCCAAAAAACTAAACGTAAGAAAACTTGGTTCTTCCATTTTGCCACAGTTAACCTGTGCCTCACATCAACTCCTGTCATGTCCGTGGGAGATCCCATGACATCTGAAGCACAGTAGCAGTGACCCTGGTGGTAACACAACAGGAACGTGTGGGGTAATTTAAAATTATTGTACATTTCACCAACTTTTTGCTCCTCCTTTTATTCTCCCTCAATTTCTTCTGCAGTTAATATTGTACACCAGCGTGTTCAGTGTTTCCATGGAATATCACATTTTTACAAATTAAGCCTCCCAAAACAGAACTCCAGCCCGACCCTAACAGTCAGATGTTCCCCATGTTTCACATAACTAGTTTTATGAAGCGAGAGATTAATGAAAGCACTTCAGCCTGTTCAACAGACAATTCACACAGCGTGGGCCTATATGGCAACTTCTCCAAGTTCACAGCACTTTCTTCCACACACCTGACTTTAACCAAGAGCTGTTCTCAGGTGCCACCTGAAAGGGTGCCATGCCGATGCCTTGCAGTGCCTCCGGTTCCTTTGTTACTGACCCAGCACCCGGCTTTACAGCCAGCCAGGGCCTCTAAGTCAGAATGAGAGGAATCTTGGCAAGGACAGCAGCGAGGCTTACAAGGGAGACAGGAAAGAAAGACCTTCATTTTACAGAAGGTAAGCATTTTAAAGGAACTCCTTTTTCTTTGCAGGACAAGCCGCTGTGCCAGAAGCCCGTTCACAAGCCATTAACGCGGATTACAAGCGCTCAGCAGCCCGCTATTATCCAAGCGAGAAGCCGTATTACATCAGAAAATAAAGCACAGATAGACGGAACCCCGCTCCTCCCCGCGCTCCGTCGGAGCGCAGCAGTCCCTCTGCAAACACCCGTTAA
>WBMW01000976.1:826341-961356 GCA_013396635.1 Penelope pileata
GCTGCGCTCCTCTCCCCGAGCCGAGAGCTCACTCAAACAAACAAGATGGCGGCCGCGGCCCTTCCTGCCGCCCAAAGCGGCCGTTCAAATCGGCAGGATGTTTACTGTTAAACTGCCCCCTGCGCACGGCCGCGCCGCCGCACTGCGCCTGCGCAGCGCAACAGCCGCCACAGGGTAGGCGCCCGGCAGGAACGACAAACTGCGCATGCGCCCAAGCCCGCCTCTCCGCGACGCCAGGAGGGAAAGGGGCGGGGCGCGGGGATGATGAGCGGTCGGCTGAGGAGAAGGAGCGCGCATGCGTGCTGCGCCGCGCTCTGCTGCGCCGCCTCGGCGGGCGCGGGGTACGACGGGAGGCGGAGGTGGGGCGGGCGCCGTTGCCATGGCAGCGGCCGGCCGGGCAGGCCTGGTCCGCAGGGGCCGGGTTCGGTTCTGGGGAGGGTATAGAGTATCCCACTTCGAATCTCCTCCCGGGGATTGGCAGGGCCCTTTGGGCCCAGTGTTGGCTGCGTGTGGGGACCGTCCCGGCTGCACGTGACTCTCTTCTCCCACTGCCCAGCAAACAAATACCACAGCCTCGAAGGCAGTGCTGACCTCTGTGTTGTAACAAGTGGCTCTCCCTTAAAACACGTTCCTTCTTCCAGTCTGCTTCCCTAAGCAGGTCAGCATGCCAGGTCTTCCTTCTGAGCTTTGCAGCTGTGTATCTGGGACGCTGCAGGTGTTACTTCTGTGCCCTGTTGGCAGCGCTGAGAATACCTGTGTGCCCCATCCTGCATCATTCTTTGTTTGCAGTAATTTGATTTCAACAGCACTTGAAATGGTTTTCTTGTTTGAAATTTGGCGGTCTGTGGTGTCCAACAGTGATATAGCACAGAGAATTGAGGCCACAGCTGGGCTTGGACAGGAGTCGGTGTCTGCTGCGAGGAGAGGGAAAGCAGGGAGCCTGCTGCAGGGAACGCCAGCAAGTCTCAGGCTGTGGGCACATAAAATGACATTCTGGGTGAATAAAAAGTAGTTTTTAGCCCAAAGGAAGCCAAAACACATAAGCTTTATTAATTAAGCTTTCAGAAATAATATCTTTTAGGTAACAAGGTGTGAGTTCATGTACACAAACACAAAAAAAGCAGAAAGCAAAAAGAACAGAAAAAAAAAGAAATATTAGAATACCAAGAGAATCTTCCTACCAAGGATCTAAGCAGTGTTACTGCTATTTGTGAATGTGTCATATCATTCTCCGTCTGCCCCTGTGGAGTTTGCCAGATATTGTAGTGTTTCAAGTATTGTTTGTTTGTTGTCATTTTTTTTTTCTTCAAGAAAACATCTGCTGTACCAAGACTGTTCATTCGCTTCTCTATCCCCATACAAATTGATTTAGTGGTCCAGACACTGCACCAGCAAGTGTGCAGGTTATAGTAGGTTATAGTCCACTGGACCGCAGATTGAAAGTTCTTAGATGAAGTGTAATGGTGCTGATAGATTGAGTTGCATCAAATCAAGCATCCACTGAAGGAGTGGATGAGGGAAGATGTATTGTTTGCTTCTATAAGAAAACAACCACTCAAAGGAAAAAAATAAACCATACCAGCAAAATCATGTATTTTTTTTCTGATTCGGTTGTATCTATAATGGGGCTTCTTCAAGCACAGCTGTGTGAGCTGGAGATCAAAACTCTTTGTAACCCAGCATGCATTATTACTGAAAAGTCTATAGCGTACCCTTGCTTTGGCTTATGCAATGCTGAGTACATATTTCAAAGTTGCATGCATTTTATCCTTCTTTCTCTTTCAGCAGATACGGAATATTAGTGGCTTTTCTCCAAAATTCCTTTTCTAGCTAATATTGGCCAGTGTGTGCTGGTTGTCTGTCTAGAAGAAAACATCAAATTGCATTTGACTAATAACAGAAATTAGCAATGCGAAAGAATAATGATTTTTTTTAATTGTCATTACCGTTTCCTTAATAGTTGTCCACTTTATTTAATAAAATAGTAAAAAAAAGTCTCAGATTTATTTTTTTTCCTCATCCTCTAAACTGCTTAAGCAAGCAATTTTGTCTTTATAAGTGAAGACATCTTTTTTGAAAATAAATCTAGAATGTTTGGTGATAAGTTTTGGGTAGTACGTACTGTCTAATTAAAAGCATAAAATGAGTACATTGGCCCAGTCCTTTCCAGGTGACTCCTTGCAGTCAGACTTTGCAGCTTTTCCGAAGTTTAGTTTTCAGTCTTTCCATACTTAGTTATTATCGGGCTTTAAAAATGGATACTTCAAAGAAGCAAGTATATGCAAATCCCAGGGATTTTGTAGTCTAAATTCGGCTCAGTTTAAATCTGCAGGATTTGAATTATCACATCTGTTTTTCACAGCAGTGTGTGAGTACTGTGAAGATCAGCCTATAATCTTGTCCTGTAGTTTATTCTTGAATGTGTTATAAAATGGTGTCAGTCTAATTTGTATGGCTTAATTTTTCTAAGTTGTTTTAGGTACTTTTCTCCTTCAGCTATCAAGAATGCTTCCTTCCATTGAAATTAACATCAAGACAGTTCCTTTGCATGGACCAAAACTAAGGTTAATCGCTTGATATAAAAATGTTTCATTTTTACTGTGGAGATAAATGCACTTCATGAGCAAGTCGATTATTTAAACTTCCACATAATTTTCAGGTATTCTGATAAAAATGAAAGTAATTATAGTGCAGTAAACAAATAAGACTAAAATACAGTGCATTGCAACTCATGTCCATTGAATTCCATCCATTGACCTATTAGTTTTAAAGAACTCAAATGAGCTCTCCTCATTATTAATCATATTAAATTATTGCATGACTGCTTCAAATGTTTATGATAAAGTGCATTATTTTTCAAGAGTAACATTTTGCACTTTAGTTCTCATGAAAATCAATTATTTGAAAAAGCAGTTTTCCTCCATTACAAATGCTTGTTTACAGTTTTCTGTTCACCCAGATTGGAAGGCAACTTGAGTCTCCTGACCTCGGAATGCAACTCATCTTCCTGACCCATTTTTTTTCCCCCTTAAACACTAAAAGAAAAGAAGCACGCTGTTTGATTTGTATGCTGCACTCAGTACTTTGCTGAATTTTTCCTCTGGCTCTGCTCAGCCACATATACTCCAGATGGTACTTTAAAAAGCAAGCTTGTGACTGTTATGTACACTCTTGCTGGCATATAGCAGATCACATTATGCAGTGACATTTAGAAAGAAACTGAGGCAAAAAGCCTGTTTTCATTTCCAGCTTCAGCCAAGTGTATCTATCAGGCAACACACCCATAGTTTTCGAGTGCGGAACAGCTTAGTTCATACATAAATAGCTTTCACTTCACAGAGGGGACAACTTGTAATTCTTTTTGAATAACTGAAGTAATCATTTTTCCATGTAAGAGTTGGAATTTGAGATCCGGATCCTTTCTGAAGTCACACACCTGTCTTCCCATTCCTTACAATCTAAGCTATTTCACTGAATCACTACGAATTACTAGCAACATGTTTGGCAGACAAACTGCTTTTTTGAGCCATTAAATAAGAAAGGACAGTCACAGTCATTCATCTGTAACACAAAGTAGAAGAAAAATATAAATTTATAGTTTGATTAAAATCTATATATTCTAAAAGCATCAACATTTGAAGACAGTGCAAAATTTGTCCAATGTGTTGGAGTTATTCTGAAGAACTATTTCAGCCACTGCTTGCAGCAAGTCAGCTCTGCTGCAGCTGTATAGAAGAGCTGGAGGTGCTAGGAAGGGACCTGAAAGTGCACATGGACAGGAGTTTTCAGTTGTAAGCCACAACTCTCTTTAGCTGATCCATAGGTATCATGATTTCTGAAATGGACATTCAGCTGCCACCACTGAAACAGGATCTGACAAAACATTTACACTCTAGCTCTCATTTACACTCTGTTAGACATTTTCCAGTAAAAGAAAGCTTTTCCTTAAACTTTTGCAAGTACAACTTAGTGGTAACAAGTTCCTCTCTAACTGCTTTGATATTCTGAGATGACAAATAAAGGGAAGTACACAGTCAGCTTGATCATCAGGCAGAATTTAAATTAGAAACTGTGACTCTTTAAAAAGGAGTTATTTTATGAATGTCACTGTTTATCACCACATGAAAAGGAATGTTCATTAGATCTCAAGCATCAAAATAATCAGATGGAACCTTTCCTATAGCTAATTCCTTGAATATGTAATTACTTTGTGAGTAAGGAGTCCCCACTTGATTCCATTAAAATCATTTTATAGAATGCAGTTGTTTAGCTGAGCAGTTTCTGTAGCTGCATCAGGCTTTTAGAAGAACAGTAGAGCTGGTCTGGTTCTGCCAGTTTGCAAGGGGTGAATCCCGGATTTTTACCTGTTTTCACTATGGGCCATTCTAATTTTTGCCACCAGGCACAGATCCCACATGATCTGTGGGATCCCACATGGTTTGTACATATTGGGCGGCAATAAGTGAGTTGAATTCTTGCCTCTTCTAATTCTTGTTTACAATCATAGGATCATCATAGAATGGCCCGGGTTGGAAGGGACCCCAAGGATCATCAGGTTCCAACTCCCCTGCCACAGGCAGGGCCACCAACATCCAGATTGGGTACTAGATCAGGATGCCCAGGACCCCATCCAACACGGTCTTGAACACATCCAGGGTCGTTTTGCCAGTACCTGCTGGCAGAAAGGCTTTATACTTGTG
This sequence comes from Penelope pileata, assembly GCA_013396635.1. Lineage (NCBI taxonomy): Eukaryota > Metazoa > Chordata > Aves > Galliformes > Cracidae > Penelope > Penelope pileata. Next base: position 831,042 of record WBMW01000976.1, read on the forward strand.
GGGAGTTCTTCATATGGCAAGTCAAAGATATTTCATACCACTTTATTTCTTTTGGCAAACACAAGGAGATGTAAATGAGGCAAAAAGGTCTACATTTGTGAAATGACAATGGAAGCTCAGCTCTTGGTGTTTGCTAATGCTGGATATGTGTAATGATATTAAGATCTGACACAGCAAATTGTGCACCACATAATCAGTACAAATAAACTTGTCTTTATTGACGTTTTCAGCATCTCCTTAATTTAAAATTATTTTTTTTTGCCAGCTCTGGAGAAATAGTATAAGAATTTCAAATTTTCTATAGACCTAGCATTCTTGTACTCACATTTCACTCAAATGTAAGTATCAGCCCATTTCTGCTGAACAGGCTTTAAAAGGTTTTTGTTATTCAAAAGGAAGACTTTGAAAGCATCCTCTGTCTTCCCAATGCATTTTATTTCCAGTAAGCTGAAAGATGCATTTAGCCAATTGTAATTTAATTTTATGAAAAGGCTCTTCCTTTACACCACAGCTTATCACATGGAGCTTAATATATTTCAATTTTTATCAATAAACACCAGTAATTGTCCCTTGGACCTGGAAGTTTCCAAGTTGCTGCTCAGTTCTTGGCTTTCTCCTCTCCTGTCTTTTGTTACTGTCTTCCCACACACCTCTGCCTTTCTCCTCTCAGCCTGTAAGCTGTAATTTGTGTTCATTTTTAACTTTAAAGTTGATCAGAATGGTGAAACTGAGGAAGCTGGCTGGTAGTGGATGGTTCAGGGAAAAGGGAGGCTGGAGACAATCAGAAATACAAAATAAACATTGATTTTTTAATAGATTTTCAATCAAATTCACCAGCTTAACGCATGTATTGAGTGCTGATGCTCTGTAGCATATTGCTTGAGAACAGTCTTACATCACGTAAACTCTGCAGAAATGGAAGTATACATCAGACGCTGTCAGCATGATTATATTGATGTATACTTGCCCTGGAAGTGGCTTAATACTGAAATGTTTTTATCATCGTTTTATCTGATTCCTAGGACCAGAAAGGTATATAATGGTGATATATATGTGTATGATGCGTATATATATATCACTGATGTCTGAAAGCATTTGCAAAATACAATGCAGAAGGAATTACGCTATTTCCTACCCTTTATAACCAACGTGCATTTCTCTAAATACAGAATATATATATATTTAAATCTACATAATTAAATTATTTAGAAATCATGAAACCTTGAGATGGGCAGAGAGGAACCGAGATGGGCAGAGAGGAACCTGATGAGGTTCAACAAAAGCAAGTGTAGAGTCTTGCACCTGGGGAGGAATAACCGCATGTACCAGTACAGGCTGGGGGATGACCTGCTGGAGAGGAGCTCTACAGAGAGGGACCTGGAGGTCCTGGTAGACGACAGGTTGGCCATGAGCCGGCAGTGTGCCCTGGTGGCTAAGAAGGCCAATGGGATCCTAGGGTGCATTAAAAAGAGTATTGCCAGCAGGTCGAGGGAGGTGATCCTCCCCCTCTACTCTGCCCTGGTCAGGCCTCACCTGGAGTACTGTATCCAGTTCTGGGCTCCCCTGTATAAGAAAGACAGGGACCTCCTGGAAAGAGTCCAGCGGAGGGCCACAAAGATGATAAAGGGCGTGGAGCATCTCCCTTATGAGGAGAGGCTCAGTAAGCTGGGTCTGTTCAGCCTGGAGAAAAGAAGGCTGAGAGGGGACCTGATCCATGTTTATAAGTATCTTAGTTGCGGGAGGCAAATGGAGGTGGGGAACCTCTTTTCGGTGGTCAGTGGGGACAGGACAAGGGGCAATGGCCTTAAGCTGGAGCACAGGAAGTTCCGCACCAACATGCGGAAGAACTTCTTCACGGTGCGGGTGACGGAGCACTGGCACAGGCTGCCCAGGGAGGTTGTGGAGTCTCCTTCCCTGGAGATATTCAAGACCCGCCTGGACGCCTACCTGTGCAACCTGCTGTAGGGAACCTGCTCTGGCAGGGGGGTTGGACTCAATGATCTCTCGAGGTCCCTTCCAACCCTTGCAATTCTGTGATTCTTTGATTCTGTGAAACCTTCTTTAACTGTCAATCTGAGGCTAGTACATCTCTGGAAGATAAAACACAAATTAACTAGATTTTGGCATACTGTAGTAATCGGATGGATTAGAAAATTTTTGAATTCATGATGAAAATATTAAGCATATATTTTTGGACCAGTGCTTGTTAGGCAATTCAGTTTTACCTCCCTCCCTTTTACCTAACTTCTCAGCCCTCTGCAATGTTAATTAATGTCATTATTATTTTCTATGTGTTGTCCTAAAAGTTGCATTATATCAAAACCTAACCTACTTACAGCATAGCTGTGCTTCATTGGTAAGCACAAATCTTTTGAGCTAAAATTGTCGAAGACAAATTGGTTGCTTTGGCAAACATATACCTGCAAGCTTTCCAAATTGTGCTTTCTTGCATTCCAGCATTTGCTCAGGCCGATAGCCATGGTGCAGGCAATGACTGTGAAATGATTTTTCTGATGATATACACTTCAATGTGGCAAAACTATTGACAGTTTCCTGGAGAATGGCAAGCCCAAAAACATGTGGGTATCTGTTAAATAATAGCACCTCTCCTCATCACCATAATTCTAAGAGTGAGCTCTCTGCCTCACCATAACTTACCAGAAGCAAGTGCTGAGCTTTCAGAGGAAAATAGCCAAAATTTCACCAGGTGCAAATAAGCTCTTATGCTGTATTGCCACTGAGGCATGCTCTGCACAAATACTGAAAAAAGCACCAATTTTCCTTCTGCTTACGTTACAGCCACACTGCTAATTATATCTGATGTGCCTCTACCTAGCAGCATATTTTGCAAGCCTGGGAGAGGCACAGAAGGAAGCTGCTCCAGCAGCCATTCCTGTGGTAATTTTCTGTTCCTGGCCATTCAGTAGCTGCTGTCTTGAAAACCAGAGGCAGTGGCTGTCTGTCCTGCAGAAGTGCAGCCGTCCAGTGGTGGCATCTCATGGGCAGGTGGTACAAGTTGTACCCTACTCCCTAACACTGCCGTTTCAGCATGGAACAATCTTTTGAAAGAGATGGAAAGTTATATCAGGATTATACTTTTATTAAATTGCAGGTTGTGACTGCAAACACATCCTGCCACTTTAAAAATGTTATTACATTCTCAAAATTACACTGACTTCCAGCCAAACTGACTTCTGTGAAGTATCCTTCAGGTCTTCACAGAAGCTGTCCCACAATGCATTGTTTTTGAAAGGGGTGTTTCAGAGCTCATTGAGCATGGATGAAGCATCCTCGTTAGTGTGACATGACTATAATGAATATTCTTACTGCAAGGTAACCTTCTTGTAGGCAAGGCTGAAGTCTTAGGAAAAAATGTGGAACACAGATTCTAAACTGAGCTATGTGACATTAATGGATGTTGGGCAAGATTGCCCAGTGGCATAAATCAGCTTGTCAATAAATCAAGTACTGAAAGTTAGGAGAGATACATTATTTCATATCAGATGAGTATCAGGTCCTGACATTTTTTATGTTTAGGAACAAAAATGCAATCTTCTCACTGAATGAGCTTTTTCATTAGCTGTGCATTTTCCATTTGTGAGTTCTTACATTTCACAATTTCTGTTTCTGTTACTTTACACTTCAAAGTGGTCATTTAAATGTACTTCCAGTACAAATGTATGGAACTATCTTTTGAAACTTTCTGCTAGATGTTGTGCAGTTATATACAGATATGGCTATTTTTGTTTCTCTGATCAAGTAGAACAATTAATAAACGGTTTAAGTGGGCTCGATGGTTTATAGAGAATTATGACAGAAGTTAGAACAACATGGTAGATCAAAATAGCCGTTAAATAAAGAATGAAGCCAAGAGCTATTCAGCTGTGAAAATTTTTATATTGCACATAAAGTACAATAGCTATACTATCCTCTTTTTGATACTGTTAGATGTCAGCATAGTTTCTCTGTCTTTATAAGCAAGAATGATCCTTACAGGATACTGTAATTTCATTCTGCTAATAATAAAGATCTGTTTCATATAATACAACCCCCTAAACAATAAATTACTTTAGAAGAATGTCTCAATTTATATGAAGGGTACATTTATAAATACTTCATGTGGAATTAATAGATGATCAATAAATGCTGTAAGTTACAGCTACATATAAAATAAGATGAGGGTGCCTGGAAGCATGTAAGTGGGAGATGCTAGAGATTTTTATATTCCAAGGACATAAGCAAGTTACAAACATACTGGCTGTTATAAGCTGTAGTTTGCTATACACTGGTAGGCTGATGAACCAGAGGAGTCTCCTGTGCTTGTCACTCTTCTGAGGACAAATTAAATGACCTGAAAAAGACCAAGGATGACTGCAGCAAGCTTGGGGGTAGGAAGATCCTCAGGAAATGGATCTCTCTCCATTTAGCCTGTTTGTTTAACCTTCATTTATCTTCTCAGTTTACCCTCTACTCAACACAGGTGACGTCACTTCTCAAACACAATATAAAGGCTGGGCTGTGCTCCATATGAGAAAGGTGTATATGGTGTAGAGGGAGCTTGTCTTCTCTAGCTTAGAGAAGAGAAGGCTCAGGTAGAGTCTAAGAGCAGTCTTCTGCTATCTAAAGGGAGCTTTAGAAAAGACAGGGTCAGCACAGTGAAAGGACAAGAAAAAGCTCTACCATGAGTGCAGTTAAGCTCTTGAAGAGGTTGACCAAGTGGCTCTGAGTCTGTGACCTTGAAGACTTTAAAAAATCAACTGGATGCATGGGAAATAGTATTGCAGCACTATAACAAATCTGTATGAAAGATCCTGTGGGTATAGGGCCCTGAGTGCACCCATAAAGCTTAATTGCCCTGATCAGCCTCACCTGGGGCCCACTGGGACCTGGGTCCCATTTCTGCTCAGGCTGGGCCCTGGGTACCTGAGCTGTGCTGCCCTGAGCCTGGGACCAGCCCAGTGACGATGTGCTTGTGGGGCTTCCTGAGCTGATCTTGCACCTTATCCAGCCAGCACTTTGCCTGATTGTCACGCAAAAGAAAGATAAGAAATGAGAACAATGGATGCAGACCATGAAACTGGATGTTACAGGAACACAGAGAATATAAATCATTGTAAAGTATGACGCATTCACAAATAAGTAACTGGAAATCACTTCTTCAGGAAAAAAGCGTTAAAGGCAGAGTGGAGTAGAACAGATCACTAAATGTTAGAGACTAACAAAAAGGAGAGAAATAGTTATACTGTCTTTGACAACACAGTGGATAAAAAAAAGAACATCTCCTGAAGTGAGTGGTGGAAGTTTGACAGAGATCTCCCCTCAGGTTTCGGCTTAAACGTAGATGCAATTCACTTAAATTTTATTCTGTCACTCTGGGATAGATCAGAGAACAAGTGGTAAAATTTAGATATTTCTGAGCCTGCTATCTGACAAGCAGATGCACCAAACGGTCACAGGAGCAATGAAAAATGGTACTCTATTAGAGTTGTTTTGTTTTGTGATGTGACATTATTAAGAAAGTGGTCATGGAAAATTACCTTCAAATGAGTGATCAGAAACTAGTTCAGCTGTAATTAAATGGGAGTGTAAACAAAAGCAGCTTCTAGGGGCTTGATGTGATGCAAGCTGTGCATTGTGTCCATGATAACAGCAAGTGCAATCATCAGCTGTATCAAAGTATTTCCAATGGAGACACTGGCAGCATGTAAATGAAATCTCATTAATGCCTGGAATGCTTTGGCTAACATGTATCTATATTAGTAAATAAATGGTTTCATGAGCTCAAATTGCATTCCTCCCTCCCCCACTGCCACTCCCCAAAAAGAAGCCCAGGTTTCCTCTCAGAGCATCTACGAGGAATGGCTATGATTTGTGCTGTGTCCTGAGCCATGCGTTGTCCAGAGGAACAGGAGTAATGTGCCAGGGAATGGACCAGCGTTCTGATAGCGTGGGTGATCCTGTACTTGTGCCCTAGACCATGCCCTCATGCTTTGGTGCTGTTCAATGTTTTATTGGTATAACTATAATCGTTACAGTTTTCTGTTCCTACAAACACAGACTTGAAATTGAAAGTGGGAGTAGTAGGAGAATCAGGAGAACAGAAAAGGAACCTGTTTGTGTCAAGAGAATAGAAGAGACTGGTTTATTTAGGTTAAGAAAACAAGAGAGGGAGATGGTTTTTTTTTTTTCTGTTTTTTTTTTTTTTTTTTTTTCCCACTAGATAAGTAAATGCCAGAGAAGGTAAAGGTTCAGATCAGCCAACTGGCAGTTATGACTCAAGGATAAACATACACAAACTTTTCACAGGAAAACAGGATAGAAGTTAAAATTTCCAAACATTGGAAAACTGTGAGTATAGGATAGGAAATGCAAGAGCCAAAAGAACTCCCAGTTTTTAGTATAAAGCTCAGTTTGTGAGGGGGATAATATAACATGATTGGCAGATTGGTTCCTATTCTACATTCTTAAAACCTGTGATTTTATTTTCTAAACCTTTGCAGATAAACTCTATTTCAAATATAGATAGCTAAAGTGTGTTTAGGCTGTTTATCTTTTGAGTACGAAAAAAATGCTATGATAAAATGTTTTACACCTTTTCTAAACTCTCGTACTGTGGTAGGGATGATTATATTTGTCCATAAATTACACTGCAATGTGTGTACTTCTGTACTACGTGCTCAGTCACAGCTCCCCATAAGCTGTGAGAACTCAGTCAGCAAAGGAGCAAAGCAATCAAACAGATCAAAAGAAAGCAGGGGCTGGATCTGAGTGGGAGTTAGGCAAGGCATACTGTAAAGCAAGTGATAAAAGAGGAATATACAAACCATGTGCCTGGTAGAGACCCGAGGTGCCAGGGAACAGTAAAGTATTTAACGCCTCCAGCTACTATCCAGAAAGATCAATGGAATAAGTCTTATTTACATCTTTGGGATTTGAACTTTCCAGTGGAATTTATCTTGCTTAAATTGTGTAAAAGTTGTATGTTTACTCTGAATTAGCTGACTCAACCTTTTAGCCTTAGAAAGTTAAAAATTGGGTAAGACTGAGGAGATGGGATCGTAATCTGTCTGTACTTCGTAATAGGCTTCAAGGTGTGGCCACTACTGAAAGATTGCAGTGGAACCCACACCAGAATTAGAAGGCAATATTTATAATATTTATAGAAGAAAACAGGAAGCATCTAATGCAAGACTGACCCATGGCAGTCACGGGCAGACTCAGGTCAAGGGCCAAGTAAGGCACATAAAAAACTTGATACTTACCTACATAATGTTCCCACATTTTGACAGAATTTTCTCCAATGATACAAACTGTCTACATCATTGCACAAGACCACTATGACTGTATTATAGAAATGAAGGTAACTTTTATTCAATGTGATTATTTCCAAATTGTTTATCCCATAATCATTTACTAGAAGGCCTCCAGCATCTTCTGTTGACATCTGTTAGTGGTCGGTGCTTTATTCTGTGATAAGACATTTTGATACAGAATATACATTGCTATTTCTGTTAGACAAATTATTGAGCATAGTGCTCAATAATAAAGGATGCAGTAAAATATATTGGCATTGCTGTACTGGTTTCCATTCTCTGTAGGTCTACAAACTAATCCGTCACATTGCTGAACATTTTTCAAGCTCACCTTCTATTGAGGTGATACAAAAGATAAAGGAGTTCTTGGCTCTGGCAATATTCTGGATTTTTTAGAATCAGCTTTAATTTGCTGTAAGAGCTCTTATGGGCAGAGCAATAGATATATCAAGAAAGTTGCAAGTAGTGTTTCAAATCTAAATACTGCAAGCTAAAGTTTTGTCTTACTCTTAGGAAAGAAAAAAGAGAATTTTCACTTCTTATTTTTATTCTTCCCTTTACCTAAAGTACCTTTCTTGTTGGCACCAAAATTATGTTCATATACCTGAAGTTCAGATAAAGCAGGGTTAATCAGATCTAAACACATACATGTGTGTATGTATGTGTAAATCTATTTACGTATCGCAATTTTTTGTGATCTTGTTGTCCAGTGTCAATTCAGTTAAAGGCTTACATGTGGTACAGTGATAGTTATGTTTAACAAGCAGGGAGCCACACAAGAAACAGAATTACTTAAATCTCATCTCCTATCAATTGATGTCTGTGTAACTACATATTCCCTCACTCTCACCTGCAAGAGCACTGGCCTCCCTCACGGCCTCTATCACTTTGCATTTTCTCAAAATATTCCCCCCTCATGTCCTTTAAGCCTTTTTTGTCCTCAGCTTCCTCCTATGGACAAGGTAAGAGAAAGGCTGTGCTGTGGCTGGCCCTGCAGTGCAGGGATGCTGGCTGGCTGAGCCCTCTGCTGCAGGGCTGCTTGGCAGGCCTAGTGCAGCAGGTGCTTGGGTGTGCAATATTTAGTTCTCTCTTTTTGTATTTGCTTGTTTTCTGAAATCTTTTAGGAACTTCAGACTGGTGAGGCTTCTGTCCCCTTGTCATTTTTTAAATTTTTTTTTAAACTGGCCATCTGGTTCAAAAGTTATTAGGAAAGGATTGACAGACACCTTAATTTAACAAGCCTCATTTCCTTTCTAATTCAAGCTAACAGCTTGTTCTTCTATAGGCAGCACTTCACAGAGAAAGCCAAAGACAGATCAGTAGGACCATGCTTTTACTGCGCCAGACTCCTAATTCTGCTCCAAGTCATTGGAAACTAAAGAACATAAATTGTTTAATATGGGGAATAAGTAACTATTTATTATATTGTGGCTCCCTCTATTCCAAGAAATAGATAAATTGCCTTTGGATAAAATTTGGAAGCAGTAGTAGTATATAATTACCTACATACCCATGTGTTCTAATTTCACCCTAGCAAATCCTACTTATCTCTATCTCAGATATACAACAATCTCAACATCAGGAGCTATTTTTCAGGTGGTAACTGTATGTATTATTGTGAACACTTAGCAGTCTAACTGGGGCACAACAGTCCCAGTTTCTTTCTTGCTTTTGTAGTGTTTTGAGGATGAAAGCCATATATGTATACACACCCCCTCATACCCTATTCTGAGGATTTTATGTATCCTCAAAATAGGGTTTTGCATAAATCTAGTACAATCTTTTAGCGCAGCAGAGAAGCTCACCTAGCCAGCACATTATTTTATACTTTTTATAAAAATGAAGTTTTTCTTCTATAGAAACCAACCAGTACTGTTTGCCAATAGTGTGATATAGTAGTTTCAGGATAAAATTCATGTCACTGAAGCCCACTTAAGTTCTGATTCAAAATCTAAATATTCCTGGAGCTGTCATAACTAATAGGCAGAAATCCCATAGCTCTGATTTCCGGGAAACTTCATGTAAATAAAGCCTTCACCTCCCAGCAGTTAAGCACCACATACTGTCAAAAATTTCATTTTAATGTTCCTTCAAATCAAGGTAAGTTTGCCTTCATGTCTCTATCTTAGCACTGAAAAATTCAGAGTGTAGGAAAGCATGTGACAATCACTGGTGATTGGAAAATGTCCACAGCGACCCAGAGGAGAGCCCAAAAGTCAATTTATATGAGTTTGTATGGTGTCAATTTATATTTAGAAGCATAGAAAGCATGGTCTGTGTTCTATCTACAGGGAGAAAACTAAATTGTAGTCTGATTTGTTTGTAGGATTTACCCTGCTTCATAGTCATAATTTCTCTTTATGCCTATGTTTTCCTTAGATTTAAGTAGAATCCTGTTGTTACCATAAGGAAGGAATGAACAGGAGGAGCCTGGTGGTCAGCACCTCCCGCATGTCTGTGTGGTTGGTTTGGTAGGGGGTGCAGTCTCAGAGGAAGGAAAGGGAGAGGGGGAAGGAAGGGATCGAGTTTTGACTAAGGGAATTTGTACAGAGGAAAGCTGGGGCACTGGGCTAATCTGGCCTTGGCTGTTTGTGCCGTGGAGGCAAGAAAAGTTCAGCAGCAGCATTGATCTTTCTGTGCCACAATCCAACAGGACTGAGATACCAATGGCTGAACTAGCAATAGCAGAAATAACCAAGCAGCTGCACTTCAGAGCAGGACTTGGACTAGTCCTAGGACTTGGACTAGGGGAGGTTTTTGGCTTGTGAGGTTGGTGAAAGAGAGTTGTTTCTTCTCTCAGCTGAGTCTGCTTACTCCTGAGAGTGGCATTACAGGTGAGTGGAGTTTGTGGGATAGACAGAAATGCTGAACTATAACAAGGAGAAGTTATGGGGTTAGTCAGACTCCTGGTTTGCTCCTTTGGATACTGTGTTTGGGTGCTTTGATACTTTCCAGGACAAACTTTGGGCCAGAAGCACTTCCGCATCTTTTGTTTGACACGCAAACTCTGTGTGTTATCTCCCTACATCACGCTGTTGCAAGCAGAACTCCTGGGCAAAGTGGTGCAAAGGTGTCTGAATGACAGAAAACAAAGCTAAAATGGCTCTGCACTGAAATTAATTAACATAATGGGAGAGCAGTTGGCTTCCATACTTCATGCTGACCTGATGTTTTTAAGCTGCCACTTAAAAATACACAGAAGTGTAGTCATTAAGGACAAATTCTCTCCTTGGACGTATGTAGATGACTTAGCAGAATCTGCACTAACAGCTGAAATCCTATTGCACTATGATTTTTTAAAAGTTTATCACGCCTATAAAGTCAACATCTGCTCTCAAGGAGTTATTTCAGACAATTATGGATTTGCCTTGTTATCAGGTATAGTTTCTCTTGCAGCAAAGTATGACATTGCAGTTAGTGCTGTATAGCACATGGAGATCTACAGTTCAGTGTGCTTTAAGCTGGGGTTCATCTCATGTAATGCTAACTGCTTGTCCAGCTTGCCTGAAACAGACAGGTCTCCCTCCTGGCTGTACCCTCTGACCAGTCTTTTGTCACATCGTTCTGTGCACCCTGGGTAGGACTCACTGCCAGGACGTGTCTGTCCTTCTCCAGACCCTGAGCAAAGTCCACCAGGCCAGTGGCTGCTCCCATGGAGGTGTACCTGGACAAGGGTGGAGTGAATCTGGGCATTGCAGTTTAAGGTAGGCCCAATGCAACAGTACGTTCGTGGTGGGCTTTACTTCACCCTACTGCAATCATATGGAAGATGAGGAAGCTGTCTTCACACTGAGTGGGCTGAGCGGGCGCATCTACGCAGCAGCTCGTCTTATTTGTGCTAAACACACTTCTTAAGACAAGTACCTTCACCCTTTGAAGATACTTGTCTCTCTCTACTGATGGGGACAGTTCCCTGGACATCTGGTTTGAACTAGGCAGCCAACCTTTAGATAACAAATGGAAAGGTAAATGCACCCTCAGTGAGCATTTGGAATGTTTACTGAGACATTACCACTGATTGCTCTGGCTGCATGGCAAGGCATTCCAAAGGTTGTAGCTGAGGAAGACTGTCCTATGTAGAAAAGAAAGCTCGAAGGCACTGTCCCTTCAGCAGTTTTGTTAGTTAGATCTTGCTTTGAGCATCTACCAAAAAAGACATGTAAGTACAGGAAAGAACTTTTTTTTTGGTATATTTTTACAGCCATTTACTAGCATATTTTTGAAGTATGAAGCATGAAAATGTGTATCTACAGTTTGTTTCCTGTGATGCATTTAAGTTTTATGTCTTGAGTATTTTATTGTTTCTTGTTGTTTGGCTTTTTTTCACATGTCTTCCTAAAACAGTGTAATACGCCTTTTAAGATAATCGTCAAAATATCTGATTCCAGCTCAGACAATTCCTAAAACTTTGTACAGTGATAGTGGATCACTTCATGGAAAAATTTTGTCCCCCATGTGATGTTATGTTGCTGAGATACCTTCTCCCATAACTCAGTGCTGAGAAGACACGAGGAAGGATCTAATGGAAGAAAATGCAGCACAGTCCTTGTACAGAAAATTGCAGGCTTTTAAAGGTGACTTGCAGAGAATTTTTAAATGTTTGTTTCCTGTTTGTGTTTCCTTATGATGCACAAGGAAAGCTTGAAACATGCTATTTTTCTCGAAGCCAATAACAATTTCAAAAAGGAAGTGTCTTTTAAAAGAGCAAATTTCATGCCTGCTATGGAAAACATAACAGCTTTGAGAAACACACACCCAGCTCTGAAAGCCTCTTTACACCAACGGTGTGTGCTTCCAGCTCTCTCAGCAGTTTAACCACAGCCATTCACGTTGTTCAGAGAGAGAGGCCCTTGCAGTTATGTGTATATAAAATAGGCTCTTATTTTGCAGCATGAAGAGGAATGAAGAGAAATAGTATTTTTCCCTAAGCATCTACTTGTTTTTCCCAGGACTTAGCTTTGGGAAAGACCATTAGTTAAGTTCATACCCAAGGCTATGTCTGTACGTCCTTTTAGAAACCAGGGGAAAAACTGAAGTCTGGGGATGAAGGAAGACACAGAGGCAGCTTTAAAGGACAAACAGAGGTGATGGTGGGACAGAAGGAAGCAGTGACATGTTAAGTCCTTCTGGGACTTGCTGCTGAGAACTGGTCACATGCAGTGGTCACACCTGCCAGCTCAATGGCCTTGCACCCTGGGCCTTATCGATGGGACCTTTGCTAGAGATGAAGCTCGCATTCTGTCAGGAGCTGGAGAGCTTCCATCCATTTTTTTCTGCAGCGTGGCTCTCAGTCATGAGTCAAATGACTCTAAGAATAAAATTACATTCAAATTAACCCCTCCATCACCTCCTGTTTCTTTTCAAAATCTTCACTGAAGAGATTTTTCTTCACTGGATCTTGGACAGCTAAAATATCAGAAGATTGTTATTGTTTGGAGTACACTTTATTGTTTGAAATTACTATGTAATCTTCTGATTCAAGAAGCAACACATATCACAAAGGCTGAAAATGCAATCTTTTCTAATCTGTGGGGCACCCATCCAAAATGACTTTGCCTCTGGAGATAAGAAAAAAGTAATGGATACTTTGATTTATCTTCTTCCTTACTAAAACTAAGGACTGGCAATGGAAATGCAGAGGTTGGAGGCTTGATTCTCTGTTATATCAGTTTTGTTCTGGAATAGCTGGTATAGTGGAGTGAAGATGCAGGCCCAGCATATGGCTGTCTTGTGCCAGGACTGCTTTAGCCATTCCTGATAAAAGAAGTTCTTAAGAATCCCTGTAGAGTTGAAATAAAACAGTAACTGTTTAATGCTGAAGATTATGATAATGTTAGAGATTAATGTCAGAGCTTATGCTTTAAATCCTTGCATGCTAGGACAAGGACATTTTTAAAATTTCTTCTGTCATTGGTGGGCTGTACAGTGAAACTCTTTATCCACACCTCATCTTCCCATCCTGACCTGTCCTGCTGCTGAACACTCAGCAAACTTCACCCATCTCCTGCCATAGTATCCTGGACACCTGTGGTGTGCACATTGCGCACCTCTAGATCATTCCGCTGTCTTCTCAGGAATAAGTCTCTCCCTCCCTGGAGATCTCCAAAAGCTGCCTAGGCCCCCTGCTCTGGCTGTCTCTGCTTGAGCAGGGGTTGAACCAGGTGACCTCCAGAGGTCCCTGCCAGCCTCAGCTATTCTGTGATTCCATGAATAAATGACGTTGGCTATACCTCTACGATGCCAGTACTGAAGGGCATCCATCCTCTGTGATGGGTCTCAAATTCGTGAACTTTGGTATCTCAAACTTGGCTACTGCATAGAGTTTCCATGTGTGGTATTTAGTGTCGGCTAGGAATGAGAAGAAGAAAAGTCACACTGCTGGTCCACTGATCTGTCACAACTCTGATGGAAAAGGCTTTGTATTGTGTCATTTTAACTATGCTGGAAGAAAACAATTTTTTGGCATTTGCTGTCCTCCCGCTAGAGGCCTCTGTTAGCATAACTAAGCTGACAGAAGCTTTTCAGTGGTGATGGGCAACAAAACAATGTACAGCAGGACAAGTGATTCTAAATTTATCCAATAATCAACGGCATCAAAATCATTCGATACCAATACCAGTACATTGACTGCAATCCTGTTCTGTTGCCCAGCTCTACACTGCTCTCCCTGGTCCTTCCTCCTGCCTCAGGGCTGCTAGGGCTGCTGCAGTGCCTCTACCTCTGGGCTCCCAGGCTACCCATATGGGAGGGGTGGAGCTGAAGGGATCCTCTACCCCTCCATCTTCCTCTCCCCTCTCCCCTTTCCCTTCTTTCCTTTTCATTTTTCCCTCTCCCAATAGAACTCTGGGACCTTAAGGAAAAGAAATATATTTGTACACCCCGCAAAAGTTGCATGGCTAAGAATTAATATATCCTAATAGATATTTTAGAAGTATGTAATTAGATATAAATAGAATTCCAGGAATTTAAAATAAATGAAATGTAAATCCCTAAATTCCATTTATTCTGTCTGAATGTATTTCCTCTCTCTTATAAAAAGATCGTGTACACAGTTTTGTCGTTCAGCTGCTAGTTAAATGTGCCAGAACAGGAAAGTTGCAGAATGAAATTCCATTATGACTAGCAGGACAAATATAATGAAAGTTTCAAAAATGCATGTTACCATGCACCTTCAGATGTCCTAGTAATATTTTGAGTAAGAAAACTTTTCCACCCTTTGTTTCTTAGCTTAGAACTACCACTACACACTGCTGACATGGCCAAACATGCTGTCTTTGCCATGCAATAATTAATTCGTAAGGACTTGTAACTGTATCAGAACTGTTTTTCTGCCAAACATACAGCCATTATTTGTGACTTCCAGTCATTAAAACCCAACATGGATATGTCCTGGATTTCTGGTGCCAGGGATAGTATCCCACTCAAATTACTGGTTTCTGAGTTATGGGAAAACTGAAGGTTTATAGGTTGCTGTATGCAATGCATGCTCTTTTCTATACACTTCTGATGCATCTAAGGATGCCACGTCTTTTCATCTTTCTCACTGATGTATGCTTTTGATTTTCAAGTGGTTTGGGCTAAAGCTCATCAGTCAGATTTTATCATCCTCTTATACTTCCTTTAACTCTTGTCAGAGTGAAAATTTCAAAAGCAATTTAGAAGTTCTATCAGCATCTACATGAGAGACAGGAGTAGGGAAATTATATCTTTCTGTGTTTCTCCCCAGGACAGACTGGTGTAAACAAGATAAGCATTTTCTGGAAAGGGATTCTGTGTCTCTTTCTGACCAGAAGTTTCAGTAAAGTTCTTGCCCCTTTTTAGATGTAAGTGAATCTGAGTTGTGAGAAAGTCACATTATTTATCATCAGATCTATAAATGTATAGATTTGAATAGATTCTCTAATTTTTTTTTTTCAACTCACTTTCCTAACAAGGCTGTCTTTGTATTTAAACCATAAAGGATGCATAATATGTCATTTTCAAAGAAGATAAAATTCAGCCATTTAATATCAGTGTTTTTGATGATGATCTCTTTTGGAAAAATTGTTTCTTGTTTAGCATCTTTAACAAGATTGACCTGCAAATGATTCTCTAAACAAAACAAGTCATTGCCCTATTAAATGAACTTCATTATGCTGAGGCATACAATGGCAGGTGGCTTTTTTTTGCAAACATTTTTTATTTTCATTATCATTTATTGTTTGATACTTTTCTACACAAGGAAGACAGAACAATATATTTGGAAAGCTCTTTTTACAATTTTTTGTGTTGCTCAGTTGCAGGAAAGCCAAATGTCATGTATAAGGATGTATTTTTTGTTGGTTATAGGGAGAGAGCTCTAGCATTTTCAATGTTGGATACATAAAATTGTTATCCCAATCAGAAATTAGGAGTTTCAACTACAAAGTCACTTTTATAGTTCAGATTAAGGCATGAGCTATGCTGACAGCCTTTTTCAGTGCTTTCTGTGAGTCAAGAACTTATTCTATATTCAGCTAATGCAAAATTGTTAGCACTGCTAGCACTCTGCTGCATACAACAAGGATGTGACGCAGAGCAGCTGCATA
The DNA here is from genome assembly GCA_013396635.1 of Penelope pileata. Classification (NCBI taxonomy): domain Eukaryota; kingdom Metazoa; phylum Chordata; class Aves; order Galliformes; family Cracidae; genus Penelope; species Penelope pileata. The sequence continues at coordinate 846,922 of WBMW01000976.1, forward strand.
TAGTGCTGGCACTGATGACAGCCGTCTTGACACCTAAGGCAAATGTATTGAGTCTGTTAGGGGCTGTAGCCTTCGTGGCAGTACCGGTGAAGCCCCAGAATTCCCACACAGCACACTGCATCGTTGTGGCACCTCCCTTGGAACCAGGGCACAAACAGTTGGTGCCAAGGAGCAAACAGAGCCTGTCTCTTCGGCAGCCCGTCAGAGCAACATGAACTGTTTGGTAAGCCACAAGTATCTCGGAAACTGGGAGTTGGCCTCCTTTGCCATGATTATTTAATGACCGGAAAACTATGAAAAATCTGTGTTTTCTTCACAAGCTGCAGCCTTCCTAAACTAATCATCTAGCGCAAGTCCTTCTCCCAGACTACTCCAGATTAAGTTGATCTTTTAGTAACAGAGAAATCAAAAGCATCTTGCCTTGGTACCTCAGCCTTAAGGCTGATGTGGCCTTGGTACTCAATGCAGTCTCCTCCTCAGATGAAAGACTGAAAATGGGGGTCCCCACAGAGTTTTATTCTGTAGCTTACAGAGACCATAAATATATTAATCAACCCTAATGATTCTCCAAAATGTATCCACTTCAATGCTAATGGCTGGATTTTCCCATAACCAAGAGAGATTTTATGATATTTTGTCTAGTTCTATTGCACTTTTAGTGGCTGGAAAGTTTCCATATAAGTTAATCTCCTGTCTCTCCTTCAGGAAGCAAGGTCAAGTTTAGCATCAGGTAGATATATGGCACTGCATCTATCAAGACTTCTGGATCTTGCAGTTGCAAGGGACAGCTCCAACACATGCAACATTTGGCTAATATTAAGTAGCAAAATTGCCTTAAAGACAAGTAAAGCTATTGTGATTTTTGTGCATCCTCTGTTTGTGTCTCAGTTCAATCCAACCTCTCCTTGCTTTCTGTGTCTTGGAGGATAAGATTTCTTTGGTGTTCCCTCTCTGTACTCACTGTTCAACACAGTCCTCTTATTCCTCAGCTGTTTCTCTGCTGCTCCATCTGACTTCTCTGACTTCTTTCAGTCAGCCTGAAAACGTGGTTGTTGTTCCAAACAGACTTTCCAACACTCAAGTGCTCTGCTAGCATTTATCAGACTTTATTAGCTAATGTTTGTATCTGTGAGATCACTTTTGCCAATGTTCTTTCCTAGTCAAGGCAGAGGGCTTCTCTCTTCTCAGATCCTCCTTAAAGCTGCCTTCAGGACCACTGGCACTCCTCCACATCTCCTTCTCTCCACCTTATCCTTTGGTGAGTCTGTGTTCTCTGCTTTCTACTTTTACTTCAAGCAGTTTTCTTCAGCACCTCCTCTGGCAGATCCTCCCACTGCCTCTCCACTGTCTGTTGGCACCCGTCAGATTTTCATCCTCATTCCTCCTCGTTTCATCTTTATAGTATCTATTTTGGCTTACTCATCCTCCCCAACAGTTTCTGTTACTTACAACTTTTTCCCTCCTATTGTGAATTTTTGCCACTGACATACCTTCTTCGATGTATCCCTGCCATCCCAAATGCTTTTCAGATGGGACTTTCTTAGCCGTCCCAAGTATGCTTTTTTCTCCTGTTTTCATTTATTCAGAATTGTACCATCTTCCTTGTCTTGCAGCTTTAATGTCAGCTTTGATTTCTCATTCTCCCCTTGCCTCTTCATCTACACATATTAAGTCAAATAATTTTGTTTCATATGACATTAGCAAGTCTATCCATGGCAATTTATCTTCATTGTTTCAGTACTTGTCCATTTTTGTTCTCATTTCCAAGCATCCTTTTGCTATTTTCTAAAACAAATTAGCTATGCTTATCTTCACTCCCTCTTTTCTAACCACGTCTCCCTCCAATCTGAATCATGTCACCTGCTTCCTCGGCCTTACTACCTAATCCTTTGAATGCCTTGGATAACCTGTCCCTCCGCAAACCTCTTTGAATTTACCTACAATCTCCTGGTTATTTCCTCCCAAGGTCCTCATTTCATTGTCATTTCTTTCCAGGCTTCTTGCAGTCTGGGGAGGAAGTGATATTCTTCACCCTGTTTCTTCATCCTATTTCTGGCATTAGCAAGCTAAGTAATTACACCTAACACCAGCACACGTGCGCTGGAGAGACTACAGGTACGTGCAGTGGGGTGAGGCTTTTGAAATTAGTTTATGTCCCTCTGATTCAACATTGATTTATGTCATTCTCCAGAAGTTTCATATCAGCATTGGCAACCTATGATTGGTATCCTTTTATCTCACAGTCCAGTGAGATGGAGAGCAAAAAGGTGAAAGGGAAAGAGCTTTTTTGCCTTCCCTAAGTGGATTGAGTTAGGGTAGGAATAGCACCATTCTGTTATGAAAAAAAGTAAGCACTCCCCTGCAGAAGCCAGCTGGGAACATTAAAATAGTGCAACGGGAACATGTAGACAGCATTTTAGCCCTCAAATAAGCAGTGTGGCAAGTGTTGTCTTTGTCTTTTTATGTACTGTTTTATAGGACTGTCCTTCATTTTATCTTACAGCAGTAATATTCATGGCACTCCAACAAAAATGGCTTTTGCAATTATTAAAATGCTGAGGTGTTTACTCTCAAATTCTTTGTTGCAGCATTTTGTTTCTCTTGGGCACCAATCTTTAAAGAGACACGTCAACAAAATTCCATGGTACTGGCTTAATTCTCTCGCTTTCTAATTCTCTTTGCTCGTGTTGGTGCCATGTCCTCCTGCAAAGTCTCAGCTGTGCTTTTTAGGACGGTGAAGTAGCACCTTTGGTAGGTGTTCCGCTGGCAGCCTCCGGGGGTGAAGTTCAGCTTATCACCCCCGAATATGCACTGTGCAGGCTTCCTGGTATTGTTTTACCTATCTCTGAATTCCAGATACTGCCACCAGAGAATAATGTAGCAGTTACTGGGTTTGTTGCTGCATTTGCTGACCAGACTCATTTGTGGTGATAAGTTTTGTGATATGGACACCAATATACCTCAAACTAGATGACACTGACACCATTGGACTCACTTCTGTAGGACACCAAGTAGCCAGCAGATGGGAATTTCTGTTAATGATTAGTCTGTTCTGGAATTTAATTGAGGAACCTCAGTGGAAGAACACCGTTATATGCGATCTCTCGTTGCGTGCTTTCTCCATCCTTGTTTGCATTAATTTTGCTGTAACTTCAGATGTTTCTAAGACCTTATTTGATAAGTATATGGGACTTCATTTTACACAGCAAGGTGATGCATCACAAACAGATTATTCGTACATTTTCATAACGTGTGACTAAATTACTATATCAAATCACAGTGAATAAAGAATAGAACTCAATAATGCAATAGTAGCAAAAGGCCTCCTACCCATGCAATAAATGAAATACTTTCCTTTCACCTTGTTGGGAAAATGCTTTCTACTTTGCTGGATTTACACTGAAACGTTAAAAGACTGTTTCCTGTTCTGCGCCCAGTACAACCCAGCAGGATTACAGCCTAGCAAAAACACTTACAGTAAAAAAAAGCAATTGAAATTTACTGTAGAGCAGACAATGGAAATTGTTAACATGCAAGTGTGAAAAGTTCACCCATTTTTTAAATTTATCATACACACAAATGTTAATTACAGTTTTAAACGCCTGAAGTCTGCAAGTTTTAAGAGCACAAAGGAAACTATAGTAACCTGTCAGACACTTGTCCTTTGCTCAGACTTTTCTTTGGCTCCCGAGATAAGTGGGTTCTAATAGAAAGGCGGACAGCACAAGTGCATTTCTGATGCAAAGCACCAAGGACGGATGAACAGTCGGACCTCTAAGAGAAGAATGGGGCCTCTTTGTTGTGGAAATGAAGCTGTGATAATGTTCCCAGACTATAAACTGGCCGTCTGGAATGGCAGAAACCATAGGAGCTTTTTCAAATTCTTTATCAATGTCAGCAGATTTTTTTTTTCTTCCCGTTGGGGTTTTAGCTCAGAAAAATGTGAAAATTTATGTGAATAGTATGTTACTGTATACAGCTCTTAGCAACGAGGCTGGAGAACAGAAAGGCAAACATTTTATTGTCCATTCATGAGCAGATTAACATCATTAATGAGAGAAAATTCTGTGGACTGAAGTGTTCTCTTTCCAGAAATTAAAATATTTTTAAAAAAGTGTGTAAGTGATCTGTGGGCAAGAATGTTTCATAATTTTATGACTGCCCACTTACATCTGTTTTACTCACAGAATGGAAGGGGCAGAACAATCTGTAGCACCGTCCGCCTAAGGATCGCGGTAATCGAACGCACCATTGTTGTTAACATCTCTGTTTGTTTGCATTTCCATCAGTACCTAGATGTCCTGTGTGACCTCAGTGAGACCAGGGCTCCTTTTATGCTGCTGGGAGGCATGCCCTGGCTGTTCATTCAGAAGCGAAAGGCCATGCTGATGCAGCAGTTGTTCATAGGAAAGGTTCAGGAGTCCCTTCCTGCGCTCTGTACATGTGTACATGCACATAAAAATCCTGCAGTCTGTGGTCAGTGTCAGCATACAGCAACTGCCACCTTCTTGATTTGAGTTATAAAACCCAGTGTTGATGGTAGTGTGTGATGGCCTTGGCCACACACAGCAGGCTCGGTGCTTGGAGTTTATCCATTATCTTGGATTCAACGCCACAAGTTTCCAGAGCTTATCAGTTCTGGGAGTCCTGGCTTTTCCTCTTGCTGTTTTCTGGTAACTTCTGTATTTATGCACAGGGATAAGCCTGTGCTTAGGCCTAGCACTAGCATCTTCAGGAGGCTGGTGCAGACCTCGGTGCCTGGTGACTTGGCCTGTGTGAATGTCTTCTTTAATGAGACACCATTTAAAGCAGCGCAGATGCCTCTGTTCTGCACCGCTACTTTCACTACAAACATCAGAGTCAAAGCATCTACCCTGGGGAATGCAGAATTGTAGCCAGTACAAAATAGAGACAAATGGTAAAATGGATACGGAGAAAGACCAAAGCGCATGACCCTGCAGATCATGCTGCACTGAATCAAACCTCTCGATTTTCTTAATATTCTGATTATTGCATTTTTTGTTCCTTAAAAAGTAAAACAGATCCACAAGACAGTTAAATAATCAAGGAGTCAATGACAGATCTGGGCAAAAAGCCCAGAAATGCCTCATGACCGGTTGCCTGCCTTAACCATTAAAAAATCTTTATTCTTTTTCATTTATTTTTGCTGAAATGACAACAATTCTTAAACTCAGCATAACACAGGCTTCTTTGCTAAAAACCTCCAACTCAATTCAGCTGAGGCAAGGCACAGTCCCTCCACAGAAGGTCTGGCCTGGGCTTTACTCCTTCCCTTTGATGAATTCTTCTTCCACAAAAACCAGTATGTCTTTATCCCACAAATTAGGAAACATGAATTACTGATTTCTCAGCACTGATTATCCAGCCAATCTTACCAGGTCTACTGAAGTACTGTACATCCTTGTTCCAAGATAAGATCAAACCACTTAGCGGTCAATAGGATGGAAATGTAACTAATTTGCACTTGCTTAATATTGCCTCTCCCTGCATTTTTGCACTGTAGATGGCCAAGAACTGATAAAAGATATATTTTTCTAGGAATTTTACACAAGCTTAGGAGGTACAATAGTCCAAAAGTACAAAAATACCCAGAAGAGACTGAAAAACAGCTATTCAATTCTCTAGCAATACACATCTGTTCTCAGAATCCTCTGTATAGGAACCAAAACATTGGGAACTGCATAGGGAATAAGACGAACAGTATAGCCAATCCGCCTGTTTTCCTGTCTCTGCCTATAATATTTCTCACTGATATCTGTATGTGTAGCAGTTTTCACCTGGTCGTCAAGCAAGGAAGATGTAACACAATTTCCTCTTGCTGACCTTTCGGTCCCCTAAGATAGCAATGGTTTAATAAAATCTACTGAATACTTTCTCATCTTCTGCTGTTGGAAGTGTCATGCTCCCAGTGGGACACAACTGGATGCTTAATACAGATGCTGCATGGGCGTGTTGATTGATGGGACCCACTGCAACCCCAAAAGCTTTCTGTGATTCAAAAAAAAAGCCTGAAGCCCAAGAACCACACAAGATTTCAGAAGCACATGTTCTTGGTTCTGGATTGCTGGACCACCATGATTTCTCCCCTGAGGGACAGGGCCCTGCTGGGGCCTTTCAGCAGGGGAGGAGGGCTGAGTAAGGACTCTCCCAAGCCCTGTCCCCATTTGCCAGGGCCCAGGGCTCGAATGCATTATTTCTGTTTAATCCATCACACACACTATGCAGAGGCAAGATGAGACTGGAGGGACGGCACTCTGGAAATGTGGGTCTCCAGGGCCATATTCTGTTGTGGCATAAAAGCTGTCCAAGGCAAGCTGAAAATGAGCAATGCTGAGTGCTGGAAGCAAACTGGCTGCAGCAGCACTGTGTTTTGCATCAGCAATCTTGAGTAAAATTAATCCGTGTGGAGCTCTGCTGTAATGTGTCTGTAAGGATTCTCCTACCCATATTTTTTTTTATTTAAAAGTAGTTCAGGTGCCTGCCTCTCCCTGCAGCGAGCAGTGCTGATGTACGCTTGGAAACCACATGAGGTCTGCACAGGCTGTTTCAGTTACTGTGAAGGAGGGACTGTATTTATCAGCGGATGAAGTCTAGCCTGAGCTATGACATCCCCAGTGATTGTGTAGTTACTTCAATCTGTAACTTAAATTTTGTCCATGCACAATCTCCTGCTAGCAAAAAGCATTATCAAGTGATGTTTTGACTTCAAGGTAGCTGAGCTGTCAAGGAAAGCTCAGCCCTAGCCAGAAGATGTAGTGAGAAAAAATGGTAAGATTACAACAAGCCACTAATGCTAAATCCAATCATTTTGATAAGCAGCTTCCTCATCTAAACTAATTGCTTAGCTTATGATAGTACTAGTGAGCTAGGCAGAGGCCAGGTAGAGGAAAAAGCTACTGTCTAGACACAGAAGGAAGGTTTGAGTAGGGTGGAAGGAACTGGTGTTAGTGCTCCTGTGCCAGCCCTGCTGTACAGATTTCAGCCATTCAGACCAACCATCCTGGGAACCTGCCTTGCCCAGGCTTTATGTGCCCATGCATGTGGTCATATAAGCAGAGTGAAGTAAGGCAAGTGGGAGAGAATAGTTTAATGCTATTAAGCTACGTGGAATGAAATAGTTGTTCAAATCAGGACAATGTGCTAAATCTAATCACATAACCCATCAGGCTTAATTCAGGAGTTTTTCTGTGTAGCACAAGTGTAGCTGATTACTGAACAGTATGTCTTGTTGGTATTTGTTGTCTCCCAAACGCACACACTTCGCTACCACTTTGAAAAAGCTCTTCTCTTTATTGAAACAATGGGCAGAATAGTTCTGCTGCAGTGGTTTGAGGTGTTGCTGCTCTGGCAGTATCTTCCAGCCAGGTGCTAAGCACTGCTGACCCTGCAGGAGTGCCTGCCAGCAAGAGGCATGTGGCTGCCCTGCTGCCATTTCCAGTTTCTTCTCTGGAGAAGCTGGGTTACTCTGAACCACTGCCAAAGCCCAGTGCCCTGGTGCACCTGGAGAGCTGCATGCAGTTCTGGGCTCCCCAGCACGGGAGAGGCCTAGAGGTACTGGAGAGAGTCCAGCAAAGGGCCATGAAGTTGATGAAGGGACTGCAGCATTTCTCCTGCAAGGAGATGCTGAGAGCTGGGCCTGCTCAGCCTGGAGAAGAGGAGGCTCAGGGGGATCTCATCAATGTCTCTCAATACCTGAAGGGAGTGTGCGGAGGATGACATCAGGCTCTGTTCAGTGGTGCCCAGTGCCAGGGCAAGAGGCAATGGGCACAATTCTTGAGGTGAATCTTACCCTGATGTTTACTGATAGACGTGTAGTGCATTTGATGTGTCAATTTAGCAATGTGAATAAATTTCTATTGAAGTATAGATTACTGAGCCACTCAGAGAAACTCAGAGGAATAATAGGGCTGGCTTCATCAAATTCTGCATTGGCCCCGCACGGACTGCCCAGCCACGATGTGGGCTGGCCAAGAACCAGCAGGGCAGGACAGGAGGAGGAGTGTCAGGAGGCTCAGGTGAGTGCACTTTCACACTGAAACAGCAGAGAATCAAAAGTGCAGGTTTGCTTAGAGATAAGGTTGACTCCCCAACACATCCTCAGTTTAATTTTTATTTTCCCTGGTCAGAGGGTAATTTCTGCTGTGAAGATCCACTCAAAGCTGTAACTTTCTGACAGCAGGGAGGGGAGGACTGAAGCATGCTCAGTGCAAATGGGATGCCCAGTGGTATTTTCAGCAAATGTTCAGTGAGTTCTGCCAAGCACTGTTTGTACAAATTGCATTTATGTTTTATAGATAATATAAAACAGACATATATTTTACATAACATATATATATAGTCTTGTCATGTGTCCAAAGCACATTTTTTTCATGGACACAGCACAAGGTTTTCTAAATTCTATTTCCTTACTCCTGTATGTAAATATAAAAAGTATGCTAAAAAAGGCATATTAAATATTAGTTCAAGCTTCTGCAAAGTTATTGACATTTTTCCCCTGTAATTCTCAGAAACAGTTGAACTGGCTGTACCAAAACCTAAAGATCAAAACTAAAACATAACCAGCTAGAGTAGAGAAGGAAAATGTAGCCTAAGCAGTTGTGTTTGGCAAAGTGTAAGCTACTGAAAGCAATAACTTCATGGGAAGACATCAGACAGCCTGAATTATCAGGATCACCTATCATGGTCTACTTCCTCATTTAATAAAGTTAAAAAGGAAATTAATGTTGACTATAATCAAATCACATTATGGTTTTATTTTGCATTTATAAGAAACATCTGGGAATGATAGAACTTATTCATACTTCATGATTCTTAACTCTTTTACCTCATCCCTGAAGTTTTTGAGACTCTCACAGTAGTCAGCAACTTTCATCTTTGCAACAGAAATAGGAGAAAGTCCCACACAGGAAAAGAGCACATAGGAAAAAAAAATACTAGCCAAGCATTGTATAGGAGTAGGATACTGAATCCCTGCCTACGCCTAAATCGGCCTGAACTTGCTCGGAAATTAAAGGTGTGCAATGTCCAGCACAGGAAATGTCCAGCATTTTCTGTTACAATTATCTTTTAACAGCTTTGCGTGGCAGGAATAGCATGGTAGCTATTGCTAGGATGAAAATGTTAAAGAAAATAGAGAATGGTGGGAGAAGTATGTGCTTACAGGCTAAACTTTCATGGAGATTGAGGAATTCATTTTAAGAGGATTTAGGATTCATATGGAGGGCTGGAGGTGATGTTCACAAAAAAGGTTATCATTTAAAATTAAATTATCTCTCTAAATAATTGTCATACAAACATAAATTAGAATAGCAATTTCATAAGTAGAGAAGCAGTCTTCTGAATCTGTATGCTTATGCCTCTCTTCATGTCTGTAGACACTGTATATTGGGAAGGCATATACCATTAACTCTTGCACTGCAGGGCATATAAGATGAATTTACAAGGCACAAACCAGCAAGATAGTGGGTGCTGTGTCTCTATTCAATACCACGCTACAAGGACTGCCTCAAGGCATACCCAGTGGTCTAGTGTGACATGTTCATAGCTAGAAAGCATGCTTAAGTGATTTGCTGGGCTTGGTTCAGAGATCAACACTTTACAAGATTAAGTCTGGATTAATTCATTCACTTGCATTTGATGGTATATTTCAGTTTGTGTATTGTTCACATCTTGATCCTAATTATTTTTGCTTCCTTTTCAAATGATTTAGATGGCTAATAAATATATATCCAGTAGTTTCCTCTTCAATGAAGGATTATTTTGGCTGCCTGTAGCTTATAAGAAGGCTACATCACTAGAAAACTGTGAGAGAAGTGCCTGCTTTTCTGATGAGTTCTGTGGCAATTACCTTTGTGTTCCCACTCAAATTTGTCTTTCTGTCCTTAAAAAGTCATGTTGCAATTTAGGCTGATGGTTGTCTTCTGCTAACAAAAATCATTTTCTCTGTGTCTTTAGCAGGAGATGCACTCTCAGAGCCATCATCTTGCCAGAACTCTCCTGGATTTAAACACAGAAATGCAGAGACTGAGAAATGAAAATGAACTGTCAGCAGCTTTTGAATCCAACGCACTGAATGTTGCCATGAGCCCAGAATAATAAACTGTGTTTCAAGGCATAGACCCTGAAGATGAAATATACATTCCAGAAATGGTTCTGACAACAGCATTATGGATAAGCTACACAATCTTCTTGATCCAATTTGGTAGCATAACACATGGCATTGTTTGAAATTTACAGACGTTTTAGAAAGGGTATAGGGGAGAGTGATGTTTATATTAGAGTTTGCAGTTTCACTTGTTTTCCCCAGTTTCTGGGGAAAAGAGGTTGCCTTTTTTCTTTAAAGAAAAGTGTCTACAAAGTATGCATATGTAGGAAAGTGTCTATTCTCATTCTCATTTTGTTCATTTAGTTCTTAATGTTGCCTTTAAATGCCTCCGTCCATTTCACCAGGATAGAATATAGATGTCATAGAATCATAGAATCATAGAATGGCCTGGCTTGGAAGGGACCTCAAGAATCATTAAGTTCCAGCCTCCCTGCTGCAGGCAGAGTTGCCAACCTCTGGATCTATTACTAGATCATATTGCTCAGGGCCCCATCCAACCTGGCCTTGAGCACCTGCAGGGACGGGGCATCCACAACCTCTCTGAGCAGCCTCTTCCAGCACCTCACCACTCTCTCAGGGAAGAACTTCCCCTGTCACTTAAGGTATTCATTTATTTAAATGTTCTCTCCTGAAAAGCGAGACTTTTTAACTGCACCTTGAATTTAATTCTTTGTAAGTTGCTTTAAAAATATATATACGAGCTACCCCAGTACCATGCTGCATTTTCCTAGATTTCCTAGATTCAAACAGCTAAAGAATCTGAGGATGATTCATAAACACAGAAATGTGCAGGTAATAAAAATCAGTGCATATAAAATGTATGTAACTATAAAATTTAACTTCTAGCTATAAAAACTATTATCTACAGGCAGAGGAGAAGTTCACTTATTAACCCTCTTACTGTATTCGGGGCTTTTAAGGCGGCTTGTGGAATGGACAAGTTTTATATTCATTTTGGTAAATGTGCCAAGGAAAGACCATATGGTGTTCTGAAGGAATAAAATCTATTATAGACTCTGTATCCACTTCTCAGTTATTTTCTCAGAGCAGACAATGAGGACAGGCAGGCAGATTGATGCTTGGGATTCATGCATGCTCCCAGACTCCAGGGCTCCTCTTGCAGATCTCTGGGGTTTTGTAGAGATGCGAGAAAACTGCACCTTGTAATCCATTTCCTTCCATTTCCTGTTTTCCCTGATAACATGCCTTCTTCATCTTCCTGGGCTTCAAAAGCCATTCCTGAAACAGGGAAGTTTTTAGGGCACAGAGCAGGACATTTTGCTAAACATCCCATGGCTAGAAAAAGCTGTATATGTGTTTGGAGGATGTTTGTCCCAAGCTGCCCAGGATCACTCAGTGAACCCTATTTCTACTGAAGCTTTGGGGGAAGATGGAAAGCAGAGGGTGTTACGCTTCAAATATCATTATGGGCAAAAAAGAAAAGCACATCTAAAGCCAACAGTTTACTGTTAGTGTGATTGAAATACTACCACCCAGATCCAAGAATCAGATCTACCGACTCATTGCAGAAAAAGAAATAAAACAAAGAAATGAATACTTCTATGCCAAAGAAGTCTCAGTAATGTTAACAATACAGTTAACATTTTTGAAAATACCTTTCCAAATTTCTCCCCCCTTTTCCTGTTATTATTCTCACCTTCCCCCTTGGGCTTTGGGCTGGCGGGGAGCAGGTACAGCGACATGAGTCTCCTGCTGGGAGGAACACGGCTCTGATGGTTTCTTCTTCCTCATGCTGGGATGTGGGTAGGGGTCAATTTTGTGTATTTGCTAACACACACCTACTCCTTGCTCTTTTTAAATCTAATTTAAATCTGTGAGTCCATGGTGCATCCGAATTTACTCCAAAAACGGTGCATTTTGTGTCTTTTTGATACTTGTTCTTTGTTTTCCTGGTTGCTCCTAAAGCTGTTTTTGTCCAGATCCAGCATTTATTTAACTGGCCATGGGTGAGCTGTTTATAGCTGTTGGGTCTCCAGTGCCAGCCTGCTCTCCATCCCTTCTCATCCGCTGCCTGTCTCCACAGCACCCTGTTTCCCCACTTCTCAGGACCTCTGTTGTCATACCAGGTCTGTAGTTCTCTGTACTACATCATTACATTAGCAATAAGTATCTCATTCTGCATGGAGTAACTGCTTGTTACAAATACCTGCATAGATATGCAAAAGTAGAAGAAATTAGCCACATCCACCCTGTCAGAAGAAAACAACGCAAAACCTAGAAAAACAAATAAAAGCAGAACTCCAGGCAGGTCAAGGCAGCCTGACAAACTGGTCCTGAGCCCTGTAAACAGGCAGCAAGCCCTGTGGCCCACTGCAACAGCGATGCTCTGTTTCTGGTGCAAGGGACATTGCTCTGGGGCTCATTGCTTCCCATCACCAGGAGCTGTGTGCTGGCTTGTTTGCCCTGACTTCCTCCCCGTCTGTATGCGGTCACTGGAAGAAGCAGGCAAGCCAAAAAATTCATATTCTGCAACTCTTCTACATTTTCTCTCTAAATGACTGAGTTTTATTTCAGCCTGGCAATGGCAGCTTTGATGGGTGAAGCTAACAAGCAATTTACTTAAATGGATACATATTTGATGCCCAATTTGTTTCTGACTGATGACAACACTAGTCTACCATTGGCTTCAAAGAGAGCTAGATGAGCATTACTCAGTGGCAGTAATATTGCATCTCCTATATTCTGCAATTAAAGTAGCAGAAGTATTGCACAGATCTCTGTAATTGCTTCACTGTGTAACAAAGCTTTTGTAAAAGGCTTTTCTTAATATAAGGTAGAAAGCATATAAGAGTGTTTTCCGTAATAAAAATCTGGCTGTTAATTCTTACTTCATGTGAAAATCAGCATCAAAAAGAGAACAGGGAAAATGTGTTGCTTTATATAGGAGAAACTTTAAAAAATGTTTTCAATATCTTTTATAAATCATATGGCTGAGCACTGAGAATGACAGTTCGTTTAGAAGCGTAAATTTCATAATAATAAAAATAGTGATGATTGGATAGCAAAATTAATAGGATAAAGAAAACCCAGTATTATAATCTGTATGGTTGAACTCCAGTGTCTTCAGTAAGGATGGTATTGGTGCAAGATCCATTCTTAATTAAGAATTTTAATATGGCAGAGGCTAATAGACTTCTGAATTTTCACTAGGCACTTTCAAATGGTGCATTCATGTAGGTCTCAGTCTTTACTGGATAGGCTTTGAGATGTATTGACTATGGTCTCATGGCACTGTGTCTGCTTACATTCATCATTAGAGCATCTGGGTGAGATGGTATTGCCCTTTGATATGCAAATATGATATTTTCTGTGGATAGGAAAAATACTTAATACTTAGATTGGACATTTTAATAATTGCTGTGCACATACTTTGCTAAATAATGTACTGCTTACATATCTTTCATATTTCTCCATCCTAAATACCGTGTTAATATTCATAAAGGATGTTTTGTAAAGATTTTTCATCACAAAATAAAAAACAAGTTCTAAGCAAACGGGTAAGCTGCTCATCAGTTCTGTACACACCATAAAAGACTGCATTTAGTGATCAGTAATTTTTGCTACCATTAAATTTAAAGGGACTTAGGCAGTTCTTGAAAGCAATCTAATTGGCCTGCAAAATGAATGTGGATTCATCTTTTGTTTTCATTACTAGTCTGCATGAGTGATAATGCCATGTTTTTCAGGATGATCAGTCATATACATGTGCTATCATAGTAATCTAAAAGTAATTAACAAATGCTTGAGCTATCAGAGTTTAATAACTAGATAATTGTAGACTTATCAGCCCAGGCAGTTTTGCCTTGCAGGGACTGTGAATGCCTATATGCAGAGTGACCTTCCTGTTTCTGAACCTATTAAGTCCTAATGGCGAGAGACCTCTGCATCCAGAGAGAAGGATTTAAACCACCTAATCTGTGCTGGCTGACAAAACAGAATTTACTAGGCCATGGAGGAAAGCTAGATTAAAGCTGAACAACCTCTGAAGCAGCCTCTGCCAACAGAGGCTCCCTCCTCCCGTTGAAGGAGGTGTTAGTCCCTGGGTGTCCCAGGCCCACCAGGCCTCTGCTGGCAGTCCCACATCACAACCCTCAGCAGAGGGACCCGGTGGTGCCTGCTTCCAGCCTAGCTCAACACCCCCCAAACAACACGAGCAAAATGAGCTGAAGTATTTTCTGAAAGCATAGTTTTGCCCAGATCAGAGCTGTTCCTGGCACTGCTAGGTGTGATTTTTCCATGCTCATAGCCAGCATAGCTATACTTGTAAAACTTTTGTGTAGAAACCTGGCCAGAATCCTTCAAATCCTTGCTCCCAGCCTTGGCAAAACAATCCTTTTAACTTTGCTGGAGCCAAAGCAGCTATATTCTTCCCAATTAATAGTCCAGACCTTGTTCTTTCAGAGACTAAAAAAGTTGCTCCTGTGGGATTGGCTTATCTCTCTGTTCACTGCTTCATATCCTGCTTGAAATATTACCATGGCACGTATGACTGCACTACTGGATGCTGACATCCATCCTGTGCTTTTGGAAAGGCAAATCAAATTCTGTGCACACACTTCTGGCATGTTGAAAGCTTTGGTTGCCTGTGTCCAAAGGGCTTACTTGTACATGTGTGCAGTGCTGGGTTTGCTGGCAGAAAATACCACATTTCCAAACCCTCTAAGAGGAACCAGTTCTGCCTTCCTGGTCTTGTATTGGTGTATCCTTAGCTGATGACATGTTAGCAAAAGAGTTTTATTTACCCAGGACGATGTTTAATTTTGTCCATGTGTTGAGGTGATAAAGTACTTAAATACATTATCTGATATTTTCCTAACACCATTTGGTGTGTTTATGATGTGTTGTCATTTTTTTAGAGAGAAAACACGGCTGAAAGAGCATCAGAGCATGAAAGAGATATAGGTTTTGGATTGGCATCAGAGAAGAAAACAGATGGATATGGAAGAGAATGAGTGTTGTGGTTAGTACTTTATTTTCCTCCTTCACATGGGCATTTCTGGAAGAGTTCTTGTGTGATATGGTGAGGTCAAGTCCTTTGGCAGAGATGAGATAAAGAGCTGTAGCTCCAGAATTGCGTGAAAAAAATAGGTAGAGATGACTGGCTCCCCAGCCACCTCCCACTGGTACTTCTGGCCTACTGGAACCTGGCCATCAGGGGAGGTGCACAGATAATTCACTGACACTTTCAGCACTTACGGAAGTTTCTCTCAGACAGAGAAAACTGACTTAAACAAGTGCAAGATTTTGGACCTGAAAGAAATCCAGGTCTAGAATGAAAGCGTGCCAAGGAAATAGTGGGACTTGCATCATCTCAGTTCTGTTTTAAAGAACAGCTGCTAGAACATACTGTCCGTGGAGTGTGAAGTTGGACATTTCCACAATGATACTTTACAATGTATTCAGTGGTGATTTTGCTCAGCTCTGTAGAGTCCTGATATGAGGGAATAAGTAATTCAAAAGAAGTTTATTGAAGCTCATTAATATGATGAAATATGTTGGGAGGATTGGTTTATTCACAATGTTGAACATAACTTACATACAATTCTGCTTTCTGAGTGGGAACATCAGGACGTGTAGGTTGCTCACTGATTTTTTAATATTTACATGAAATCTTTTAGCAAAATCACATCAGCCTCCCTGTTTTTCTGCCATGTTTTTCACAGTTTAGCAGACAGCAACATGCACTTAACAAAAACAGAGAGCTTTATTAGACTTAGAGGCATGTGCAAGGGACAGCTTTAGAAAAATTTCAAGACGTGTTAACAATCTGCAAGAAGGAAATTATTATTGGCCTAGTAACCAAGAAACAGACAAACCCTTCAGGAGATATGTGAGCTGTAAAACAATCTGCAATATAACTCCACATAAAAGGCACCAAAGCAATTTCTAAGGGAGTTGCTACATCTTTTTGTCACAGCTCAACACCATGCTTGGTTACCAAATGATGAAGCTTTTTGACATCTCATTCAAAGTTGGCTTTGCTTAGCAGAAACCGGGTGATCTCTGCCCTGTTCTCCAGTGGAGGCCACAAGCATCATGGCTGTGCTCAGGCTCCCACTCCCACAGGAAGGGCTGTAACCTGCCCTGGTCTTGGCCAACACAGAACAATGACTCTGACCCCCTGCGCTTGTATCATCCCACCTTGGAAGTTACTTCCCTTCCCTTCTGCTTATGTAAAATTCAGCATGAGAAAACTCTCATTCAGTTCTAGATGCTCACCAGACTGAATTTACAAAAATGTGGTCTTGTCAATTTTAGTTGGAGTTTTGACTACGTTTGCAGGGATTCATTATGCAAGTAGCTATTCCAGCAGATCCGAGGGGCCATTTCCTCTAGGAAAGTGAACATACAGCAGGACAGGGGTGGTGGCCTACCTGGCATGGGGTGGGTTCCTATGCAAATGGTGTCTTCCTCGTGCAAACAATGTCTGCCCTTGTGCTGATGTTGAGTTAAGTGGCTCTTACTCCAAACAAATTAAAGATCCCTTAATGCTTCATTGTTGCATATGTTTTTAAATTTGGGCTATGGCAAAACCCTGAGTAAGAACAAAACTAAATATTCAGGTTTCTCAGTCAAAGAATATACTAGGTTTTTTCTCTGTTCTTTGAAGAAAATTTTGAATTACATACAAGTCTAAGTTTCTCCCTTAGAGCAGACAGATATAAAATCTTCATATTAAAAATCATTGATTATATGTACATTGTAAAAGTAGATACCTGTTGTTCTTGCTGTGTATCTAGCACTGGCCCCATTTAATTTGGCAACCTGTGAGTGGAGCTACATGCAGTTAAGTGGTGGAGCACTCCATTGGGGTAAGGACTCTGCAGTGGAGCACTATAACTCTTCTAGGCAAGATGGAGCCCATCAGCATCAGAGGTGCCCAGGACAGGGTTTACTTGCTTGCATTGGTTTTAAGGGCTGGATCTCTGGGCTTCTTCCATTAACCACACACGTATGGAAATACAGAATATAATTCCAGCTCCATCTGTCAGTCCGCTTGACATGTTTTCATACTGTGACATATGAAAGAGTTGATAATGACTTTTGGCCCTCTGTGCTCAGTTAAAAAAAATCCTGATGCAAACCCATGTTTGCATGATATTCTATGTACAATGCCATCTTTCAGCTACATCAGTTCTATACGTTTCCCTTCCCATTTAGCTCTAAAAGGGGAAGAGCTGAATAACTCTCTGATTCAGTGGGATCTTTATTGTTAGAAGGAAGGATGTGAGAGCATCTTGAGATACAGCAGCTTCAAAATGATGCAAATCTACTGTCTTAAGTCATTTGAAGAAAGTAAATCACTTTGTTGTCAGCCTGTTGGTATAAATGACTGTTTGGCACAGTGAAGAACTATTAAGAATTCAGTAACAATTGTGAAACTAAGCACCCGTGTATGTCACTAACCAGAGAGCAGCAGAAACTGTTTGGTAGCTTTCATCTCACATTTGTCTGCTTTACACCATTCTGCAAATCCATATAGATTCAGTAGAAAATTGCTTTGAAATTAAAGCAAGAGTAAAGAATAGTTGCAAACAAGAATAAATAAGTGTTGGCAACACCTTGAGGCTCTCAGTTATTGAAGCAGATTTCAGCAAAAGCCCTGGAATGATCTAGCTGTTCGTCTAGACAGGTCGTTCAAGGATGCATTGGGACTGGGCTCTGCACTGTGTGGCTCTTCACCAGCCATGTGTGTAGCTCTTCTGCACTGCAGCCGTTCATCGACCCTTGCAGTGAAGTTATGCCACTTCCATATCTTTATATCAACTTTCACATATGTTCCATTCCTATTCACTTTCATCAATGAAGCAAAAACTGTACCATTATAGCATTGCATTACTACATGTAGCATCATGATTATATCAAAACACAAGGAAAAGAATCTTTTGAGAGTGTTTTGCTCGTGTAAGATGAGATCTGTTGACTTTCTTACTGGCAAAACTACACTTACCTGTGGCTTTTATTCCTGGTGAGTGCTGCTGGAGCTGGGTCCTCCAACAGCTGCAGCCTGTGCTGGCCCTTTTGTAACAGATCCGTTCTTTCCTCTCTTTCCATGGACAAAATCCTCAAACTATGTCTTTTTCCTTATTGCTGACACAATGGTGCATCCTCCCAAGAATAATAAAAGCAGACTTGGAACACAATAGCTGGCCTTTTGTCTAAATGTTTTGTAAATACCACATGAGTATTTTAGAATTAATGACCTATTTGCATTTTTCTATTGGAGACTTTGTCTGATTCTTTGTCTTTTCACTTTCCTTTGCTTCCGTGTTAGTGTATTAATTGGTACCAATGTTCCTTACAGACAGAATGCTGTTAATTTGATGTCCATGCTCCTTGTATCATTAATCCGGTAACAGGTTGAACTGTTTCCCTCTTAGCTCAGCTACTTATGGTGATTAGTGGAGTCCATGCATTTAGTGAACTCGGAATATGTATATATAAGCTACTAAAACAAACAATTTTTTCCTTCTTTTAAAAAGATTTTTTTTTTACTATGTTGATAAAATAAAATACAACAAAACATTTAGGTACATCTCCTAAGAGAGTGACCGTCTTGTTCATCACTGTTGCTCAGACAAAAACAACTTGTGCAACAGGGTTGTTGGAGGTGAACAACAGACTAACTGGAAAATAAGGTCATGGAAAATTTAGCATAGTTTGGAAGAGTAAGGGCAGCAGGAGTAGGGGGTGCTGAGTGACTACCAAGGGAAACTAAAGTAAAGAGCTTTTTCTGCACAAAGAACTATTGAAGTTCTGAGCTCTGAATGTGTGCTGTGTACTAAGAACAGGCAAACGTTTTCCTGCACATATATCTTGTTCTTTTGTGTTGATTCTGGCTTGACAGCAAGGATAAATGTAGTATCTTTTTCTCCTTCTAAGAGGAACAGAAAAGAACTACCCATATGTGCTTACCTTTCAATCACTTAAGAGAGAGAAACACAACAAATCTTGCGTCTTTTGGGAGGATATCTCAGTATACATACAGGTGCAGATTTCCAAACATATGCAAACACTATCATGTATATATTGACATGGAATCTTTTAATAAATGCAGATGTGGCATTCCAGAGGACTGTCAGTGCTAGTTTTTGGATGTCACAGCTGCCTGCAGTTAAATAATGATGCATTGAAATAAATACATTGGTGTCTGCATATATTTGGAGTACTGCACCTGAATACAACACAAGGCAGCCAAATACATTCACTAAGTATAAAAGGTTACTTGATGAAAACAGATGTCCCAGTGCTTGGCTCCAGACATCTGGGTACATCATGCAGTTGCGCATGTGATTTTTGACTGTGAACTTTATCAGTATAGAGAGATCAGGTTTTGGTGATTTTGGCATGAATAGGAGGACACCGGATCAGTTGCCAGATTCATATTTCATATGAGACCTTCAGCTGGGGTACAGTTCCATCAAATGAAATGGAACCTGGAGGTTTGTGCTGGCTGAGGTTCTTGCCCATACAATCCTCTCTGACAATGTTTGCAAGTAGAGGAATTACTTTCAACACATTATTTGTAAAAATCTGAAGTGAAGTGATATATTTAATTTCCATCGGAAGGAGAAAAATAATCTTTTATCTAGATTCAAAAAATGCAGAAAGCACTAGAAGGAAAGTAGTGGTGACCTTTTATACAATAGATCAGCACTCACAGAGGACATAAGAGACCAGGAGAATATGAACATCAGCCTCTGCATTCCAGGTGAGCTGAGAGGAATGGAAGAGAAGGGCCAGACCAGCCAAATACCTCCAAATATCCAGCAAATATCTCCACCTTCCTTTCTTGTCTTTCACCACTACCTAGGCAGGAGGGAAGCATGGCACCTGGTAACAGAGGTGGGCAGTTAGGGGTGGAGTCTGGGGCTGGAAAACATCCATGTTTCACATATATATTTGGAATTGATTATTTCCTCATTCTCTTGCATTAGGCTTACTTCAGCTTCTATAAAAAGTTATTGGAGTAGTGGCTGGAATTTCAGTGTTCTGTTTTTGATGAAAATGTTTGGCATTGAGGTGTTTCTTTTTTTCAGCAAGGAATAAACAATATTTTTTTTCATATTAACCCTATTCCTCCTATCACTATGTATTGTAACCTGTAATTCCCATCTCCACATTTTCAAATTGCAAAGCTGAAAGTCAAAACACACCGTAAATTATTATTTCAGGCATCATTTCACTATGCCCAAATCTTTAAATCACTGAGGGTGGAAAGTTGCTTGGGAAGTCTCTAGCCCAGTCTTCTGCCTTGACATAAGCTTGACACCTGATGTTGACAAGGTGGCTTTGATCTTCATCTACCTATGCTTGAAGACCTCTAAGGAGGGAGATACCACAACTTCCTGGGTAACATGTTCCACTGCTCCTTGCATGAAAAGGTTTTCCCTTAGGACCGGTCAAAATCTCCCCTATTCTATTTTATGACAATTGCCTCTTGTCTTTCTTTGAGGCATCTCTGTAAAGCCTGGCTCTGCCTTCTCAGCCTACTTCTCTCAAGCGGCTGCTGGGCTCTGCCAAGTTTTCTTCTCCCTGTTGTCTACTTATTCATCCTTATGGAGTCTGGAATTATATATATAGTGATGTTTCAAAGCCATTCTTTCAAATTTCAGAATGTGTACAAGCTTTGTAAACAGGCCTCCTTCCTCTTAGCTGTTAGCAACTAGAGTAATTATTGAAGGTTTAAAACTCAGTGGAACACAATGTCCTACCCTGCAACTAAAAAGTTTCTCAAAAGTATTTCCTACAATAAAGATTCTCACTGCGTCAGTATCACCAGATCTCACATCAGCACAAAATCAGAAGACTTTATGGAGATGTTGAGATTTTTCTACATAAGCAGGCAGAAAACTGTACTAAATAGGCTTAATCTGTGCTAAACGAAAATGACATGGTAATGAATTTGCATTGAACAGAATGATACAAGGGAAAGATGGTATCAGACAGATCTGCTGCAATATGCTGATATGAAGAAAATCACTCCAAGCTTTTTTCAGTTTATGGAAAGAATTTATATCAACAATTACAGCAGATGCCTGCTGAGAATGTGGTCTGGGCAGCCACACAGTAAGAAGAGAGATCTGTACATCTTAGAGAGCTGCATGGAAAAGAGAAGAAGCAGAAATGGAAATTAGTATGAGGGGAAAAAAGCAAACAAAGCATGAAGAAATATAATAGAGACTCAACAGACATACCCACAGCATTTAAATCAGGCATTCTTTTGTTTGTAGTATTTCTCACATTATATGATCATTAATATAGCTTGTACAGTTATGACTTTAGATATTTTATTTCGCTATATGTCATAATGCTGTAAAAAGACCTTAAAGGAAAATTTTTCCGAAACTTTTTGTATTTTTTTCAGTGTATTAATGTTGAGATATTTATTGTGCTAGGCAGAAGAAAATAGTCTTTGTTCCAAAGCAATTACAAAGTAATGATGTGAAGATATAGATGCCTTAACCTCATCCACAGAATGAAGGAGTTTGCTTCTACAGAAGTCTGAGATGCAGCTGAGAAAATTACTGTTTTTTTCCTGGCTGTTTTGACAAAATGCGCAATTTTGCAAATGCAAACATTTTGCTCTGACCAGCAGCAGGGAAATCCACAGGGTGAGGAGAACCATTTGACATGTAGAAATTGTGAGATATGTTTGCCTATAAAATTTTAATTAAAATTGCTGCTCTTACCTTACTGCTGCTCAAAGCCATAAAGGTAACAAATTAGCTCTCTTGCATCCCAAAGTGTGGATGTTAGAGATTAGCAGAACTGTCTGGTAGAAACCTGGTTTATGGTCTTCCATGGGGATCCATGTAAATGATCCCATTTTTTAATGCAGTTGTCACAGTTCTCAGAAATATCGTGATTACGAAGCCACTAAGGCTTGCAGTTACCCATATACTTATGTAAAGATTCAGACTGTAAATTACAGTGATAATATGAGCGTAGGCCCTGATTAGCTCTGCGGCAGGTTTTGTGCTGGCAGATGCCTACTCAGCTTGTACAGGTGTGATGAGGTTTGTAGGGGAAGGGAATCAGCTGCCGGATAGGTGCCAGAGCTTGCTCCTCAGCTGCCTTGTGCTACCCTGTGGAGCTCATGGCCCTCTCCAGAGAAAACCTTGGCCAAGGTGGGCAGGAGTAGGATGGCCAAGGGAGTTGAGTACATCACATCTGCTACTGCTAGGAACCACAGAGAGTGGACTGAGTGTGCAAAGCTGCTCAGTGGAGAGGAGTCTGCTCCCCAGCTTTGGTAATTGATATTGCATTCTTTAAGCTGTGCTTGCATACATTTTTGGAGGTAGGTAGAATGGGAGCCAAGGAGGAAAGTGGCCTTGTCAGAGGTTACAGAGCACATCAGCAACAGGAGATGGGAAGAGACTTATTCCTGAGTAGGAGTCTATTGATTTTTTATCTGCTATGCACGTTTGACAGCTGACACAGGCCTAGGGCTCAAATGAGATATAAGAATGAATAATTCACAGGAGACCTCAAAGATGAGAAATTTTTGGCTATGCATCTTACCTCCCCTATCATTTCTTTTCTCAATTATGCTAATGGAAGAGAGTGAAAAGTGATGTAGAGATAAAAAAACTAATGGGATTTTGTCTTCAGCAGTGTCCTCAACGGATTGTGAGGGAACTTGGAAAAATAGCTCATGTTCCTCCAGCAAAAGATGAAGGATGTCAATACATTGCCTGAGCAGGGCTTATCTCACCTGGTCTTCAACTGCCACTTCAGAGTGAAGTTGGGTCCTTTTTCTTTTCCTCTGGCCTCATTTGGCAGCTCAGAAATGTATGCATATGCAAATAAAGTTTCATTCAAGGAGTGTCTCTCTGCTATAGAGCAGGCTATTTCAGGTCCACAAACAGCTGAGTTTGGTATTGCTGGGTAGTTAGTTCTCACATTTATTTATGTCTGTACCTTCTGTGCTTTTGGATTTGTTTAAGTGAACTCTCTGGAGTTCACTTCAAGTTTCAAGAGAAATTGTGTGTGCAAAATTCAAATTACTAGAAAAAAAGCTTTTATTTTTCAGTTTATCTATCATGTTTGTGGGTAGGGTCTATCTTGGAAATGGATTGGTGCAGCTGGTCTGCTTGGGAAGAAAGAAAAAAGTATTGGAATGAATTACTTGTGAAATCACCTTGAGAAAAGAGGCTTTATTTCCCCAGAAACTATTAATCTCTGTTTTAAGCTAACCTCTTTCTCAGAGGGCTAATATGTTTGGGGAACTGTGTATCTGGAGGAACTGAGATGGAAATTGGAAATCTTCCTCTTCTCTTTCAAGTTTAAATTATGTCTAAAGAATTATGCAGAAACTGAAAAAGGTTAGATTCAGTGACTCATATGCAATAATTAGGGATCTTTCTTTGACCCACTGGAGGACAAAATCCACAACACTGTCAATGGGAGTGTTGGGAGCCCAACAGCTGAAAAAGACTTCTCAGTCACGTTGCCTGGAGAATGTTTTAGCCAGAGAGAAGAGATTTCAGCCTAGTCATTTAAGAGTAAGTAGTCACTAAAGCTGTGTTGTGGGCAAGCATTTCCAACCCCTTTGTCAGATCCTAAATTCTATCACAAACAAACAGTCAAACAAAATCAACAAACAAAAACAAAAAACCGTTTAAACAAACAGTTCTGGAGAATATGGCAAGATTTAAAAAAAAGTATTTCCATAAGACAGTGGGGATGCATAACCTCATTTGAATTTGCATCAGGATTTTATTGTGTTGGGATAATGTTCTTAAAAACCAATTTCTGCACCTCAGGAGCAATGAGGTATGTCTCTGCAAGGGGCACTGTCCAGAGGGATGACAGCAGCCATCTTGATCCTAGCTGTCAGCCACTCTGGTGTCTTCCTGGATGCAGTGTTGGAAAACCCCAGAAGTCCTGCTCTGTGCTGGTTGGCAGTATCCCCTGCCCACAACTGAGCACCTCTCCACCCTGATGGGATGCGCCCACTGGGAGCTCTACCAGCTCCTGATGTCAGAAAGCAGGAGATGTAAGTCATAATCTTCCTATTCATTCCATGGCACGGAGGGTCATTCACTTCTGCTGATGGGAATGTATTTAGTACTTAATAATGTCATGGTCCCAGCCTTCTTTAATTAACTTGGATTATTTAATGTATTGAAAGTGTTCTGAAAATGTAAATAATGTTGGGTCCAACCCACAATGAAGCACCTTTTGCCAGGATCTAAGTATCACCTAGTAAGAAATACAAGTGTCATTAATTCTGAGTACCTGCTGCTTATGTAAATTGCGCTAATTCTTTTTTTTACTGGATCATATATGTTTGGTGATGGATATCAGTGTCCTATGGAAATCTGTATGTGTTCTATGATTCTGTGATCTCCAGAGTAAATGCTCTGACATACTGGCTGGCTATTGAAAATACTGTCTTGTATTTCCTCTTGTAGTTTGTGCATGTGTGAGGTATCTGTCAGTCATTATATCTCTAAAAATATGAGAGAGTCAAAAATTGTGATTTTTAGGCTTTTGCACCATTGTGGTTTGGAATGAAAACATTATGCAACAGAGTGAGATTACTGATTTGAGATGTGCAGAACTATAACTGATGTGCTATTGATTATAAATACATCCATATGTATATATATGGATGACTGTGTATCTTATAGCACTGAACTGCTTCTGTAGGCGGTCTTCCAGGAATGGAACTCCTGAAGGATTGCTCCTGCAAACAGGATGTTGGGGCAGGTCTGCTCAGAGCTGGCGGGATGCTGACTGTTTTACTCTGTGAGTTTGCTGCCACACTGTCACTGAGCTTCTGCTTTGGGTCTTAGATGCCAGCATAAAGCTGTCTCACCAATACTTAGTCCAAATAAATTTCCAGATGTAGAGGTAAGAGTCATCGCTGCAGTGGTGCCAGATGAACTAATTTATTGGGTGAGTGTCATACACTGTCTCGAAGTCTTTGACAGTAATGAGTAGATGTGACTTAGTGAGTACACAGAGTGACTTTGTGTAGTCTTAGTATCTAGAATGAATAATCTTTCTAAATTTTGGAAGTTCTGCTTCGTTCTGTCAGAGAAGTACATTTACATGAAAAATGTACCTGAGTCTCACTTGAAATCAGGAAGAGTTTGGAATTTAATCATCACTTTAACTGTTATCTATATATCACTGCATGTTTGGCATAGTGGTACAGTTTTCAAACACTTTTCCTAAGTTCCTGTCTCAAAAAAGCACCACTGTGAAAAAGCTGCAGTGTCTTCCCTATTGTAAAGAGCCAGCATGAAGAAGCAGATGTAAGCTGTCAATGCAATCGGCGATGGTGAGTCGCTGAACAGCCTCCCAGCTCAGGGCAACCTTAGTATATACCTCTGTGGACAGTACAGTTATAACTGCATGAGTGTTCTTGCCTCGAGGCTGAGGATAACTGGAGTCCAGTGAGGAGGAGAGAGAACAAGAATCAAATGCTAAGAGCTTCACAAAAGATTGTGTTGGCGCTACCTTCTGCACGGGTGAGATCTGTCTCACAGATCTCCCAAAGCAATTACACTCTAACAAGCACCACACATTTAGGAGCTTTTCTGGAGGCACTGAATCTGTGAAACTGAACCATGTAGGGCAGTGAGAGGAGTGGGGCTGAGAGAAGGGCAGAAGGAAAAGTCTGAGTTAGCGAACCTTTTGGTTCAGCTTGGATCTCAAATGAGGAAGGTCAAAGTGGCTCTGAGCTTATGGTCCATCAGAAAGTTTCCTCATCTAGAGGCCCTCATGGTAGTCTGAAGCTCCAGATCAACTTTGTGAGAGCAAAGTCGATCATAATAAAGAAGGTATTACATCTTTCTGAGTGATCAATGTTATCGAGACCCATGCAGTCTTACAGCAGATAACCTGTCCTGTCACTTGGTGGCCATGGCTGTTGACAGGCCTGGGACCAGAGAGCTGGAATATTATTTTCACTTCAGCAGAGCTATAAAATTAACTCACAATTTATAGCAATGGTAAAATACTTCTGTCTTTTTTATGTTAGTTATTAACCAAGAATATTTTTCACTAGAGATTTATTTTGCTAAAAAGCTCTGAAATTACTTGCATCAGTGAACTATAGCATAGGTAAAGCTCCATATAAATTGTTTGATAGGGAATTCAAAAATAACAAGACAGCAAAGCTTGGAGAAATTACTCACTCTTTGATTGGATTTGAGACCCCTCAGGTGACTTAGTTGATTTTCCAGGAAATGTGAATTTTAAAACCTGGTCAACAAGAAAGAGAGGACACCCTCAATCTAAACTAAAAGCCATGCTTGCAAGTTTAACGCACACAGCTTTAGTATATTCTCAGCTATGTCTGACTGAGGTTTTTATTATTCCACACTGCTCAGGGGTCTCTTTTAATTAATATCAAACACTGCAGTAGAGAAGGAAATACATTAAAAAAGAAATATTAAAATTTCCCCCAGCTGTTATTGCTAGATGTGCCGTGTTTTTGACTAGTGATTATTAATAGAACTCTGCACCATAATTCTGGTGCTGCTCAATTACATATCTTAAAAGTAAAGAGCAGTCTGGAAATGGGAGCTCAGGACTGAGCTGTGAGATTATTCATTAATCTGTTCCACAGCGTGACCTTAGGAGGCTCCCTCAATTTCCCCATCCCTCTGTTAATAACCACTTGCTTCCCATGGCCAGTATGAGGTTTAACTAATAACTCACATTTATCATAGATCTGCAGTTCCTCTTTTTTGTGCTGTAGACTCAAGTTCCCAGCTCCTGTAGTATAGTGCCTGGGAAGTGATGTGATGGCACAGGAGAAGAAATCTCCCCGCTACCTGTAGGCGCAGGAACACTGGCCTGGTGTCTAAGTCAAAAAGGGCCAGGACCAGAGAATGTGGCTTGAAACACAGAAAGGTCTCCTTTGCTGAAAGCCAGGAAAGGGAGGAGCACTGTCCAACAGCTGTCCTGAAAGCTGGGCACCTTCTCAGAGCAAGCACGTGGAGATGGATGCTTTTTGCTATGAGAAACCTTAGTGAGAGATATTGCAAAATATCACTGAAAGTTACAGGCATACATAATATGTTGTACAGTGAGTTGTAAAGCCTCAAAAAGAAGGGAGAAAGGTGAAGGTGTCTTTTTCAAACACAGCTGGATAATCATCAGCTTCACGAAATGCATGCGCAGAACGTGCAAGACCATGGAGCCAATGCAGATGGCAGCTATGCAATTCACTGTGCCTCATGCACCCACAATCACCTGAAAATGTGCTCTGAAAGCAGTGCTGCCCTAAAAAGTAACTGCAAGTCTTCTTAATAGATGGAAAGCGAGAATCAATTTCTGTGATCTCCTATCTAGTTTTGAGGACAGAGCTACACAGGAGGCTGGAGCTATGGCCAGAATCCAAGCACTTCATTGCTTTGTGCCATTTCCTGAATAGGAGGCAATTAAAATGCGGCAACTTGTGCTGTTCCACTGCAGTGTAGCCATTAAGCTTCAGTTTGCACATTAGGGTCCTATTTGGCAAGCAGAATATTTGAGCTGGTTGTGCAAAATGACACCACAGGATCATAGATGTCCCTGAATGCCCAGTGTGACACTTCGGAAAATCTGAGCGTGATGAACTTATGAGGTCTGCTGAGTTTATGAAGGTTTCAGATACAATAAGCCAGTTTTATTCTAAAAGCACATTCTCAATATTAGACTGTTAATAGAGAAATAAAGCATTCATGGTGTGGCCACCAGTAAAGTTGCTCTCAAAGATGAAAGAAAATTACAAATGGAGTTTTGCTAGAAAATCTAACTGCAGACAGATTTTTTGCTATCACACAGTGTTAGCTGGGAACCACGGCTCTCAATGCCTTTGACTGAAAAAACCTCTACAAGTTGAGACGTGTAGACTCAGTGAACATGGCACTAGCGCTTTCCTAACAGGGCCTCTACCTCCAGATTTAGGTTGGAAAGATTGACACAAAAAACAGAGACTCTCAACCCGAATAATCTGTGATTCAAGTGTAAGCACTGTAGAACTGTGGGAGAGATACAGCACAGGGAAACAGCAAGTCCCAGAACTTGTATGAGATATCATTAAAGCCAAGGAAAAATCCCAGAGAAAAGAAGGAATGAAGAAACATGGCACAAACTTTCTCTTACTGGCCCAGAATTTGGAAGAATGAGAGAGCAGACGTGATTTGATCTAAGCAAGGTAAAGGGAAGTTGGAAAAGGGCTGAGAAGAGGCAACACAAACAGGAGAAACCCAAACTAACAGTACCATGGAAATAGGTACCGCAGGTACAATTCTAGCAGATATTCAAGACAGGAAAAGATGCTGCAGTAAGGGTGTGCTCAAGGGCTCTTCAGGCAGATCCTATATCTTCTTTGCTGTTGAAAGCAGTTTGGAGTTGGTTTTTCCTAGTCAAACAGCATCCTGGGAGCTCCTAACAGAACGGAGTGCCATCCTCTTTGCTCTCTTTTGACCTCACCCCTCCCATTTCTGCCAAAGGCTTGGATACGCTCTGATCCTTGTAGCTTGCTTTCTTCACATCATGAGTTTTCCTGAAGAGTTAGATAAAAAAAATGTAAGGATGTAGGGAGGAGAGCTTTAGATAGTGGAGTTGAAGTAGTGGAGTATTTTGAGGCAGTGGTCATAAGACCAAGAGGCTCCAAGCTCTCCCTCTCCTGCAGAAGGCAGCAGACCAATGGGAGAGGTCCAAGCCTGCAGCTGATGCTAACTCTATCTTAGGAGAACCTCAGAATCCTTGTGTTTTGTGTGTCCACAATAAAGAGGTAAGTCAGGACTGTAACATCCTGCTTTTACGGTCCTTTGTATTGGAGGAGGGCAGAAGTATAGGAACCGCACTGGACTGGAATCTTCGTCTGACTTTGAACTTTCAAAACTTTACGGTCCTGAGAGCAATCTGAAACGGGCCAGTTGCTCTTTAGGTTTATTGCTTTCTTTATTAGATGGGAATGGAAGTTTTCCAGATAATCTGATCTATAATTTATTGTACTGAAATGATCATGTGAAAAGCATTAGTTTTTACAAGGTGCTCATTATTTTAAATTCTTTATCTGTTTCTTCCTGGAGCTCCTCTGCCAAATGCATAAAACTCTAACAGATGATGGATTATTTGCAGGCTGTACTTATATCTGCAACAACCAGAGAAAAATAAGAAACTGTATGGATGTTATAACAGCAGGAAGAACAACTTATACATAATAAAAAATCTTCCACTTAGCAGGAGGAAAAAAATTAAGATATTAGGCTTTTAAAAGCAGAAATCACTTCAAATCTCAACACTTCTTAAAAGCTTGTAGTGCTTTTTAAAAATAGCTGCTGCATGCAGAGAGGTGTTCAAGATCAGCAAGATGAAGGTACAGGAGTCTATTCACTCTGACATTAACCTAAACAGAAAAGAAGTGTACGACGTGTAGGCTTTGGAAAGCCAAGCGTCAGATCTGTCATTGATGTCTGCTCAAGGGACCGGTGCTGTGTTCAGCATAGGAGATTACATGGCACATGGCAGCTGTCCCCCTCCCAGAACTGCACCATCAGAAAATGCCCATGGTGATATTTAGTTAGCTATTAAATTCAATTTAATTTTCATAGTGCTGCATCTTTGTGAGTTGGCAGTGCCCAGGGATGGGAAAGATGCTGTCAGCATTGAGCGGGGGGTTTTAGCAGTGCAGCAGATTCTGGAAGAGGCCTGTGCCTGGTCGGTGCTCCCAGCACTGGGACTGTCTCTGGAAGGGTGCAGCCATCTCCTCAGCGCTGCTGGGCTGGAAAAATCTGAAGCAGTTTAGATAGGTGACATCAGGAAAGCACAAAAACAGAAACCTAATTTCAGACATCCCAAATGTTAGTGTTGAGAATTGGGGCTGGGCATAGCGGCAAGCGACTATTTGAGATGTAGAAGGCAGCAACATGCTGCAGTCTTGGTGGCACTGGTGTGGATGGTGGCCTCTAGCTTCAAAGGAAGCTGACTGCAGCCCAGGCCAAGGAACGGGGACGGCAGGACCAGGAAGCCTGTAGCAGCTCCTGAGCCAGGCACTGCACGCTGCCACCTGCTCTGTGCACAGCAGCTGTGTCCTCTATAGCTGGGTGTGCAGCATCCTCTTGTATTTTTATCTCTAAATTAATTCAATTAAATAGGTATAATTTGAACAAATTGATGTATCGCTCTATTTCTGCTCCTGTTCTCAGTCCAAGTAAAACATGTTATTACATTTCAGGAAAGGTTTGGACGTTAAGAACCTCTAGAAGGCAAATATGTAATGATTTCCAACTATTACACCCTTGTCTTTCTCTGGAGCTGTACAGAAATCTTCACTCCAGGATGGCATTCTGTGTTATCCAGTTTAAGAGTGGTTGATGTATGAGCACAAGCAGGAATCCAGCACCAGTGCTGGCATGGGAGACTCATGACATCTGGGGACATGAGGAAGGTGACGTGCGACAACAACCTCTCATGGTGAATACATCTCTGCAGGGACATCTCCTGAAGATCAGGGGCCTACTTAAAAAATGAATACATTTTAGGGAGTTCAGTCTAGATCTGCGTCCTCATCAAGGCAAGGCAAATGTTTTCATTTCCCCATGATAAATATGTATTATCTTGTATTAGACAAAACTACAATGCTCAACCCAAGTGGAAAGACGTAAGTTTTGACTTCTCACTGTCTGTCTTCAAAAAAACATTTGTGAAGATTTTCATGGGTTACAGAGCTCAGGTTAGCATTTGGTACTACACTGAGGTTTACTGAACTTTTCTGGTGGTGTTTTTTCTTTCCAAGAATGACTGCTACATAAGGATCATCATGTTTTAAGAAATTCTAAGAAATCTATCAGTTTCTGAAGTCTTCAAGACAAACTCAGAGGTGTTCATATGGTCTCATGCCTCTCTAGTGCCTGGATTGCTCAGTACTGACATTGCAGTCTCTAAGGACTCAGCAGGCAGCCTCCTTCTGGAAATTTTCCCTAGATTGTTTGCAAATTTGTAGCTGAACTGCCTAAGGTTTTGGACTTCAAAAGAGATCACTCATACAGCATGCTTAGCACACTTTGGTAAGCCCAGGAGAGACTAGAAACCCTGTGTGTCATTGAGCTTGCACCAAAATCCTCCAAAAATACTAAGATGCTTGTCACAGCTCTTGCATTTCAGGGGTTTGAATATAAATCCATCCTGACATTAGAAATAGCAAAGTAAACCTGTTTACTGCCCAGCTAAGAAAATGTCTGCTCACTCCCCAGCAGCTCCAGAGCCTAGTGAAAGCCTTGTTCTACCGAGTCAAGATTGTAAATGCTGCGTAATAGAAAATTATTCTTAGCTGAAAAGCAGTGGAAATGAAAAGAGAAGGTTAAAAAAATCTCATCTATACTTGCATCTTCCTACTCTAATTCATCTAATGTATGTCTGTCAAAACTGTCTTTCTCAGCTGTCAGTCTAAACATATCACTCATCTCCATGGATATTAACTTCCTCTGCACATTCTGTTACATTCCGCTTTTCTTCTTTCAGCAGTGCAGCACAGTTTTCCCTGTCTTCTACCTTCTATTCTTCAGATATTCTTTGTCAGTAATGATATGCTGGTCTTGCTCTTCAATTCCCTAGCTGCCATCATTTCTTTTTGTCCATTTTGATGGAGAAAGACCTCAGAACTCCAGGTCACAAAGTTGTTGTTTGTGCCTTATTTAGTGTTGTGTAACGTCAAGGAAAAGGACATTATAAATGTCAGGGGAGATATTTTTATGTCTATGCTCAGAGATGTCTGCATCAAAACAGAATGAAAATAGAACAAATCTTTTTCACCCCAAGAGCTCCTCACAAGCAAAGCTTAATTTTTCTGATTTTTTTTTCTGTGGACATAAACCATTTGAGGAAGAAATAGCTAGTATGATACAAACCAGAGAGAGTTATTGAGTGGAAAGGAATTAGCATGTAATGGAATAATAATAGGAAAATGTAGAAATTAAATAGTGATACCTGAAAAAGTCTTTGCTCCATCCAAGGAATGCTCTTTGTTCCACGTGCACTAGTTGTTAGTGTGGGATAAGCAAGACAACCTATTTGAAGGTGAACAGCAAAACCAGAATACTTTTCCTCAGAGTACCCATAAACATATTTGGAATAAAATACCTTACAGCTGTATCATTCTATAACAATACATACGAAATGTTCAAGTGGAAATCGTTTAAATCCAAATTGTGAATGTGCCTGGAAATTATATCGATTTTCCTAGAAGAAAGAGTGCCAGACATAAATATGATTGAAATCCTGTCTTCTTCCCTTTGTAATTAGAAATATAACAAGATCACACTTTGCTGGGGTAATTGCTGATTACGGCTGGAAGGATTACGCAGCTCTGTTTTATTTGCAGGATCCAATGGGAACACAATAACTTCAGTGTTTTCACTGCCTGTTCCCTGCAATTTATGACGGCTCTGGCAATCCAAGTTCTGCTGGGTTAAGTGGTTCAGCTGAGTTAATAAATGCTGCCTTCACTTCATACAAACAGTGCAGGGAAATTTACTTCCCCAAAACACATCAGGTGTGATCAACACCCATCTGCTCTTTCTAATGGCCTTGTTTAAACAGATAAAACAAGCCTGAGAAAAATATTTTTTTTCCATGCTAGACCTGTTGCCATGTACAGAAGACCTCAGTAATGGGTGGCAGCCAAAGCACAGGGCATGCCGCAGCAGGGCTCTCATCTCCATGGGGCTGAAGGATAAAAAGAGCCACGACAAGCTGCTGCTTTGATGAGACACGCCTTTGTAGTCTTGATTAGGGGATCTTAAAACCCTCTGTTCCTGCAAAACCCATGACCAAACATCATGCCTATGTGCAGCCACCAGAGCTGTAAGGCCCCCTGTAAGGGAAATTCAAGAAGGTTTTATGGGTTCTGTTAGACCATCCACTGCCCTTTTTTCCATTTGCTGCTGAACTCTTTGGCAGTCGATGAACTCCACCAGGACCATTGCTTTCCTCAGCACTGACTTTGCCCACTGAAGCCATGCACTATTCTGGCAGGGTCTGGGGGAGATGAAGCAGAGATGTTGGATTCATTTCTGGCCCTTTCCCCTTTTCCCCATACCCTCTGCTGCCAGTTTGTGTTGTTCAGTGATAACTCAAACTTAGTTAAAATGAGCAAAAACCCCTCCCTGATCAGCAGGACAGCCCTGAAAAAAGTGGAAATGTGTCTTTAAGCTCTCACCTCTGAAAGGCGGTGTATTTATCTCTAAGGCTGAAGCCTCATCTGTTTTATTTTGTGCTGATGGCTGTGCCGGCACCCTGCCGAGAGGAGGAGGAAGGGCTGGAGATCAACCTGTCTCCTTAGCAGTGAGGAACAAGGTGTTCATCAGGTGAATCTTGTTGATTGCAATCTACCGAATGACTTCAGCATGCTTCATTTCTAATTAACCAGCATACATTTTCTTGGGATTAGTGACTTGTCAGCATTTTGGGAGCTGGTGCTAGGAATTTTAAATAACAACAGCATTTATCTTCTGCATGGGCACATTGCGGTTGGGCTGATAAAGTGAGGAGTTACAACAGCTTTTTCTAAGTCTGGGTGTGAAGGGTGGGAGAAGTTTTTTTT
Organism: Penelope pileata; assembly: GCA_013396635.1. Taxonomy (NCBI): domain Eukaryota; kingdom Metazoa; phylum Chordata; class Aves; order Galliformes; family Cracidae; genus Penelope; species Penelope pileata. The sequence continues at coordinate 880,626 of WBMW01000976.1, forward strand.
TATGTGTATGGTTACAAGAATAATTTCATCTAGTATTAGTAGACAGAAGAGATGTAAGTAGCCTTCTCATATGTCAATATTATGAAATGAGATTTCTCTCCTGCCAATCTTTGCACGGCCAGTTCTTGGCCTCAGCTGCCGACCAAGCTCCTTGTCCCTTCATTCACATGCAGGAGCTGTGATGTGGAGGGGAGGAATCTCAGCCACCATCCTGGGCAGCACTGCAGTCGCTGCTGAAGTTCATTTCTATTCAAGGCCAAATTTACACCCATCCTCCCAGCAGGCTCTAAAGGACTTCTAAATCTCACAGAGAGGGGCTTTACCAGGAGGCAGATGAATTCACATTAGAAAGAAGGCATCCCTCATCCCCCGAAAGAATAAATAATAACAGTGATGAGGAGTAGCTGTCACTGCAAGGTGGGAGGAAGCAACAAGCTTTTCCCACGTGAATCTTCCAGCTCATTATGGCACCTCTAGAAGTTAACGTGCTGGGCTCAGAGCACTGTGAAACTGCGCTCAGGGGATCAGGCTGGAAAATCCAGTACTGTGAGTCACCAGGTCTTAGCACCTCTGAAGCTTTGCTGCTGCAGTTCTGCTTATGACTGGTCTATATGTAAATGAGGGTTTAAATATATATATATAAAATCTTCCCTACAGATTTTTGGTGTGCAAATATATGAGTGTATGGGGACAAACCTCAAGGAAGATGCTCAGGATGGATACAGAGCTCCCTGATGTGCCTGCCTGCATCCGAGTGCTGAGCAACACCATGCTCGGTGCGCAGCACTTTTGGACCAGATCCAATGAAAAACGCCTGTTTTTTTCTTTTATAAGAGATGCATTAAACCTGTCGCCTTTTCTAGACAGTCCTCGTAGCTGATCAACATTTGAAATTGTGAGGGAGAGAGGGAGACTTCTCTGCCAGAATCGGAGAAAACCAAATCTGTGTAAATACAGAGTTAGGGAGGGGGAGAACAAGGCATATCTAGGTTGCATGTTGAACTTCTATCTTCTTAGCATTTATATAACATTTAAAAATATACTGTCACTTCCACAAAACATGTATTTACATAGTTTCTCATTTAAAATGGATATCAATGCATGAAAAATTTCCATCTGTCTTTCTGTCTTTCTGTCTTTCTGTCTTTCTGTCTTTCTGTCTTTCTGTCTTTCTGTCTTTCTGTCTTTCTGTCTTTCTGTCTTTCTGTCTTTCTGTCTTTCTGTCTTTCTGTCTTTCTGTCTTTCTGTCTTTCTGTCTTTCTTTTAAATTGACAAATGATTGCAATTAAACTGTTGACCAAAGAAGTGCAAAGGAAAAATACTGCTGCTCAATACTTGTTTAAAACCCTGCTAGAACACCAGGTTACTTGAAAATAATGATTACTGTCGCACCCAAACAATGAAATTAAAGTACCACTAAGTCTTGTTTATTTGTGCTGTGGCAGCACCTAGAGGCTCCTGACAGAGCTGTCGCTGTGTTATAGCACTGAGCATTGTCTGCAGCGCATGCACATAAATATAACTTAATGGCCTCTGCCACCAGAATCTGCATTTTTAAACACTTGCATCTCATGAGATGGTCTTTCTTAGGACCTCCCTAAAAAGAAAGTTTCCTGAAATTGCTATTAATCTATTTTGTTGGTAATAAATGGTTATGAAGTGATTGTCGTTATTCGAGATTAATGACGGATAAGTGTTAAGGAACTGAAACAATTACAGAATTCAAATTATCAGCAGCCAGTATATGGCTTGAACTGATGGATAATTAATAATTTATAATGAAATCAACTGTGGACATATTTTCTGCCTGACAGAAACCTTACTGACTGCATTGTTTTTGACTTTTATGGGATAGAATGCGATCCATTCCCTATCAGATGCAGTGCACCCAAACCTGAGTGCCACGATTCAGTCGTAGCTCAAACATCCTGATCAGTTCTTTCCAGAGTGAAGACAAAGCACTTCCAATGTCTGAGCTTGGTTTAACTTTGTCCATCTTCCTCTTGGTAATCTCTACAGGAAGAAACTTTGCCTCATATTGGCTATTAAATGTGGCAGATTCAGAAGAGAAATCTGTAAGCTATGTAAGAGCAAACTCCTTTTTTCTATCTCTAAGTTCAGCACCGAAGGATGTGACTTTGTCAAGGTTAGCTTAGCCTTGCTCAGTGATTTGGATGGATTGGGATGTGAATCTTCAGGAGTTCGCAAAGCACTGAGCACAAACACCGAGGCAGTAAAATAATCGATATGAAGCAGTGTTCGTAGCCTCATCTCCTCCTGCCCTCACTTCTGCGGTGTGATCACTGATGTGGGGAAGACATCGCACAGATCCTGTCTTCGTTAACTAACACTGAAGCCGATCTCTGATTTAGATGATGGCAGAGCTGGTGCTGTTTATGAGAAGCGCAAAGTATTCATGCAATGCATACGTAACAAAGGGATTTATGGCAGTTTCACTCCAACTGTTATTAGTAAGAAAACAAAGGGAAGATTGCCTAAATACAAAAAAAAAATTTAATCTCCAGCTAACCATAGTGATATATGGTGGGGAGAAATACAATCCGTCTGTGCTTTCTCAGACAATGCTTTCCACCATTTGTTTCAGAGAAAGACATGAAGTTCTCATAATGCATCTGGATGGTTATGAAACACTCCAGCTACTGTGGGAGAGGAGGAAGGCATTTCTCCCTGACTTCTGTCAGCAGCACTTCCTGAGACATGAAGATTATCTCTTGTAATCATTATCCTGCCTAGGACAGCTGCAGAGTCCCATTTTAGTCCGGGACTAAATAGCTGCACTGGGTAATGGAATTACTCTGGATTTTCCTAAAATGGGAAAAAAAAGAACCCATTTTTTGAGAATACAATGTGATTTGTCTCAACATCCTAAAATTTTGGATTTAGCATAGGATAGACACTGTCAATTTCGCTTTCGATCACTCGGGAGGGGGGTTGCCTCTCACTTTGAGGATAGGCCTTCTCCCTCATTTGCTTTTCACATAAGAGGGTAAAATGCTGTGGCCTTCTCCTGAGCACCCACAGTGCTGCTCCCCTTACACATCTCACTTACATGTAAAGATGAACCCGGGAGCAGCCTGTGCGTGGCCGTGACACCCTACCCGCTGGGAGGCAGGGACCATGCCATCCAGCTGGCCTGCCTGGCTCCAGTTCAAGCCTGAAGGATTGGTGAAGGGAATTTCCCAAGGGAAATGCCAGCAGCATCCCTTGCAGTTTCTAGCTGAGGAGCTGGACACATGCAGGGCAGTGTCCCTGTCCCAGTGGGGCACCCTGCAGTGAGCATCCACTGAGAAGCTCCTCTGGTGTGGATTTGGCCTGCCATGTTCCAAGCACTTCTAACGATGCAGTGGGAGGGAGGGGGTAGTTACACACCTCTTTGAGTCCTGCTCCATGTTACTCTCAGGCAGCAGTCAGTGCTTCCCCTGTCAGTGGTCCCAGAGTGTGGGCAATTTCCCATTGGTGTGACACCCACTGGGCAGTGGGATCCCCAAAGTGTTTATAACGCTGTATCTGACAGGAGAACTCAGAAGCAAAAGTAAGGATTCTCTTAATAACCTTGAAAAGCAAAGTGACAATGAGAAGTACAGATTTGGCTTAACACTCCCATGTTTAACAGGAATTTTTGCCTCCTGAAGAATCTCAGGGCTGCTCCCTCACAGGTTTAACCTCAATCAGTCCCGTAATATTTGCACATAATTAGTGTCCTTTAGCTAAACAACGTATATGCACCAACTAGATTGTTTTAATTATTATTCTAACAAAGAGCTGTAGCCTAAGCTTGCTATTACAAATCAGAAAAGGAAATTAAAGGTAGGCACAAAAAGTCTTCAGGAGATGATCAAAGAGAATCCTCTGTGTTTTTCTTCTGGTGTTAATTAATACTGCTTAGCGAGGTCTGGTTTGCACTGACAAGTTCATTTCTGGGGACATTGGGGCTTGCATAAGATTAAAGGCTATTTTTAAACATACTTGGATTAAGGCATATACAGCCACTGCATAATTCAGAAAGCCAGGTCTTCTGAGTGGCCAGGAGTGTCCACCTCCATTTGCAATGTGGGGTGGTGGTGGCCGTCCTGTGATGGAGCTTCCCCCCATGGTGACCGGGCTGGAGGCAGGAAAGGTTTGCTGGGGATGGAGAGCTGCGGAGCAGCCCGCAGAGCCCCGAGGAAGAAACTTCAGCCTTTTTTCTACCTGTCAGCTCTCCTTTTGCATCTCATTTCTTAGGCAGCATCAGACTGACAGAGGTCCTGATCCGGACTCACGGAGTGAGATTTGCTAGATGCAGGCGGGAGTGGCAGAGCCAATCTTCAAAGGGGGGGCACGGAGGTCTTCAACGTCTCTTTGTAGATAAGAAATTACCCAGGGAGAAAAAAGCACAATCGAAGCAAAGCTGAAATCCCATAGGAGTAGCAGTGCATCAGGGAGTCAAGGCCTCTTCCTGATTCCAGGCTTGCTCATGGGGAAGGGACCGAGGGACCGGAGGGTTTGGAGCATGGGGAGCAGAGACTGGGCAGAAGGTGCTGCTCCCTCTGCTTTGCTGACTGTGAGAATTCTGCCAGAACAAATAACATATATTTCATTTGGTGTCTTCACTCCTTCTTTACTGTTTTCATTCAGCGAGCAGGCAGCTGAAATACTGCCAATGAAGGAAAACGGATTTTATGATGAATAGTCCTACACCATGAAAAACGAGATTAGAGGAACGCCTAAACTAATTTCAGGTTATTGCATTACAATCTTCATCTCGGCCTAATTCTCAGTAGCTTTATTCCACGTTTATGGACAGAAATTTAAAGCCGGTACATTTTATCATCTGTATCTTTCAGTCCCCCTTTTTTTACTGAAGCTTTGCAGTGTTCTCTTTAATTTCCAGGAGAATGAATTTCACCTTTTATAACATTCAAAGACAATTATGCTGTCTCTGTGATGAATGATGTCACCCTGATTCCAGCAATAAAAGCGAATGTACTAATGCCAATAAATATATTAACTGTATCAATCATTCTCCTGATTTTTTTTTTATTTTGTTGCTCAGAAGAAATAGCATGCAACCTTGAGCTTTTAATTGGTTAACACTTCCATAAACACCATAATGGCTCTTTAAATCTTTCTTTTGTCATGAGAGTGGGGAAAACATCATGAATAAATAATTAAATACCACCGCAGAGCTCAGCACTGATCTATGGGTCGTTCAGGAGGTGAACTTGATCTAAAGATTTATTCAAACTTTACGGGACGGCTCAGTTGTTTGTGCTGGAAATAGCCCTACGATGCAATATATTTTCACACGCCCTTCCAATTAGACAAGCCTTCTTCACTGAAATGCAATATTGCAGTTGGACAGTGATATGAAAACATGAACTGAATTCCACTGCCATCTGTGGATGTGGCATTTCCTGGGCACAGTGATAAAATCAGAAATATTGGAAAAGTATAATTTCAATCTGAAGACGAGATCAGAGGTCCCCCCTGTGCAGGGGAAGGGTGACTGAGGCTGGGGCGGTGCTCCCCTGGCTGCCGGGGCAGTGGTGCTGCTCGGCTGCCACATCAGAAACAAATCCTTGCGTTTGAGTCACATTTACGCCGCATATGGCATTCCACAAGCAGCAAGTGCCCCCCAGAGCTACATTTTGAAGCTGAGCAGCTTTCCTGAATGGGATTTTAGTTTCATATCCTCTGCATCGCTGACCCGAGCAGGGCTCTGAGCTCGGACAAAGCCCCTCTGTCCCCCGTGAACAAAACAGTTAAACACAGATAGCGAGTAATAAAGAAAGAACTTTTTCTTCCTTCTTTATCTGAGCATTGATTTTTACAAAATGGCTGGAAAATGAGCTGGAGAACACCTTTAAAAACCAAGCGGCACCCGCATGACCAGCTCTGCGCTGGAGCCGCTGCTGCCAAACGCGGTCCGCTGCTGCCACCTCGCGTCGCAGCCGCCGCGCGGGGACGCGGGGACCTCGGCAGCGCCCGGGGAGCAGCCCCAGCCCGGGGGCGGCTCCTGGCACATCTGCTGGAGCACAGCGAAACTATTAGTAGGGAAAGGAGAGAATATGCTGTCCCTTCTTTGTTCTCTCCTGGCTTCAGAGATGAGCGTTTGTTTGTCAGGCTGTGCTTGGGGAGCAGGATTTGGCCGTGAGGAGGTCGGGAGGTGAGACCTCATGCCTACAGGGTGACGGAAAGGAATCGGCTCTTCCTCAGCTGCATGCTGCCTCGGCAGTCCTCTGAGAGTCGTTGTATTTCTCGGCGTCTTTTATTAACCTGAGCTATGCCTCAGGTGCCCAATCTCAGCGAGCTAAAGGCCTTCACCCACTCGCGTGCACTGCGGAGCTGTTTGGTTTGAGGAGGTTTGAGATCCTGCCAGCTGGCTGTGCTCCCCAGAGGGGCACAGGGCTTCTGGGTGCCACCTTGTTCTGTGTCCTCCCTCCCCCAGGACATCTTAGGATGAGAGGGAATGGCCTCAGGTTGCACCAGGGGAGGTTCAGGTTGGATATTAGGAAAAATTTATTCTCAGAAGAATCGGTCAGGCACTGGAACAGGCTGCCCAGGGAAGTGGTGGTGTCGCCATCCCTGGAGGTGTTCAAGAAATGTGTGGATGTGGCACTGAGGGGCATGGTTTAGTGGTCATGGTGGTGCTGGGTTAATGGTGATGCTGGGTTGATGGTTGGACTAGGTGATCTTAGAGGTCTTTTCCAACCTTAATGATTCTGTGATTCAATGATTCTATGATCTCCAGGACAGGCAGCAGTCCTGAGCATCCCCTGCCCCTCGCATCACGCAGCCCCTCACGTGTGCATCCCTGTGTGCCTGAAGGCTCCTCACCCCCACAGTGTCACCATGCAGCAGGAGGGTGACCTGGTGGCTCTGCCCTGCTCACCAGCAGCGCGCTGTTTGCTTGCTGCCATCTGGCTCGTGGGCTGGAAGGTTCTTTGGAGCTTGGCTCTTGGTCCCCTGCAGGTCTGCAAAGTGCCATGCAAATGCTAACTGTGATGGCAAAGTGTAAAACTGCAGAGATAATTTGCATATGCAATAGGACTAACCAGCTTAAATATAGCTGAAGAGATAATGAATAATCTTTTAGCAGTAAGATAGCCCTCATTTGTCAAAAGCTATTTCATCTCTAAGTATGAGAAAACAGTGATAAATAACTGAAACCCATGCTGAGTTTTTGATGGCAGTGAATGTGTCTGTGGCAAGTGGCCCATACAGTCCCCTCAGACAAGATGGCAGGGCCCTTTTCGGCAGCAGAACCTGGCAAAAGCTAACCAATACACACAAAATAAACAGTCCACTTGCCTAATAACTGAGCTCTGGAGCATGCTCACTGTTGCTATGGATAACCACAGCTGTCCAATGCAAGTTCAGACTCAGCTCCTCCAAGCTGCAGATTTTACAGTCTACAGAGGACTTCTTGGCAGTTTTTACAATAATGGTGATAAAGGAAGAAAAACACTTTTTTTTTTCCCTTTCCTGGGAAGCAAAACAACACCCACAATATTGGAAAACAGCAGGAGATCAGAGAGAGCTGCAAACAGGGTACAGAGTGTTCTTGCCTCTGATTCTTGTTGCAGGAGAATAAGCTGTAAAGGGACAAGAGGGGCAGAAAGTCTTGCAAAGAACAGAAGAAGGGTTAAGGGTACAGTTAACTGTTCCTGTCTTTCCTAACAGAAACCTGCTTCTTCAAATACAGAAAAGAAATGGAGAGGAAAGCAAGAAGACTAAATATACACTGAATCCACATGCCTGCATGGTACTCAGGAACATGTGAAAAGCTTTGGGCTTTGAGGTAAAGTTTGATTTAAAAAAAAAAAGGAGAAATGGGATAACATTTTTTTTCTGAAGAGAAATATGGTTCTGGATAGGTTTCGTATGAAATACCTCTTGTTATTTTCTGGGAGCAGATGAAGGTGAGTCACATATATTGATATCAGGAGACACATACGTGGGAGGGAAGCCTGGCTCTCGCCTCGCACTCTGTGCTTTAATATGAAACATTATTCACCTGCAACTTATATAGTTTTCCCAGTCGGAGCATGCAGGTGAATTAACTGTGTGTGGGCATCCTTTGTGTGCAGCACTAACACAAATATATGTGAGAATGGAGAGCTGACCACCAAAAACCTTCTGTTGATGCAGTTTGCCAACACCATCAGCTATCACCCCTGCGGCATGGGGCACTGCTGTATGTCCCCACATCGCTGTCACTCTTGGCACAAGTACTCTCCTTTTCTCCTTTCCTCTCCTTTCCTCTTTCCTTTTCCTTTTCCTCTCCTTTTTCCTTTCCTTTTTCATTTTTTTTTTTTTCTGGAGGAAGGAGCCTTGAACCTCTGAGAGGAGAGAAATAAAACTATTGGCATTGGCATTGGCATTGGCTAAGCAAAGTGTGGGCAAACATCCTGAAGCTCCCTCCGTGTTCAGGCAATGCACCCCTCTGCCAGGGTCTGTGCTGGGAGCAGGAGGACCGCTACTGGGCTCTGTCTTCCATGTGGAGCTGGCACCTGCGGATGCACGGAGCCTCCGTTGCTGAGTAAAAATGTTTTTAAACTCAAAATTGATTTTTAGTCCTAAATTTTCACATTTATATCATCTGTTCTCCCCGTAGTGTGATGTCAAGTCACCTGTAAGTAACGCTCCCTGGATGATGAAGGACACTAAGAGTACCAAGAGCCCACAGGCCACCCAGCTCACAGCACTTTTATTCTGGCCCTGGGCTTACCCCTGGGAGCACAGCCTGAGTTTTCTGAGGCACTACAGAGGTCATACCAACACATCTTCATGTAGCACATTGGTGTTTTTAATTCAGTAGATGGTGGAAGTACCACCTCACCAGCCATATAGACATGACCCTTGGAAAGCAGCCGCATGATCTCTTCCACACCATTACTTTTTATTGCTCTCACTGTTATATCTCTGCAAAACAGGCAGACAAAATACTTGCAAAGCTATTTCCATTTTTTGAAAGAACAAGTCTGCTGCACCTTGTGTGTGTGACATGAAGAACATCAGTCGTTTAGAGCCACGCCGCAGTTGAAAAGGTCACAGTCGCAGTGCCAGGTAAATGAAATGTTTAATTCAAGCAGAACATCAGTCACGTTTGCGGTGGTGCTCAAAGTCGCTCATGTTTTCCTTTCTTTTTTCTTCCCTAAAGCCCAGCACAGTGTGGTGCAGTGTCAGCCGAAGGCACCGTCACATTACACAGCCCCTCCAGAAGGCATTTTCATTACTTTAGCTATATTTTGAAGGTTGTGAAACCAAACAGCAATCGTTTGCAGCATGCTGCCTCCTCTCTGGGAGAAAGGAGGCTGCAATTGTGTTGCTTGTATAAATCATAATGTCAGTCAGAGAGCTTATGTTGTTGGCTTTTTTTTTTTTTTTCTTTTTTTTCTTTTTTTAGAAATCTGGATTTTTCAGAGGAGGTGAGTCTTTCAAAAAGATTTTTTAAACAGAACTGTTCAAAATGCACCCTCATTAGGTTTGGAGATAGCACCAGGTAGGGAGGAAGTGTTGATCTGTCGGAAGGTAGGAAGGCCCTACAGAGGGATCTGAACAGTCTGGATTGATGGGCAGAGGCCAATCTGTAAGCTTTAACAAGACTAAGTGCCAGCTCCTGCACTTTGGTCACAACAACCTCATGTATTGCTACAGGCTTGGGGCAGAGTGGCTGGAAAGCAGTGTGGAAGAAAAAGATCTAGGGGTTTTAGTTGGCAGCCAGCTGAACATGAGCCAGCAGTGTGCACAGGTGGCCAAGAAGGCCAACGGCATCCTGGCCTGTATCAGCAATAGTGCAGCCAGCAGGAGCAGGGAGGTGATCGTCCCCCTGTACTCAGCTCTGGTGAGGCCGCACCTCAATGCTGTGTTCAGCTTTGGGCCCCTCACTACAAGGCAGACATTGAGGCCCTGGAGTGTGTCCAGAGAAAGGCAACGAAGCTGTGAGGGGTCTGGAGCACAAGTCTTATGGGGAGTGGCTGAGGGAACTGGGATTGTTCAGTCTGGAGGAGGCTCAGGGGAGACCTTGTCACTCTCTACAACACCTGAAAGGAGATTGTGATGAGGAGGGGGTCGGCCTTTTCTCCCAGGTAACAGTGATAGGATGAGAGGGAATGGCCTCAAGTTGCACCATGGGAGGTTCAGGTTGGATATCAGGAAAAACTTCTTCAAGAGTGGTGAGGCCCTGGAACAAGCTGCCCAGGGAATGGTGGAGTCACTGTCCCTGGAGGTATTAAAGAAACGTGGAGATGTGATACTAAGAGACATGGTTTGGTAGGCATGGTGGTGATGGGTTGATGGTTGGACTAGATGATCTTAGAGGTCTTTTCCAACCATAATGTTTCAATGATTTTATGATTCTATGAAAACGAATGGCAAAGACAATGAAGAGGATGCACAGGATAGTCACAGCCCAGTGGTGGCTATGTGGGAGAAGCAGGTGTTAGTTAGTTTGACTGTCCCTGGGGCTCTGTGGATTGTCCATGGGAAGTGAACTAGTCCACAGGAATGGAGAATTCTGTCCCCTGTGCTGCAGGGTGAAACTCAGCTCCATGACCCACTGACACAGCCTGCCTTCAACTCAGTGCTTGAAACTACCATCGGCATCATCTCTAAGAAAATGGATAAAATGAAAATACCCCCAGTGCAGAGCAGATGTGAATAGGGTGGTGAAGAAGGGGTTGCTGCCTGGGTGTCATGGATAGCAGTGACCTGCAGAGCACCTTTCCCCCCTCCACTTACCTGCAGCCCACTGGGCTCTGCTCTTCTTGGGTAACTGCAGGGGGGAGGGCTCTGCTGCCCTCTTCTCCCCGATTTTCTCAGGTTGGCTCTGCAGCTCAGCGTAAACTTCTGTGATTTGTGATCTTATCACTGGCTGGTTAGCTGTGCTGCTTGCTTTTGACACTCTGAGGCTATATGTGTCCTGGAAAAAAAAAAAAAAAAAAAAAGGCTGAGGAAAGAAGAACCATGGCAGGAATTTGAAGGTTTAGTGATTCACACACAAAAAGTACTCTTCTCCCAGGCATGCCTGCCAAGTTCCCATTTTCAACCTCTGATGCCTTTTGCTATTAAATTACAGCCACTGGAGCGGATCCTAAATTGGTGCCCCCAAAGACAACAGCAGTTGCTTCGCTGAATGGCAGGAGTCCTAATAGCAGCCGCAGCAATCACAGGAACAGCACGATCTCTCTGCTGTCTCTTTGTGGATGTCATCTTGATTTAGGCTCCAAATGTCACTGCTGTGAAGGGTTCCTGCTCTGGTGTTTCTCCCTGCTAATGTAACCATAAAATCAGCTCCTCTCCCTTCCCTTCATACTCCATCTATTTCACAACTGTCCCTTACAGCTTGACTTTGTGTGTGCAGTATTTATGTGTGAGTGTTGTGCAGGATGTGTGTTGGCTCAGGTATAAAGAGAGCTCTGCTGCAATTGCGAACATTCAGTGTGTGTTTTGCATGGGGCCACTCAGAAATATGCAGAAATTGAGTGCTCGGATGATGAAGCCTTGGTGTGAGAGCATTCAAGAAGCGAGAACGATCTTATAACTAAACAGCACAGGAAAGTCGTCAGAGCAAAGGCAGGCAGACCTCAGGTGGCACGAGCAGGTGAGCACTCCTGGTGACCTGAAAGACATTTCTGTGTGAAGCACGACCTGGTGGTTATGGACTTCTGTAGTCCTGCAGGACATCTCCTGGTCAGCTGTGTGATATCAGTGCAAACACTTGTGAAGGTCCCTTCATGATGTTCAGATGCTGTTGCTGCTTTTGCTGAGCACTGTAAGATCTCTTTCACTGCATAGCAGGGGGACACACATGGTGCACAGCACCACTGCCTGCAGTGGGACGGATGCTGCTGCTGCTCACCTCCAAAGTCAGGAAAGCATCATCTCCTCTACCCGCGTGTCCTTGCAGCTGTCTATCCCAAGGAATGGTCTCAAGGGCTTTTATCTGTGAATACAAAGCAAGATAACTATGATTGCGCATTTGTTTCTTTTGATGTGACACACTCGGAAGTGTTCATCATCCTGCTGATCCTACACAAGTAAGAAATGGACTGGCTCCAAATTGCATCTAGAAATACAGCTGCAAGAAATGCCCTAGAGGGAGGCCATGTTAAATGTTAACCCAGCAAATGTATTTGAAAGAAGGTTTGTTGGCTGCTGTTCAGCCTCTCTTAGCTCTCTTAGAGTTGGTATAGGTCCCTCTCGTGCTATAGAAAACCACTGGCGATGCTGACCATTGCCAGCAGCCTCACAGCCTTCAGTCTGGGTAAGGTGCATTGTGAGTAACAAAAATGGAGAAAGCAGAAAAGGTCTCTATGTGATGGCTACGTGCAAGCAGTCTGTCCCCATGTAAATCTTTCGTCAGGAAGTCTCTGGCTCAGTAGAAGGCCAGAGCTCTGTAACAGTGCTATATCTAAAGAAAACGTGTGAGTGCCGAACCTAGAGTTTGGAAATGGGTTTGGGGAGCTAGTTTACAGACGTAGGGAAGCTGAGTCCAGTAGACAGAATTTTTGCACATCAGGTGACAAATCCACAGTCTCTTATGGTAATGGCCTGGAGGTGATGGCATTGTATTAATTGTTGCATGGAATTTCTGTCTTTTGGAAGCAGACACAATTTCCTTCCTTAGAGCAGGAATGCCAGTATGTACCCAGGTAAAACCTATCTTCAGTGTGACAGCTGGTGGCACTGTTTGGGAGCCTTCAGCAAAACATAATCCTGAAAAGAGTTTTGGATTTGCTTAAAACTGAAACTATTTGCATGAGGGCTGCTCCGAAAGTAATGCCTCCTATGTTACTATGTTGGCCCATGACATCGGCGGCAAATGGTGGTATGGCAGCAGAGGTTGAACCTTCCCACCAATATTCCATTACATGTTATTGCTGTGTGACAGATGGCAGCAGAGGGATGTTCTGACAAAGTGGTATCTGACATGGAAGAGTGTGTGAAGAAAAGGTGTGGAATTGGATTCCTCCATGCAGAAAAAATGGCGCCCACTGACATTCATCGATGCTTGCTGAACATTTATGGAGACTAAACAGTGGATGTTTGCTGGTGAAAATGCAGAGCTAATGGTGGTAACTATGTTGAAAAACAGCATTTTGTAGCTGAAAATTTGCTCTATCAAACAGTGCTATTGTGCTCTTTGTATCTGTTGTAGTTTCCATGGAAATAAGTAGGAGGCATTATTTTTGGAGTGATCTATGTACGTAGCTCAGTAAAGTATTTAATTCCATTCCTGGTTTCACCAAGTAATAACAGAAAACTGATTTTGCCCATCTTCTTGCTGCAGTTTAGATTCATACCCGATTGTGGCAAGATGTTCACTATGGGACACCAGCACATTCCTATTGTCAGAACAGGGAGCTGACAAATAGGTAGCACTAGTCCTGGCATCACCTCTGCAGGGCTCAATGTCAGGTTACGCACATCCACTAGCCAGGGCCCTGGCCCTGACATCAATGTCTCCACACAAACTTTAGGCAGATAAGGAGTTTGGCCAAAGCTCTGCAGCTCTAACCCAGTTAGCTCACTGTCAATTGTTACTGCTCTTATTGGCAGGGTGAGGCTCCATAACTAAGAGCCAGCTGATGGATCACTTCTTCAATTGGAAAATGCAGTTGTGTTAAATTTTGGGAGCACAGTTTCATTGCATTTTTCAAAAGGGGAAAAGTCCAGCTGGCTTGTTCTGACAGTGTCAAAATGCTCTTTGTGTTCCAATTTCATTCAATAAATGAAAGATTGTGCATTGTAGGCAACATTTTTTTTTTTCATGCATGACATTATAATAGTGAAAAGATTTTGTTATTTTGAATCAACCTATCTGGACTTTTGGGAAGTTTCTCCATGCTTGCTTTGATTTTTAGTTTAGAATTGAGAATAGTGACAGGAAGGCTGCAATTTCCTAGAGAGCAACACATAAACTTCTTTCAGTCCAGGTCTATCATTGACAATGATTGGAGATAAAATTGAGAGAAAATGGGAAGGAATTGGGAAAACTAGGCAATATTCTCAAAGTAACAATATTTATGACAGGTTTCTGTTGGTATGATAGCTCATCCTGCTGCGTCAGATCCTGGGTTGATGATTAACTGTAAAGTTGCTGCCTAGTAATGAATAAATTTGCTTATCAAATATATATGCAGATGTTTTCATCCTCATTGCCTATTTCAAGGTTTATGTAAACTTTCAGAGCAACCTATATACCTGAACTTATTCTCATATCTGAGCACTAACCACACAAACCAAACTTCAACGTGAATTCCCTACTGGAATTTTGGTACTCTGCCCACCAGGCACTCTGTGCAGCATTTGGCTTTGTTCTGCCCTGGCTTTGGCATCCAAGAGTTACACAGCCAAGACCAACTTGGTTAGCCTAAGCATTGTCGCCAGTGTCCAAGGGCCTACCAAAGGTACATGTTAAATGCCAACTTTCATCAGAAAGACTAAGTAAATGCCAATCTATAACAAAAGCAACATCTAAAATGTTCTGTTTTCTTGAGGAAAGTACATAGGTCACTCCAAAATTAATACCTCCTACTTATTTCCACGGAAACCAGAACAGATACAAAATGTACAAGAAAATTATTTGGTAAAGCAAACTCTCAGCTACAAAACACTGTTTTTCATCATAGTCACCACCATTACTTATGCATTTTCACCAGCGATAAACAAAAGCCTGCATGCTGCACTCACAACAATCTGCATCAGTGGATGTGACCACTGCCGCTGTCACCACTGCTGAAATGCACCACCACCACCTCACTGTGCTCACGTCCACTGTTTGGTCTCCATAAGTGCTCAGCAAGCATTGATGAATGTCAGTGGGTATCATTTTCTCCACATGGAGGAATTCAATTCCACACCTTTTCTTCATACACACTTCCATGTCAATCACCATTTTGACAGACTGCCCCTCTGCTGCCATCTGTCATATGGCAACAAAATGGAATGGAACATTGGTGGAAAGGTTCAACCTCTGCTGCCATACCACCACCATCCGCCTCTGATGTTGTGGGCCAACGTAGTAAAATAGGAGGCATTACTTTCAGAGCCCTTGTATCTCCTTTTTTGATGAACTCTTGAAGTGACCTTTGATTTCGCCAAATATATGTTTTAAAACTGTTGCTTGTGCATTTTTGACCTCTTTTTTTGCCTAACATCTTTTACAAGCCAAAGAAAATCTTTAGAGAATGATATTTTCCCCTTAAAATGTTGTAAGCTGTTTTTACACCTTGACCTGTTTCAAAACCTAACATAAAGCCAAGCATGGCACCTCCCTGATCTCCACTCCCCCCAAAAAACCCCAACTTTTCCATGAATTCCACCACACTCAGTGCTCTCTGCCTTCCTCCTTTGAAGGAGGATTGATCCTCCCCTGCCCAGGATGCATAATGAAGTCATTGCTCTTCCATCTCCACTCAGCAAGCTTTTCGTGAAAAGACATGATAGGTCAATGTCCTTGTGTTGTTAATCCATTGAACTAACAACTGAAACCTGGGAGACTTTTTACCTAATTATAAATAAGCAAGTTATTAATGATTACAGTTACTCAGGCATGACTTTTTATTCCTCCCTTTCACCCCAGTCCTTTTTGGATAATGCCATCATCAGAAAAGAAAAACCCTGATCTTGAAATGTTCTTGTACTCACAAACTTTAGCAGAAAGCTAACAGAAAATCAAACGCTTGATGATAGAAGTTGAATTGTTGTTAGAGCAGCTTGGTACCTGATAAACAAACCTCACCTGAAATGAATCCAGAGCCTTGCCTTATTATTCTTCAGCATGCTGTCACAGACAAAGAGAAAATGAAATTCGAATCCTCAAAGATGAGTAAGCACACCAAGGTCAAGGGGTTTTACTTGAATTTCTCATCTAAAAAATATTAGTGCTGTTCACTGAACTGCTCTAGACACCTTCTTACAGTGACCAGACTGATCCTGTCTAAGTGGTGTGTCATTCACAATGTGATGCAACCCAAGTGATGGTCTCCTAACCCCTGAGCATGGTACGCTGACCAGAAGGATGCACCATCGAGGGCCTGGTGTTCTGCTAAGCTCCTCAGGCATTTCATGGTTTTTCAAAGCTCACAAAGTCTGAACTTTGTGAACTAAAATGACTGTGAACAAAGCTCACAGTCATTTTAGCTATCATTTAAACACACGGTCTTATTCCATGGTGAATTAAGTTTTAGCTTTTTCTAGCAAAGGGAAGCAGCAATCATATATGATCTTCCAGCAGCTATTCCAGGCATGTAATAGCTGAGATGTGCTTGAAAGAAGAGGCCTCAGTCAATGCGAGCAGTTTTCAGAGACCTTACCTAAGTTACTAGGTTAGTCCATGGGCTCCTCAGGTAATCAAGAGAAAGAGCATCCTCAGAGCAATTCAGAGCAGGAACCTAAACTGGACCAAGTTTAGGGTGTCCATTCTTCTTACTTTCCCACTGGCAGCCTAATTTGTCGGTGGAAATCATTTAAAATTGATAGCCTAACACAAACTCGAAAATCTCCCTGTCAACTTTTACTTCTTGAGGGTCAGTTTCTTAAGTTTTTTATCACCATTGTCTGTAATGCTGGGCAGATGACAGGACTTGTGATGCAAATGATTCCTGATATTTTTGAGATATCACTGTTGTGGGTGAAGGTGCCATGTAAAGCAACCCAAGGGCAGAGAAATCACTACCAACCAGCTCCCCGGTCAGACACTTTCTCCTCACTGTTCAAGATGATAGAGGGTGGACTTGGGCAACACAGAGTTTCTTGTGGCTTGTTTCTTCTTGTTGATTCTGCAAAGATTTTCACAAAATCCTCCTGCATCAAGGAGGAGGTGGTGGTCCTGGTGTTTCGTTTGTATTACAGCAATAAAATTCAACACCAAGCACAAAGCTTTTATGATGGGTTTTACCTGTGGCACATCCATGTCTGGCAAAACCAAACCAAACAAAACAGAACTGTGGGGAAGCAACTACCTTTTGAGCCATATTCTGATGTGCCACGTAGAAAATCTGCTAAGTAGCTTCTGCAAAAGGTTGTTTGAAATAAGATATTTAAATGTCACAGAAAGTGGTAGAAGTAATTCTTAATGCATGGATCTCTTTTGTTCTATTATGCATTGATGAGGGAATTTGCATGATCATTAGAGGATGACTGAAGTTTGGAATCTTTTTAATGAATATTACATTATCATCTATTAATGGGAGGAATGACAGTAAATTTTTCTTGTAGTAAATTTCTGCCATCTGTGTAACTTTTCCCTGGAGCATTACTAGGAACTAAGTCAAAGAAGGCACCTAAATAGCGCAAAGGATGAAATTTCAGCAGAGTGCAAAATGAGATCTAACCAGGTTTCAATGCATTCAACGTAACTTGTAACTCTGTGCCACTTTCCTTTTTTCTTTCTTCATCCTTTTTCTCTCTCTCTCTCTTTTTTTTTTTTCCAAATTGCCCTACACTCCATAAAGTTCAGCAGTTCAGCTGACCTATTGTCACATTTTTCTTGTTCCTGCCTTTGTGAAATATCATCAAACATACAATCTTCTTCAATTATATTCACTGAAGCATATTTGACAGAAAAGTTGGCATGGATAAGTAGATAAAATAAATCCAGTCAATTCTGCAATAGTTTTCTACTTCTTAGGCTCTACAACTTTCCAATATTTTTTATAGTTTAATTAAAGGAAGGCCAAATGGAGTATTCACCTCAATTTCAAGAGCATGGTTACAGTTTCAACAAGGATTCCATGTATATGAAAGAAATACTAGTTTGTTTCTTAATTGAAATGCATATTTTAAAAAGATAACTGGTCTTGATTGAGAAAGGTCTGAGCAAAAAATATTTAATCATAATAAGTACCAACTAAAACTGTATAAAAAATATTTTCCTCCCATTTAATCATTTTGAATTCTGAAATCAGTGTAATCTGTACTCAGAATGCTTCTGAAAGAAGATACCAACACAAGAGCTGTGATTTGTTTGAGTTCACCGTAATTAAATCTGCTAAGTTAAGTCTTTCTTGTTATACTAGTCTCTCCCTTCTGATTGAGAATCTCTGCACATCAGAAGACCTTTATAAAAAGGAGCGCAATGAAAGAAATAATCTTCATGATAGCAGGGCAACACAGTAGTAAGAAGAATCATAACAGCATTGAACAGCATATTTGAGCTGAAAATTATAAGCCTTTTGTTGAAAACCAAGAAGCTTTTGGATTTGGAGTATAAGACGATTTTTGTTAGAAAATATTGAAGTTACTACAGAGAAAACATTTTTTTCCCTGAATTCATTTATTTAGAAAACAAATGGGATTACTCTATTTTCAATTATTTTAACTGTCAGTTTAATTAATTCTCCAATTTATTTTCAAACTTTACCCTCCAGCCATTTGATATTATTGTTACAGAATTGCCTGCTATTTCTTTAGAAAGCTTGTTATTATCTGGTATCTTTCTCTTGCAGACATTTTTAACTGTTTTGCAATATTCTTTGGCTTTTGAAGGCTAAGTAGTTCATATCCTTTGTTTTCCTCTCTCTAGGTCACAAATCCTTCCTACAGTTTCCCTCTGAAATCTTTTTGACTTCCAAATTTCTTTATGGGCTGTTTTCTGTGAGAATTGTTTCAAACTTACCTGTCCCTGTCAAGCACACCTTAACTCACTCTGTCTTCTACTATCGCCGGACAGGAGTACCTCTGACTACTCACCTACAGTGACGTACAGAAGCACTGTTCTGTACTGACCTACAGAAGGCTCACTGATGCCTTACACACCAGAAGCAACTCTGCTCAGGTCTGATGCCAAAACTGCATTGATCCTGTCTGCCTCTATGAAAATGGCTGAGTTTACAAATCCTCACTGCTGAAAGGATCAGAGCTAAGCAAGTACATGATGCAGGTTCAGCAAGACCCCTTGAATACGTGCAGTGTTCCTTAGACAGCAAAAGAACTCTGTGATGTGGGAGTCTGAAGCTCACGCCAGTCAGGCCTCTGTCAAGAGATCTGTGAATGTTGCCAGGAAATGTTTATCATCTCACTGGCTATTAGCCATCTTCAGGAGATGGAATAGAAGGCAGTGCTTTCCCTGTTTCATGGAGCTGCTGTGTCTCCCACTAGAAAGTTGCTGCTTACCAAACCCAGAATGCTGGAAGGTTTCTTTCCTGCAGATGTCCCTTTGCACAATAAATGTACACACTGGCTCACCACCATCTTAAGAACAAATATGCTTGTATGGAAGGTTCCCAGAAGGAAGACTATTTCCTCTGAAAATTCTTTTATACACTGTGACAGATGGCTGCTGAGATACCATCTTCAATGCTCCTACCTAGCCAGGCTGTGGCTGCTCTTAGGGGAAAAATCAGCTATGACTTCTGACTTGGGACAAGACAACCTCAACAATGCATGCCCATGGAGAGCTTGTCTGACTGCATGTTCTCAGCTCTGCTGGAGAAAAGAGCCTGAGTCTGGTCTGCAACTACAGCCAGGCTAAGACGGGGAACTGCACTGTCTTTGGAGGCTTACCAAGGTTTACAGCAGAGCTAAAAAAATAGAAATTAATCTAAAAATGAGAAGCAGATAGTGTTAAACTGTAAGAATGGTAGAACAATTCAATAAATCCAGTGTATTTCTTTGCCAGTCTGAGCCATGACCCAGCAGAGGTTAAGTATGGAGTTGTACTGCCAGAATGTTTGCTAATCAGTGTAATTATCTATCTTGCCACTTCCAGGAATCCCAGGCATGGCTGTTTCTTGTTTCCATAGTAGCACATTTAATGGAAACTTCTAAAGATAAGAAAATATTTGATTTATGCTGAAGTGAAGTACCTGAATCCATATGTAGCCCATCAAAATCAATGAACTAATTTTCAGAGATGCTAATTATCTCCCAGTTCCTATGGGAAATGGGAGACCATGCTTTGGAATTTGAATACAAATCTCCAATTTTATTTGTCTTGCTCCAGTAAACCTTTATTCATTAAGAATACATGGGTTGTTAGCTGTTAATTATTATGCTAGCAGTATTCTGCTAAAGGTGGTCTGGAAAACTGTTTTCTTACTTATTGACACATCAATATCATTTTTCTAAACTTTTTATTAAAGCTGTTTAAAATAACTATGACATTGATATTTTATCTAATCTTGGGTTTAACAGAAACGGTCAATATCCTCTCTTTGCATGAGAAAATGATGCTGTGTACTGCCACTGTAATTCCCTCTTTCTGTAACTGGGTTTCTTCAGGCACTTAAACTTAATGGCAGTGCTTTCCACATGGAAAGATTAACTATCCATAAAGATTCTCCCCATAATCTAGTGCTGCAGAGGGAGTCCCTACCTCCCTCTGAGGAACGTGTGATGCTCACAGACTTCTTCAGTGATTAAAGTTAACTCAGATTCAAAAATCCTTTGCATGCAGTACAGCCGTTCAGATCAAGACCGAGGCACCTGAATTAAGGTATGTAAATATAAGAGCTTGATTCAGGTGTCTAAACACGGGTCCCTAGTGCTTTTGGAGATGCCTTCATGATCCTGTTGAAATGCTCATTTGTCCTTCAGCTGCAAGTCCTAAATAGTAAGGTTCTCCTGTAGGTCCTTTACTGTACCTGGTAGATATCTTAGGTCATCTCAAATGACACTGGAACCTATGTTTATGAATTGAATAAAATGCTAATTGTTATTAGATAGAGAATGATCCTTACAGTCAATAGAGAGATTCAGTCCTCACTGTGTTGTCAGCTGGATCATCCTGTTCTCCACTGAGAATACAATAACAGCATTGTAGGAATCAACCTCACATACACAAATTTACTTGCAGATACTTAATTTCAGGCATCTTTTACTCAAAGTGAGACTGACCCATGGAGTCTTTGCTGTAACAAATAATGAATTCAGAAATGGAGTCAGAACGTGAAAACAGAAAGAAACCTCTTTGCGTATGTCTTTGTTGGGAGCTCAACAATTGTTACAAATACTAGCCAGGACTCATTTCTCCCCAGATGTTTAAATGGTTCCAATGTCTATAGCACAGCTGACTATGAAAGGGCAACTTTCTCTTTTTTACCTTCGTCTGAGATTAAACAGTGCCTCTTCTATGGGAATTCTCACACTTGTATCAGTGTGCGGCTGTAGTACAGAAATGATCCAATTTTTTCCAGAGCTATCCTGTTCTTTTATTAACACAATTGGCTTAAGCACCCATCACTGCATTAAAAATAATATGAACTTGATTGTGCCCTTCTGCTTCCATCAGGAATATCTTCCATATGCTCGAGAGAAAGGGACAATACTGAATGGTAGAATATTTGATATGCTTCCAAAATTCACCTTCCAGCTTCTTACGCTATTAAAAACAACTCTCTCCTGCTGCTCAATACAATTTGCATGAGGTGCTTAGAAGAAAATAACCTTGAATTGTCTTATGACACTAACTTCCATTATGATTAATCGCAAGGTGAGAGCAAGCAGAGATATAAGCCTCCCTCACAACCATGTTTCTGAATGACATTAAACTAAGAGATATTCTTTATAGTCTCTGCTGCACAAAATACACAGAATTTTATTGGCAGCATTTCTTTGACAGATGTCACAACTGTCCTTGTTTAAACCAGCATTAAAACCTTAAACACAACATGAAAAAAACAGCTGTTACCTGAATTTGTATTTAATGAAACACTAAAGTGAAGAAAATACCATCCAGAAACTGAAAATGATGCTCAAATTGACAAAAATAAAAATTCTGCACAGTGTGGGTTACTGAATTCCAGACACTAATCCAAATAGGTGTAAAATTGAATAGTTTACAAAATCAGCTATGGATGTTCTAACTGTTCATGCCCGAACTCTACTTTCTCTCCTAACAACTCAGTGAGTTTAATTTGTTTAATGACTACTTTTAACAGTGCTCTTTAGAAGAACAGGTAACTGTCTGGAAGCAGCTTTCCAAGCCAGTGTCGTATCAATAACATGAAATGTCACTAAATTACTCCTTCCTAAGAACTACAGTCCCTGAAACAGAAGAGATACTCTTACTTCTAAGAGGAGGAAATTGTGCCCTATCTGACCTGTCATCTTTGTGTTCATCAAGATAATTATCTCAAATTGTTCTGCACTCTACAACAAGAACCCAAAATGTTCACAGGTACACATGGCCAGTCAAGCATTATTCTTTGTCCTTCAGATTCTTCCTTTCTGCATTCATTCCTCCTATGGCAGCCTAAATGACATTTTCTGCAGTGGTGTGCTGGGTCCTTCAGAAGACTGATCATAGCTTTCTGAGACACCATCCTGCAATCAAGACCTCCCACGCAGCTAATTGCACCAGCAGCAAGACGGTGAACAACTAGTAAGAAGTTTTCAAAATTTCTTTAGTGCTGATGCTGTGAAACTTGCTTCTAAGAAAGATAACAGCCTTCTACAAATCACCAGGTCAGTGACCTGAATGGAAATGGTTTTAGATGTCACAGACCCAATTCTTGCCTTATCTGATCTGATGGAGAACACTGTGAAGTCAGCAGAGCTGTGCAGTCTGACAAGAGCCATGTGTGGTCATGAAATTGGGTCCCATTATTCTTTTGTCTCATTTATAATGCGGTTATTAATGTTGAATTCCAACAGTGAACATCATAAGCATAGACATGCTTATATATGCAGCATATATTACCAGTGTAACATGCTTATAGCACATTCAATATTGACATGCCTAGCCTTTATTGACACAAACACATCAAGTGGATGGACCTGTCTGATCATTCAGAAAAATACTTCAGAGTCTTTCTACTGTTGCTTCACAGAATATGAAAAATGCCTGAAATCTTAGCTTTGCAGGATGGGAAAAATGTTGCCTCCACAAATCCAATTACTATCACTACAAAAACTCCTGGCTTTAAATTGTCCTTTTTTTTTTTTTTTTTTAAATCTCTTAGGATAGTAATTCTTATTTTTTCTCTGTGTCATCTGGACATGTAATCATTAGAATTAAAAGCCTACAGTAAGCATGATCTTGCTTGTGATTTTTCACTTTTTATTTTCATTTGTTATTCATTTCACAGGTCATTCTCACTGATTTCAGTTGAGCTTAGATGACTGGGAATTTCTTACTGTCATTAATAAGCCATGCACATTTTCAGGTGCTTCTGTGCTCTACAATCTTGCTTTTAGTGATTCTAAGCATTCTGGCCTCAATCATCTCATGAGGTATTCACTAGGTCTGCATTGAAGTAGAACTGGGAAAACAATAACCATGTAACTCTCTCTCCAAGAATATTTCTCCTGATACTGCATTAAAGACTCATACATAAACATCTCTGAGACAGTAAAAGTCAGAGAGCAACTGCTTACATCACTATGTCCTTAGCAGCAATTAGGACAAAATAAAACCGACATCTTGCTATTTCAGATTGTGATAGCAGACAAGAATAATTCTAAAAACTGGAGGAATGTAAAAGAGGGATTGGAAATCCATATTCAGTGAAGTAATGCAAGCAGTGTGAGCACAAGCTGCAAAAGTCACTAAAATTTTGACAAGCCTTTTTGAGCAACACAGTTCTGAAAGTAGAAAAATGTGTATGGAGTGTGAAATAGTCCATAAGCTAACAGTTGATATACTATCTAATCTTTTCCAAGTTGCTTTACTAGGTCTAAATAGTCAGCAGCAGAGTGAATGTAAATACAGCCAGTTTCCTCCTGCACCTGTGTTACTGCTCTGATGTCAGGCGAGAGGAATTTTGTTAGGAAGAGTAAAATGTGGTCTATAACGAGAAACCAGGGCTCAGAGGAAATGTAATTTGACAAAATATGGCAGAGCAAGTAACAGTGATTTTAGTACAGCTCACAAATGCAAGCAGTAGGGAATAGCAGGGGAGTAGGACAGGCTGCCTTCTCCAGCATAATGTAGTTCAGATAACCTCTATACTAAATTTGGGTCCCTCCTACCTGGGATCATTTGCAATAATTCAGGCTAATTTGGACACTCAGCCATAACTATGTGGATCCTCCTGCATGTATCTTTCATGCGTGATGTGGCCAAAGCCCTCCTTAAATCTGTAAATTTGGTAACTGTCCATGCGGGGAGTTACTTCCCTTCCGAAAATCTGATAGCTGGGGAAAGCAACATGACCTTTTGCCGCCAGGAAAATATCAACACTGGTATTTTGCACATTGTCTTACAAAATCTAGCAGTTTTATATGTGCAGAAAGCTGGACTTGTAAATGTGGGGTCCAAAATACTCTGAAAGTCAGCAAAAGCAACAGTTGATGAATACAGCTTAAAAAGTCTGACGTTTCAGTCTCTGTGTCCGTTTAGTGGTGAGTTCCTCTGCTGGGACCACCCATAGAGTGTGGAAAGGCAGATGCCTGTGGGGCTGAAGGAACACGATCAAGTGCTTTCATACAAGTCATTAGCAAACTACCCTGCTCTGCCCTTATTGGAACCACAAGAATGTATCAGCCATGCACTGTGGCTATAGCATCAAACAAGTCTTACATGCAGAATTTTTAATTCATATCACTATGTAAAGCAGTGCGTATTCATTGTTTGACAAAACGTGAGGATCAAATAACAGTATAGCAAAAGAGGGATCTGCTTCAGCTCAGTCTGTGTCCCTCTGGTCTGATTTGGAGCCATAGAAGCAGCTGGAATGAGTACAGTCATTTCCAGAGGGCTCTGGAGCTCTCTTCTGGTGGTGTCTGTGAAGCCCTGAGTGGGCAGCAAGTAGTGCTTGTGGGGCTCTTTGTGTTTATGGTTATAAACATAATCCTTCTTTCAGATGCTGTGATGCTGAAAGCAGTATAAATCCCCCAGGCTTCTATAAAGAGTAAGGCTGTTTTGTAGAAAGGGTTTGTGGTTTTTTTTCCCTCCTAAAAATACTGAAAAAGTGTGTTATTTCCAGTTATTTTAAAACAACTTTTCAGTAGCTAATGAATATTTATATTGACAGATTATCCACTTGAGTATTGCACCTCTATGATTTCCAATTGTTTTTCTTCTCCTACAATGATATCAAGTTTCTTTTATCTCAGAATGTTTTCCAGAGAAGGCTGGAGTCATTATTCTGCCTTAACAGCTAGAGAAACTGAAATCCTTTGAACTTCATCTCCATGGGCTACCCCTGGCCTGGCTGTATTTCAGTTTGAAAAGTTCTTAGCTGTACAGCCTTGTCTCACAGCACTTCCCAGCAGATGTAAATGAAGTAAATTCCTTTAGGTGCTTTATCTCTTCAGATGAGCTGCAGCAGATGTCTTAGGTGATGTGATATTTGGCCTCGAACTCTTAATCTGTTCACTGCATAGCCAAGAGGAGCAGTATCCTTGTTGGTGAGTGAAAAATAAATTCCAGGAAAGTCATAGTATTCAGCTTGCTGTCTAAACAGGAGAAAAAATGAAGAAGTTGGTTATGGCTCTTTATGACCAAAGAGCTTTACTTGATCTTTGATTCTTTGAATTTTCCTCAACATTAATCTCTTTCACCCATTTGGAACTTCCATTCTGTGTCTAGCCAAGAACTGGAAGAAGAGGGTGATCACAGACCCAAAAATCTTTCAGTACCTCCACAGTGAGAGTCATTGGAACAGACGTTTCGACATTTGCTCATACAGAGGGCACTTTTCTGCTCTCCTCCACTCTGGAATATCTGCCATCTTATTTTTTCCCCATCAAAACCTCCAAAACAGTTCAGGATTGTTTATTTTGAAACCTCTGTAACAATACGTAACTATCTCATGTGTATGTGAGTAAATGCATTTATCTTGATTTCATAGGTAATGCTAAGAGAAGTACCAAAGATCTTGTGAGAGATGTTGGAGCTGCAAAGCAGGAGCTTCAATGTTTAATGGAATTTTGTACTAGTATTGTGTTCTCTACACTAAATATGTAGGAAAATTCATGAGGAAAAAGCTCACAGGAATGCAGTAAAATGTACAGTTCCCCATTCAAGGAAGTGCATATGAGGATTAAATACATGCAGGTCTCCCTACTTATTGGAAACAGCCATTACTGTTGGGTCAGGAAATTTAGTTTACATTTCAGAGATGAAGAGTTTTATCTACCAACCCTGAAAGAATCATTAAAACTACATCTCTGTTAGTGCCTGATGCAGGCAGGCCATTATTAATTTGCTATGTCATCAGGTTTATGTGCTTCTAAATTTGTCCAGCAAGTGAAGCTTTCAACAAAGAGCTTCAGTTCTACAATGACAAGTAGTGTAAGTATAGAGGATGGAATCTATTGGGAAGGAGTAAAAGCACTACCATGGAAACTAATAGGGTGATGATTGGTATGGAGGCTGCTCCGCTAATGGGGGCTCCATTCTGGAGCTCAGCAAAAGCTGTACAATTTAGTTGTGACATCAGTGGTTGAAACTTAAGTAGTTCTACAGATGTAGCTGTGGGTGTAGTTGTGGGTGTAGCTGTGGGGATCAGGGCTGTGCCTGGGTGCACACCTGCCTCACTTAGCCCAGATGTTCCCAGAGCTCCCATTTGGACGCTGCATACACAAAACAAGGGGTTAACCACAGACAAATATTGCCTTGCTGCAAGCTGATTGTGTGGGCTCCCAGCCCCTGCACAGCAGAGCTGTTGGACAGCTGCTGCAGGAGCTCTCCAGGTGAAGGGTTTGTCTCTAGGACAAACCTAGAGATTCCCCTGGGCAAGTCCTGTACTTATCCAAGATGTTTAGGAGGTCTTTTGTGCATAATAAAATATAATCAATAGAAATAGACCATGCATGTGCTGGAATGGTCAGGCAGGATCATAACAATTGGGCAGTGGTTTGGGGTGTTTCACTGAGTCCAGACAAAGGTGCTGCTGCAAGGACCCTCATAACAGAGACTCCCATCACCATGGGGACAGTAAGCAAGAATACTATTTTAGGGATTTGAGCATTACCTTGTGAAAAGAACCTCCCTCAACCAATTTTTTTTTATTACATGCTCTGTCTGTGAGTGTCTGTGCAACAAATGTGCTATTGGTGCCGTGCTCCTGGGGCACTGACCATGTATATGCATAGCAGCCACCAAAGAAACTACTTCACCTCCACTGGAGCAGCTCTCCTGTGGTGCAGAGAGCAAACAGATCCTCTCTCTTACTCTTGAAACCCCTAATTTGGACTTCAGCTCTTGTGCTAATGCACATTTTATTATTTTACTGAAAGTGAGGTGTCTTTAACAAAGATCTTCTGCCATCTTCTAGATACAATCTGGTGATTAGCAGTGTTCTGACAGGAATAATTGAATCAATTATCTTTATGAATAGTTAAATTTGGATCCTTCACATCCCAGGGGTCTGTTGTAATTACTCTGTTTTGACTAAGAACTCCTGGAACCTCCTCTGCCATCTTCTTTGGGACTCCCCTCTCCTACTTCTGGGAGTCTACCAAAGAGCTGGTAACTCAAGGATCACTCTTCAAGAGAGCATTTTGAAGAAAAAATGTATATCTATTTTAAGCAGTTCCCAAAGCCTTTGGTGACAGGTTTTGTGCCTTAGGTTACATGTTTCTAACAAATTGATTAACCGTTCTTCAAACTAGACAGTTTTCTTTCCCAGGTATCTCCTTTGTCACAAATTATCCTCATCCAATTCTTGTCCTTGTCCTCCACCCCTCTATACAGCTTCTGAGATATCACCTTCCTTCTGCCTTCCTGACAGTTTGCTTAGCTGTGTCAGACCCACTTTGTTTAGTCATCCCCTACAGAAAATACCACTTTTCTCAACACCACACAAAGGATCTTCATCTCTGTGAATATGAAACATCTAATCCGGAGTGTGATACTCCTTGTCAAGCTTCAGAAGTACTGATGAGAGAACTACTGCCCATTTTCCAGAATAAAAGCCATCTTTCTGGCAACAGCGTGACATCAGTTACATCGTATTTAGACTGTGATTCCCTATAACCATCTTTTACACTATGCTGCAGTCCAGTTCTTTTTCCTTTTTTGATATGTTCCTCTTTTCAAGTGTAGCACTTTTCCCACTCACCTATGATGTGTTTCATCTCAATTTCAAATAATTTCTCCAATTTATTGTTTTAAATTCTAATGCTCTCATGTGCTTTCAGTCCCCCCTGCTCATTATTTTCACATTTGAGGACATCCATTCCGTTCCATTATTCAGGTCATTAACAGGGATATTGAACAGCAGGCATAATTCTGTGGGACATTGCCCGTTTGATAACGGACTGCAATCTTACAACAATTTGTGCACTCACCTTTTAATCCGTTCAATTAATGCTTGTTCCATAAAGTTCATTAAAACACAGAGGTCGGGCAATTAAAACCAAACTGATTTGAGGAACCAGTTTAGTGGTTGTGAGGAACTGAACTGCCAAAATGCCCATTTAGTCAGATTTTCAGCAATGAAACATCAATCAAGCTTTTCCAGAAATCTAAAATCTTTGGCAGATCCTCAAGTTGCAGTGATGGAATATCTAGGGGAAAATAGGACTGACCTCCTAATACTCTACTTACTAGCATTTGTGCCCAAACAACCATTACTCAGAATCACTGCTAAGGTTATATTCTGAGCTCTCCAGAATGTCTTTTGCTCTTTATTTATTTTCATAATATCTACTACAAATGTGCATCTCTTTGGACATCAGTATAATAGAAATAGATGTTAAGCACATACTTGTGGGAATAGTTCAGAAAAGTTTGGCTCAGTAAAATCTGGGACTCTGGCTACTGTTAAAGCTACTGCTGGCTCAAGTTACTACATTTTTTAACTCCTTGATAAGTCATTTGAAACACAAGCTTCTCGGACTGTTTCAGTTTATTACTTTTTTTAAGTGAACTGATCTAAATTAGAATCTCCTGAGATCAATAGCTCATTTTTATCACAGAGCATTCAAACTGTATCATATAGACCAGATAAATCATCTTTCACTGCACTAGAAAGTTATAAAACTGCAGATCTGCGATATAAAACCACTGTAGATTTGGTGCTAGGAAAATGATACGTTACGACTATTGCTATCCACTTACAGATATTCTGGGTTAAATGTCACGTTCCAGTGCAGCAATTATTTTAATTGTAGATATTTCATCAGACTGCATTACAGATTCCTCTCCCTTAAGCAGGCTGCATACTACTACATTACAACCAATACCTCCTCACACATAGGTGCTGTTCAGCTCATTTACACCTTTAGAAGCACTAAATAATGTATGTGAACATGTGTGATCCACAGCTAAAAGGATTGAGTACATTAAAAATAGAAGTTGAAATCATTGTCATGGCCTGGTCAGTGCAAGAACCACAGAACGATGGGAAAATTCATGGTGGTCAGAGCCTCCGGATAGTCCACCCTCCTGCTGAAAGCAGGGTCTGCTCTGAGGTCAGAGCAGATTGCTCAGGGCTGTGTCTAGCTGGGGCTCTAAGCCCTCACAGGATGGAGATGATACAACCCTGGTAACCTGCTTCAATGCCTGACTGTCTTCAAAGGGAAAAATCTTATACCCAGCTTCAATTTCTCTTTTTTCACATTATCCTTATTGTCTCATCTTCCCACCAGGCACAGCTGTGATGTGCCTGCCTCCACCTGTGTGACAATCTTCTCCTGGCTATGTGGGCTACGGTCAGGTCCCCCCAAAGCTGTCCCCTCTCCAGCTGAACCAGCCCAGTTCCCCCCGCCCCTCCTTGCAGGACAAGTTGTCCTGCCCCAGGCACCTCCATGGCCCTCAGCTGAACTCACTCCAGATGATTGATGCCTTTCTGGTGCCTTCCAAAGATGATTGCTCTTTGAATTTCATCCTGCTTTAGTTCATGTATTAAGCCATTATATGCAGTCAGCTGATCAAGAACTGCCACAGCTAAGGTCATTACAGGGATTTCAGAGGCAGATGACATGACATTGAATAAAACCACTCAAATTTTCCTCTGAAACATCTTTTTTTTTTCCCTCATAAGAAAAATGACCTTGCAAACAAAACAGATGTGATTTTCAGAGCGACATTTCATTTCTTTTTCTTTCACTTTTTTCAACAGAAAAGGTTCTTAAGTGTGTAGGGGGCGTTTTTCCCCCTCATCTTGCCTAATTCACAATATGTAGAAGTAAACAATGAATTTTTAAAGTCTGTTTAAGGTACAATTCTTTTGAAACAAATCGACCTTGCTGTGGGCCCTGCAGAAGGGGTGAAGGATGCTGTGAGTTCCAGGGCAGGACACCTGACGTAAGTTGGGAATCTGCAGAGCAGCACAAGCAGGAACGTGTGCAGGGTCCTGATGGGGAACTGCAGCCACCAAAACCCACAGTGAACCCTTTGCCTAAGTCTTCTTCACATGGCAAATGTGAGGGGAAAGCTTTCTGAAAAACATCAGATTCAGACTAGAAATTTCCCTGTGTTCTTAGATACAGGTGGTAAAGAAAAACCGAAGCACATTTTCCAGGATACCATCTATTATCCTGATCAAAGTGTGATTTGAGAAAACAGTTATATACCTGAGGGAAAATGAGGGCTAATTTGTCACGACAACTTCCAAAGATTTTCTCTGTATTGTCATTGTTTCTGCTGGACTTGCAGTATCTCAGTTTTAGGATGCTGACTCACAGTGCTGTATATTTCCATCTCACTGCATTGCCGTAGCTGTAGGTGGATAACCACATCTGTGAGTTTAATGTTAATTGTTCAATATCAATTGCAAATTGTGTACTTTAAATGACTTAAATTCATTAGGTCAGTGTTTCACTGTGGTCTGTCCTGCACCAGCATTATTCAGTATTTGCATTATTGCTATGGATGGTGGCATACAGAATATGTTTATTAATTTTTCAGATGACCTCCATCTGCAAAATGTTCCCTGGATGACTGCAAAATGGGATTAGAATTCAGAATGCTTTTGACAAATTGAATAAAATACTAAAACAAAAAAAGAGTATGCAATTCAATCAGGTCAGGTAAAAGGCTTTTATACACAGGTAGAGATAATCACCTACTCAAGTATGCAACGGCCAACCTCAGGTAAGCACCAGTCTAATAGGAGATTTGGCTTGATAGGGGAACACTTAGTAAATCACAAGGTGAATCAAAGTCAATAATATCCTACTGTTTCCAGATAGGTATTTAATGCCATGAGATGTATGAGCAGCATTTAGTCTCTGAGACACATTGTGGAAACCTCCCTCTTTCCAGCGCTGGCGTGGTCTCAGCTGGAGCATGCACCCAGCCCGGCATGATGCCACCACTGGTGAGCATCCAGGGACACAGTGGGAATGGTCCAAAACCACAGCCTGGAGGAACCTGAGCTGCCTGCTGAAAGAGAGAGAACAGAGAGACATGATTAACGCCTCCAGCACATAAAAGGTAGCTGTAGAGGGTGAAGGAATTAATTCTCCATTATGAAATAATGGCTTAAATTACAGTGAGCTTTAAGTTAGGCACTAGGAGAAGTTTTCTAATAGCAAGAGTAATTAAGCACAGAAATAGACTGCATGAGGAGTATCCGGCACTGGAGGCTGTTAAGAGGAGGCTAGAAAACCATGTGTAAGCTGCACAGGAATGGACAGTCCAGCCATAGGGTTGAGAGGGGGGAAAGAGCAGTTCTGGTTTTGGTGCTAGTGCATGAAGAGGATGGGGATTTTCTACCTGCAAAACTGTGATAAACTGATATCTGCATAGCACTAGCACACAGATGGCCTGGAGCAATTACATCATTTACTGATGTTTGCAAACCCCAATAAGAAGGCCTATTTTGTAGGATAACGCATTAAAACACTAGAAACACAGAGGACGGGGCATCACATCAAACCTTCTGATTCTCCCCTTGGCATGAGGTTGGCCCAGAGGCTATGCAGGATTCCAGGCCTAGTTGAAGGCACAAAGTACTGACGTTAATGAACAGGAGGAAGCTTTGATCTAGAAGGCGAGAGCAACCAATCTTTGTAATTCCAGCATACTCTTACTTAAATGCCTTCCTGCCAGGGTTTGCTTAGACAAAATTTCTAATTCATATTTGAAAACTCTGGGCAATGGGAAAATGAGGAGGGAAGAGGATGGAGAAGGAATGTTGTTAGAGTAGGAACACCAACTTGTATTTTACCAAATCAGTTCATGTATTGTTATTCTAAAGATATCTGCTGAACCCAGATACTTTGAAGAGGGAAAACGAGATCCAAATTTATAAACAGATTTTAATACTAGAAAAAGCAAGCACCAGAATCTTTAAGTGTCATACTAAATGCAAACTTATCAGTATTTACCAGCTTCATGTTATCCCTGGTATCATCAGGAAGCTTGGGGACTTGATTACAGTCATCATGACAATGCTATAATAAAAAATTATGAATAGCTTGTTGCTGACTTGGGAGCAATCTGGAAATCTCGTATCATAAAACCAGCATTCAGTCTCTTTAACTTTATTATATTAAAAAAGTTATAAAAACTCACTGTGTAAATTTTACTGTGTTCTATACACAAGAGAACCATTATTTGACTCTTCATTTAATTTCCAGATGCCATATATACACCATACAAAAGGTATCCAGAGAACCCAGGCAGGAAACAAGCTTATGGTAGGCAGCTCAGAGGTAAATGTGTGGAAAATACCATTAAAATTATAGATTATCTAGTGTGTTTTGCTGCCCTAAACTAGAAATTTTTCAATTGTTTCCATGGGTTGAGGGCTTCAGGCTCTAAGGCTGACATCCCTGCAACCTGCCAATGTGGCTAGGAGTCCAGGTGGACACTGCCCTTGGGGATCACATATGTACTGCAATCTGAGGTGCTGAATCCAGGATCCTGTGGTGTTGTTGGCCTTGAAATCCAGCCAGTGTGGCCCACTGGGACCCCCTGCAGGGGTACATCACTGCATGCCGGAGTGCAGAGTGGCACTCTGGGGTCCCAATCCTGGACTCATACTGGACTTTCCACTTTAGCAGAAAGGGGAGAGAAAAATCTGTGGCTGCAGAGAAAATCTTCTCCAGGCAATGATTTGCAGGAGGCAGAGCTGTAAGGTCTGTAATTTACCAACAGGTATTAACCATGATGTCCCAGGGAAACGATGCAGGCACTCTGTGTGGTTGTGGAGCCTTGCTCTCCCACTGGGGTGTAGCAGAAACTGGAAAGGGAGTATACAAAAACAACTCACTTCTTCAGTTTCACAGTTCTTGACCATTTGAATTGCCAGTCCCAGCATCCCAGCCTCCCAGGTTGGGCATTGCTCTTGGCTTTTCATCTTCCATCAGAGACAGGAGGAGTACCACATTTAGATCCTCCATCTGCTCTCCAAAGTGTCGGAATCAAGTTCAAAGCTTGCATGACCGCCTTGGACATCGTACTTTGGTCTGTGGAAACAGCTGCCTGTTGCTCCTGGAGGCATGCGTGGCACTCTCCTTGTGACCCGGCTTACAGCCAGCCTGGCTGTCACTTCCCACCAGACTGCATGCCAGCTATGCATCCAAATCCCTATAAAACCCCTTGATTGCAGTGGTAATAGCCTTCGATTCATGCTGGATGTGGACAAGAGCAGTCTCTGGATCTCATGTCACATATTTTTTGCAAAGAAAAGTTTAGAAGTTCTCCAGGAAAGAAAAAGTGCTGGAGCACGGCACAGGCAAGCAGGATGTGGGCACTGTTTGAACACCAGCTGCCATTTGGCAAGCTTGAGAAATCCTGGTTGCTGGGAAGCCTTTACATAGGATGTCCCTGCAAATGCTTTTACCGGGTTGCTCTGTTCTTTTCCTAATTCAAACTGCAATTATAGGGGTGATAAAATGGAAAATAAATGTCTGTATGTAATAGATGAGAAAACAACAATTAGTTTTGCACTGGTGAGAAATAATGCAGATCTCCTTGCGTCTTTAACAAACTGGCTTTCAATATATATTGTAATGCACCCTCATGACCCAAATATACTTAGGAAGAGCTTGACAACAAAATGTATGTTGCAAGTGTAATAAAGGAACTAATGCAGTAAAGTTCCTGTATTTTATTAGCAGGAGAAAACAATTAAAATGATATCCAGGTAGCAACTTAGGAACCAAATGTCATAGCTGTCTCTTTTGTTGCCAAAATATGTGTACTCTCTTCCTAACAGTCTCTTTCCCCAAGGAAAAATAAATGTATCTAAGAAATACTTGTTAGCAATGCAATTACAGGCTTAATTCCCCAACCAACTTCAGACGTCGTAAAAACAAAAACAAGCAGAAGCCCTTTGCAATAGCAATGGAAAAGAGAGAGAGAAAAACACTTAGTGTTCAGAGGAAGATAATAATATATTTTTATAACAAAAGCTGACACACGCTTTGACAATAACATTTGAGAAGTCATTAGCATTTGTTTTTCAACTGTACTGTCCTCTTCTTTTAAGCTACAGCCTAGAATGAAAATCCTTTTCTAAGGGTGGAATATCTGCTACTGTTGAACAGGACTTTTGGGACACTGCAGCACCAAAGTAGCTTTTCAGAGTCTCAGAAAAGCAAAGCAGCTGTATCAAAATAACATTTCTTGGCATTGTTTACTTCTCAAGGTCTGGTCTGCCCAAGGAACTTAATCAGAGCAGGGTTATTTGGGCAATGTGGGTTCAGCCATGACAGATGGGACACTGGGAAGCTTATCCAGAACATTTTTGAAATGTTAGCCCTAGGAAAATGAGATAAAATATAAAGCTTAAATAATTAAGATAAAAAAGACAAAAAGTGCTAAACCTGATTATTTCTGTGACTGTACAGATTAAACATATATTTATATTACACCAGGGAGGAAAAAAATCCATGTGATATTTGCACAGTTTGTATCTGTGGTATTCTTCAAGACTCCCATTCTATCAAGACTCGTCCCACATCTCACACATTTATTATGTGCTCCCTGCCGTGCCTGGGCACCCCAGGTCTCTCACTACCCATAGCAAGGTCTTAAGCTTCTCTAGAGATGCCAGTCTGAGCTCTGAAGGGGATGTATCACACTACTGGCTTCACCAGAAGCCTAAGAGAAACTCTGAGCTTACACACTTTCCAGCATGGGAAGTAGATCTCTGATACTCTTGATCTAACCCTCAGGCATCTGTAGAATTCAAATTTGGATTTGTAGCTAGCATAGACTTTTATTATTGGAGCTACGCCACAAAATGGCACCATGCCATGCTCTTCTAGATCCCCACTCCCACTGCAAACTCTAATATTCTTGACAAGGGCTTGAAAAGTAAAAAGTCTTTTTTTACCCCAAATTTTTTTGTAATTTGAAATAACCTAAGACATCATAGATGACATCTGCTCTTCTGTAGTGACATAGTCAGTGCCGATCATAAGTCTCCATTCTTTTGAAATATTGTGATCAAACCTGAGATAAAAACATTGATATTTAAAAATTCAGTATTTTAAAATATTGAAGGTTAACATCCTTTTAATGATTTCTAAATTGACTCTAAATCAGGGCAGATATTTTCTTTTTGACAGTCACTTATAAAAGGTTACTGCATTACTAGTTTCAAAAGAAGAAAGAAGTGCTTCTTCTCTCAATTTGTCTTGAGAGGCCTCCAGCCTTGGATCCCAAATTGACATATGCTTGGAAAAGTTCTAGCCAAAGGTGTTGGAGCTCCATGTGGGTGAAAAAGCAAATTCTTACTCCAAATGTAAAAATTCTAATAGTCAAGCCCCGAAATCACAAATGCCTGGTGTCCCAGGTTGCGGGCAATGAAGTACAGAGCTACTTAAGTTGATGATAAAGAAAGGTGAAGAAGAATTTTGCAAATGATCTCTAAGATATGTCATGTCGGCTAAAATTAACTGGTATCACTGACATTTTCAATTAAAAGATGGACAGAATTTCCCTCTGTACATTTAAACTTCCAGGAGCTGCTGCCACAATGACAGGATGAAAGTTCTATTTTTTCATTTTTAAAGTGTAGCTGATTAGAGTTGAAATGGGATCAAGGATATTCTTTTTTTTACTGATGGAGATTTTGGATAATAATAACAAGGGACTTTCATTTGCAAAAGCAAGTGTGATGCCTCACATGTCTGTATTGGATGCAAATTTGGAGAAATGTCCTTGACTGGGGTCCTTAGAAGTGGTATGATTGTATATGTGGCATTTTTAATGTAGACTCAGAAACGAACTGTATTATTACAGAAAGCAGAACATGAATTTATTGAGATGATCTGAATAATTTCTCAGAAGCAGAAATTCCACAGACAGCTGCTGTCTCTCTCTTAATGAGTTTTAGAGTCCGCATAAAGAAGAAACCCAAGTCCTTGTGGAAAGCTCTGAAGAGATTTCTTTCTATCCTGCATCACAGCCTGTCTCCTGAGAATCACAGTCTTCAACACTGACTGCAATAAACACGAAACAAAGATCTGGATTAAATGCCGGGAGTGATCTATGGCTTTGTTTGCTGGTATGCAAAGGCTCAAGACCCTTTTGCAAAATGATGGAAGCTCATCTATCTCACTAACAAAAGTTACATGCTTCCAGTGATTGGAAAAGAAGCAGCCTTTATCTGCAGTCTTCTGAGTTGGATTTCAAGATTTCCTTAAATTGAGGGTGCTTAGACTTGATACTTTGGCTTAACACCTTTAAAAGACTGGGATTCAGTGTACATCAGGTCCCACTCCAGGTTTATTTTCAGATGTCTCTGATCAGTGATAGGATGTTGGTATTCAGTAATTTCTAAAGGAAAGATGAGTTGAGAAGCACAGAGGTATACTGCAATAATGGTTACATTTATGAGATGGGGAGTCATCAGAAGCCCTTATTGGGTATGAATTGTGAGCCTGTGTCAGGTTCCAGGGTGTACAGCTGGAAAAGCTGCATTCCTTGCCCTTCCTTCTTCTCTCTTGGCCATAGAATGAAATTGCTATTTAATGGCATTTCTGCTGTGGTATGTAATGCGCTACTTCTGTTTTCTAACACTTCTGCACATGCCTCAGGTCCATAGTATTCATCCTGGGAGTTGAGGCTCTTCTCAAAGCTAGTCTTGCAGCCATCCTCTCTGTCAGAACTCAGTAAGTGGTGGCAGCTTTTAAAAAACATTAAAGAACCATTTTCTAATGTCCAGAAGAAACCAGGAAGTCCCAGGACCGAGTCAGAAAATCGGTCACTTCCACTAAATAAGCTTTAAGAGTGTGGAGGTGTGTATAAGCATCTGGGAAAATGTTCTTGAGAAAAGGACATTATAGAGGGGCAGTGATGATGGACACTGTGAAAAAAAAATCACATATTTCTGCCGTTTGCTGGCGGCAGTTGAGAAACACATTTGAGATACTTGAGCTCCCTGGCTCACAGGCTCCAGGGAAGTGTTGGCACAGCTGATACGTGGGAGGCAACATGTGGATGCCATAAACACAAGCTTTTGCATTGATGTGATGTACAAATGCTTTTTCCACACATGAACATCAGGCGGGGTACATGTCCACATGCCCCACAAGCTGGGGGAAGGGAGGGGAGATCCCAGCTCATTGTGTACACACTAGGCTACTCATGACAAAAAAAGCTGCTGAGTTTAAATGCAGCATTCAGCATTTGCTCACTGTCTATTTCTAATCTGTATTCCATTACTTTCTAAGATGCTGGCAGCACCAGT
Organism: Penelope pileata; assembly: GCA_013396635.1. Classification (NCBI taxonomy): domain Eukaryota; kingdom Metazoa; phylum Chordata; class Aves; order Galliformes; family Cracidae; genus Penelope; species Penelope pileata. Next base: position 918,116 of record WBMW01000976.1, read on the forward strand.
ACAAAGTTCCCCATTAGCTCCACAGAGCGCATCTGAGGCCAGGCCGCCGGTGAGCCGAGGCGGGAGGCCTTCTCCCCACCCCGGGACCACGTTTGTGTGTAGCAGTGGACAGGACTACCAAACCAAATAGGGCAGAAATAACAACACACAGTCCCTTCTGGTAAAATGATAAGCCTGCTAACCTGTGTCGCAAATGGCAATAATAAGCAGTCCCTTCTGTTTTCAAACGTTAGGAGAAAACATGCCAGGAATAGGAATAAGCTTTCAGAGCAAGCACTCAGATGAAGGAGGCTCGCATGGAGCCGAGTGAGAGAGGTGTTCTTTCCTTCCAAGCTGGAGAAGCAGAAAGGCAAACAGTGTTTTGACGGTTTCCAGGCAAATCAGGCTTTTATTTCCTTTCCCTCTCCCTTTCAGTGCATATAAGTCTGTGTGCACAGAGCTGAGCCTGACCCTGAGTCAACAAGTGTGAGAGCCCTCGTTCACCCTGTGACAAAAATCATGTCACAGTATCAAAAATGGAGGGGAAAAGAAAAGGAGAGAGAGAGGCTTAAACCTCCCAGTCTTGCATGCACAGCAAATTACTGTTTGGCGTGTTAGTGACGCCACTAGCAACAGGAAAGCTGCTTTCTTTTGCTGTGGGTTTATTGAGAAGATTATTAAAACCTTTTCATTGAAAAACATTTGGCAGAGACTTCTGAATAAGTTCTGAGGACGTTTTTGCCTGCAGCCACTTCCAACAGAACACATACCGTTTGGGGGAGAAAGAAAGAAGCAAAACTCCAGCAACAGTCCTCATGGCTGCTAAAAAGGGTCTTGAGCGAGAGTGCCTTGTGAGTGAGAGGGACACCAAGAAGTACTCCTTAGCCCTAGACAGGTAACACAACTATGTGATTCCTTCTCTGCCACTGCTTTGTCTTTGCCAGCAACATGAGATCACTCACCTGCAGATGGGCTGCTGAAGTTGAAGTACAGGGAGTTTCACTGTGTTTGCAAAGAACATTTTTCACTACTTTCCAAATGTTTTGTTTGATTTTTTTTTCCTTTCCAAACTTTCTTAGTAAATGTTTGATGCATTTACCAGACAGAGCAGCCTGGTGTATCTGCATCTGTGATGGATTGAACCAATATGCTGCAGAAGCAAGTGTCTCCTGCAATGTATTTTATAAGCTTAGTAGATTTACTGTACGATGCATAACTTCATGGATTATGTTACAATTTTAGGCTGAATTATAATAGTGCTATTGACATCATGTTTGATTCAAGGCTTCTTCATGCTTGAATGTCTAAATTGTCTATTTGCTGTGAAAGAAGTGTGATGCTACTAGGGACTTGATCCTGCAAAACCTTATTCATGTGGATAGTCTATTAGGCTTGAAACTGATGTGTATCTCATGTGCCAGAGGTCCTGTGAGTAACTGCTTGCTTGAGTGAAGAAAGGCGCTCTAAATATATATGATATGTTGTAACTTGGGTTCAAAATGAGTATAAATGTCAATCACAAGATAGCTTTACAGTTAAACTTATTTTAATTCTTCCTCTTGACTCAGAGTAGCAAGTATTTTTTTAAAAAATAGCTGCTCAGTTACAGCTTAGCACCTCTTGGCATTTCCATTATCTCATTGGTTTTCAGGTTATTTATTGCTTGGCTCTCTTAAAAAGTGTGGGACAGAAACTTGGCATAAACACTGTTGGTTCCACTGGAAATTCATCTCCCCATGTTCTTATACCAGGGTCACTGCCATTGTATTTCAGTCATTTGAATGTCTGGGTTATTATTTAAATATTATTGCATGGTTCCATAAATATACATGACACTGCCCAAAATGATTTTTATGGTAATATTTATGTTTTTAAAATTCCCACATGATTCTACAATTCATTTTTGTTACTGAAGAATCTCAGAGCCTTTTTGATAGTTTGCAATTGCGCAGGCATAGCTTCAGTGGCTGAAGTCCTTTGGTCCCTTGTCCCCTCTGGACACAGGGACATCTCTGGACAAAACCTTTACAAGGTGCAGGGAAGGGTGTCTTGAGGCAGGGATGATTGTTAGGACAGGGATATCTCCTAGGTGTGACTTTTTTGTTGTATCTCTTCAAGGCCTCTTTTGCTCATTGAAGTTTTATTAATTCCAAGATCTAATTACTTATTCACAGAAGTTATCATCAGCACATTCCAAGGACCTCTTGGATTTGTTACATCCTGCTATGTTGTCCCTCCAACAGATATCAGGGTGACTGAAGTCCTTCATGAGAATCAGGACTTGTGAACTGGGGTGAATAGGTACAAGGCTGTACCTATCTTTCTGTAGAGGGCTTCATCTGCTCAGTCTTCCTGGTCAGGCAGCCCCTAGCAGATCCCTACTACTAAGTCACCTAGCCCTGTTGTCACTTTAATCCTAAACTCTCAGCCAGCTCCTCATCCATCCTCAGGCAGAGCTCCATGCACTCCAGCTGGTTGTTGACGCAGGGAGCAACACCCTCCTCTTTTCCCCAGCCTGTCCTTCCCAAAGATCCTGTACCCTCCCATTGCAACCTTCTAGTCACAGAAGCCATCTCACCACAGCTTTACATTCCCAACAGGGTCATAGCTCTGTAACTGTATATACATATTTAACTCATCTTGTTTATTTCCCAGACTGCATGTATTGATGTACGGACACTTCAGAGAGGCAATGTAGCATGTTTGGTTCCTAGATTTTAGGGGATTTTTCCATAATGGTGCCTTGTAGGAATTTTTTTAGCTATGTGCAAATGCTGGAGGTGACTCCACTTAATCCTCATTTTGTTGATTTTGTGATCCCGCTCTTTCACATCACCCAATGCCTCTGTTCAGCAGCCCCATCCATTGCTCTCTCACAGGGCTGATGGTTACCTTCTCCCTCCCCTGTCATTACTCCCAGCAATAACCAGAAATGTGGAGTGAGAGCCTCCCAACTCCCTCCCTCCTCTTGGGAAGAGTTGACTGCTCAGAGGAAGCCCTGGCACAGTGGCCAGATCCAGCCCACCACAGGGAGCCAGCATGATGGTGTGGATGTGGCCTGCTGGGCTTGGGCTTGCACAGACCAGCTGTGAGCACAGCTTCAGGCGTCTTAAGCCGATCAGTAGCAATAAGCTCATTTTAGCCTTTGGTATAAATTACCACATTTTTCCGTTCCCTGTGTGTAGGCTTAATGAACAGCTCCAGTGCTTTCAGCAGAATCTATTTTGCACACAGATTGCCTCTTTCTTTGCCAGCCCTCAGCTTCTTTCTTTTTAATAAATGTCATTATTACAATACACAGGGAACAAAAATGTTTTTATCTTAATCATGTGAGTAGGAAGTCTGAATACAGACCCCGTTCCCTATGCACCGCCTGTGGGAGAGTGTTTTGTACATGCCAAGACTGTTGGTAGTCACTAGCGCGTTTTGGATATATTGAGGTTTCCCCTGCCAAACTTGAAATGCTTAAAAGGGGCCTGTCTTTAACTGAGCTCTCTGAAAATCAGGTCAGCTGTAGGCTCACAGGATAAATCAGGCTGGAAGGGACCTCGGGAGGTCTCTGGTCTGACCTCCTGCTTGAAGTAGAGTCAGCTCAGAGATCAAATGGTTGCTCAGGGCTTTATCTGGTCTAGTCTTGAAAATATCTCTCAGGATACAGACTGCACAGCCTGTCTGGACCATCTGCTCCAATACTGAATTATTACTGCAGTCACTCTTTTTTCCCTTATATTCAGTCTGGACCTCTCTTGTTTCAATTTACGACCATTATTCTCATCCTTCCTCCACACCCATCAACTAAAGACCATCTTCTCAATAACCTCCTAAAAAACATCAGCAAGCTGCTGCTAGGATCCCCTGAAACTGCCTCTTCTCTAGGCTGGACAACCCCAGTTCTCTCAGGGCAAGTGCTCCAGCCTGCAGACGTCCTGGTGGCCCTCAGCTGATTTCTTGCCATCTTATTGATTTTTCCTGTAGTGGTGGCATTAAAACTGTACACAGTATTCTAGATATAGTCTCAAAAGTCTGTTTCAAATGTAAAACTTTTCATTGATCCTTGCTGAATTTTACAGGATTTTTGTCAGCCCGGTTGCACTTCTGGGTTGGAATCATCTGTCAACTCAATCAGGGTGTAGTCCACCTCCTCCTGCAGGTTCTGGATAAAGATATTAAGCAAGACTGGTCGCAGGATAGATGAGACAGTCCACTTCTCACCATCCTTCAAGAAGGATATTAACCACAGTTGTAAGAGGGTCAGAATGTCCTGCCTTATTCAAAAAATGTCTGTAAGTCAAATCAGATGAGATTCACATCACTTCTCTTAAGATTAGTTTTCTACTTTCCTTTAGCAGTCAAGTGTGATGGTGTGGGAGGATAAGCTCTTCAATATGTTGATTACCTATCAAGTGATCTATATAATCACTTATAAAAGCTTAGAAAATGTCTTGACCGAATTCCTGAAGTTTCCATGAATGAAGACAGGTAAGACTATTTTATTTTTTGCTGACAATAGATAAGTGTAGTATTGACCAGAAATATTCAATATTCCACTTCACAAACCAGTGGATTTGTATCAGATTGTACAATCATAGGCAAAATTACTATCTAATAAATATCTAAACATATGCAAATATGTGAGTATTTGCCCTTGGTTTGTGCCCAAAGTACCATGGAAGGAAAAGCAGAATCTGGCTGGCCAGGCTGTAAACAGGGTATTACATGATCTAGACATTTCAAGATTGGTACATCAGTTGAAATCAGTGTGTCAGCATAAAGGATGTGACTACGGCTTAGATAATTCTCTCTCTGAAGGGACTTTCATACCATTTCGAACTCTAGAAATCACTCTTTTCCCTTGTGAAGGAGATGCTCTCCTGCAGAAAGTGCAGTAATTCCACATTTTGCTCTTTTCACTCAGGTTCTATAGTGGTCTAAGAGGATGGCAATTATTCTTGTCAGATCAAGGCACCCAAGAGATCAAGTGAAAACAAACAAAAGGAAGTTGCAATCAAAAGCTCTTGCTAATGGCTTGTGTGGAATTTGCAATATGTATTTTTTCTTCCACCCTTATAGGCATGACTCAGTAGGTGCCTTTCTCTGACATTTTCCCTGTCTGTCTTTTTTAAAGAAAAGAGAATTTGAAATGGAGAAAGAAATATCTTTTAATCTAGGACTCTTCTTGCAGTGTGCTGATGCAGAGATCTGATGCTCAAAGGCTATATCTTGCTTTAACACACTCAGGAGGGGTTTACAGTTTGACAGAGCTGATCTCTGCACCTTATGCTTTTGATTCACGCTTTTATAAAACTGTCTCTTAGATTCTTTTAATTAGTGGCAGGCTGCTCTTGCAAGTAAAAAATAAAATAAAATAAATGGTTACGCACAGGAGCTGGCAGGAGCCTTCCTAACTCGTGGGGCCGGATGCTGCTCTGTGAGTTCAAAGGGAGCAACAAATGCTCACCACCTCTGACAGCTGGGACACTTTTACTTAGGAAGTCTTCATTAGATAGAAAAGTGTGAGATTTGTGGGTTTACACCGTCTCTGTTTGCTTTTGCATCTGTTCAACGAGGTCTGTGGACAGTGTCTTCCTTCTCCTCAGTGGAACTTTGAGGCTTTGTTTGCTGATGGAGAGACTTGACGATTAGAAAGGGGAGGGAGGTCAGAAAGCGACCCATTTTGTTAGAAATGAAGAAAGGATTTGGTGGCTCAGAAATCAACAGGGGTAATTTTGGCATTCCTGTCCTGACAGGCTGTGAGAGGATCATGACTCATATCATTAAGACAATTTTAACATTCAGTGCCAGCTGATGAAAATCGAGTTAAAGGAAAATTAATTTTACATGCAAACTGCAGAAGAGCATTGAAAGTTAAGTCCAGAGAGGGATCATGAGAAAGAAAAACTTCCATGCCTTGATCTCCAGGGGAGAGTGAGAAAGCTACAGTATTTCATTCAGCCATCTGGAAGGAATCAGTTTGTGGTACCTTCTGAGTCTAATTCATCAGCAAAACATTGTGTGCAAGTGACACAGTGCACACGAGGAGCCTGATGAATGCAAAACTCGAGCACTGGAGGAGGACTGGCCGCAGGCACCCAGGCTGCCAGATGGGCAGCCCATTCCCCAGATGGCTCAGCTCCCATTTACTTGCTGTTGTGGGGAAAATAAAGAAAATCATGGAAAAAAAAAGACTGAGAAAACTTAGTGTCTCTAGGCATCAGACATTGCTCTTTCACACAGTCTCCATGGAGGCACATACAGTGAATTGGTCGCCTCTGTCGAGCAAACAGAGACCACATGCTAACCTGGCTGGGAAACCAGCTGACTCAGGGGAACATGCTGAACCCTTGGAACATCTTCATAATATTTACAAACCCAAATCCACATTGATTATCTGAAGTTGCAGGACTCGGATGCCATGGAAGCAGAGAAAATGCTGATGATCCCATAGGGCAAGCACCTCCAAGGAGCTGATGACCCCGATGGCCTGACTCTCTCCCCATTGTTCTTGAGGGCTGGGGTGTGCCCTGGTTGGACCTCGAACCCACTGAGCAGCTGCAGCCCATTCCAAAGGCAGCTGGAAAAGCTTGTGACTACAGCAACTTTTTTTCTTGACACCAATCACTGTGGATTGGAAGCCATTGGCATGATTTCATTCCAGTGAGATTTCAGGCACCTTGGCACTTTCATCAGCAGTGCAGAAACACCCCAGAAAGTCACTAAGATGCTTGCACTTTCCCAGAGAACATCTCCTTCACACAACTGATGAAACAGCTCTTCTTGGTCCCAGAGGAAAGCCCTTGCTATTTTGAATGGGGAAAAGAGGCAGTCATTACAAGGCGAAGTGGAACAAATAGCTGTAATGCAATTATATGAACATTACAAACGTGCATCTGGGCCGAATTCACCTTTGGACACCACAGTGCACTCCCATGTGCTCAAGACAGGTCAGGGCATGCCATGCCCAGCCCACAGGAGTGCTACATTAGGAGCAACTGTAGCTGGAGTGATGTAATGGTTTTCAGTCAAGTTTTTTTTTTTCCCCATTTGGGTTCTTCTCAGTTGGGAGATAAGGAGGAGGGACCATCTTTCCTTAGCAAACCACCTTGGAGCTTCCTAGAATAAACTGGAAAGGCTCTGGGCTGCTCTGGTGAAAGCACCAGATGTAACAGTTGTTCAGGAGATCCTACAGCTGCAATGCATCATACCTCCAGGTCCCCCTTCTCCCATTCCCTATTTCCCAGACAGGATCCCTGAGGAGGACAGCACTGAGGCTTTGTGACAGATCACATTTGGCTGGGAAATTACCCTGGATGAGGTGATGTTCAAAGAGCCACTTCTGCTGAACTTTTCTCCTTTTTATGGCACAAAGGGGTCATCATACTTTGAAGAATTTATATCTTTGATTTTTTAAATGCCTTTGAAACTTTCAAGCTAACATCTTCCATGCTCAGGCCCTGCTGGAAGAGGGACAGTTTTTGTACTTGAATGGAAATTTGAGATAAAACAGTTCTGCATGCAGAGAGAAAGGAGAGAAATATATTCAGTCAATTATATTAGCAAAATATAAGGGTTTTTTTAATTTTAAATTGTTTTCATGATAAAGCTGTTGGGCATAGAAAACTGAAAATTCCCACAGAATTATCTCCATGCTACTCTGAACTTGGTCAGTATCTGCCTGAGGTATGAGTTTTTGAAATTCTTGAGCTGTGCAGTGGAGTATTTCTGTCATCTTTTTCATTATGTGCACAATGTACACAAGCCTAAGAAAGTCACCCCCTGCTTCATAAACCGGTAAATGATGTAGGAGAGCCAGAAGAGCTTGGAAGCACAGCCAGAGCAGTCATTTCATGTGCAGCTCCCTCCCACAGTCCTGCTTGCGTGAGCAAGCCTCCTCTATGAACTGCTGTTCCCAATGCTGCTTTTATCCTACAGAAGCATTAATTACATACTTTCTGGGGCTGCAGGGCTAGATGCCCAAATAACAGGGATTTTTCTTTTTTTAACCTTCTGTTCCTTTTACTCCCAAAGGATGAGCTGGCATCAGAAGAATTTAAATGAAGAGAGGCAGCAGCAGGAAGCAGAAAATGCAGAAGCCAACCCAGCATATCACTGTCACGGCTACTCGCAGGCCCATGAGAACAGGAAAAGGGAGCAGCACCAAGTGCGGAGGAAGCTCTGTGCCGCATCAGGGATTTGCATCTTCTTCATGGTTGCTGAGATTACAGGGGAGTATCTCTGCTCAATGGAGCTTGGTTTTGTGCCCAGCACAGCTGTATTGCTGCTCTTTTGTACAGCAGTGAACACACCTGGGTCAAATAACACCACTTTCTCCCCAGTCTTTAAAAGAATGTTTCTTTCTATAGCAAAATTAACAAAATATTTTCATACATTTAAGGATTGCATCTGGGCAGGACTAGGAGGATCAGCTAATGACCTAAACTGTTCTCTCAGGTATTTAAGCTCAGATAAAAGTGGCTACCATGTCTAAGCATCAAGTCACAAAAGGATTTTTAATAATTTGAGTTAGTTTTCTTGGAAAAGATGGAAGGATTTTACATGTTTATCCTGGCCAATGAGCCTTCAGCACTGGTGAAGGCTGCTAGAAGCAGGATCTGTTATTAAACACAACAGTCTTTACAAAAGCCAGGGAAATCCATGGCCAGATTAACCATCTGCTTTTCTTAAGTTAAGCCAATGTATTTATACCAGGGCACGTTTATCTTTTAAATTGGCCTGCTGGTGTGTCACTGGATCAATGGAAGATTATTCTCCTGTCTAATTAGCTTCCACTTCTGGACCTATCCTACAACATCTGACATGAGTTTTTGGCTCTCTCCTTTGGCATTTGCTTTCATTTTGTCCCACTGATCCACTCTCTGCACAGCTTCTGTGATATTTATACCCACCTGATAGCTCCTGGCTCCTTAATTTCCCCTTCTTCATGGTGAGGTAAGGTAAGAAATGAGGAACCCCACAGGCTTTTGCCACATGTGCCCCAGGGGTGTAAAAAATTCCACTGGGAAGGTTTCTGAAACCAACGGTTTCCCAGAATCTGTGTCTGTGGAGCCCCATGAAAATGAAATAGAAAGGCTTTGCCTTCCCCACAGGTGAGAAGTGGAAGTACTGATGGAGTCACCTCACGTTTGCCTTTACTCCTGGCTGCCAAACCCAGTAGGGATTTCTCCAGCTCTTCCCTCCCACAGGTTTCATCTGCATAAAACCTGCTTGTTTGTAGGTCGTGTGCATTTTGCCCATGAAAATTGGTGCACACCACAAATCTCCATGCAGTAATTTCCAATGCCAGAGTAATGCATTATTAGCAAAACCGTATAATCAGCAGGCCTAAGTTTGGTGAATGCAGCAATGCTAGAGGATAATTGGAAGGACAGATGATACGTTAACTAAATGTTCCATTTTGCTTAATGAATCATACAGCTTTTTTGTAGTGACAGCTTAAGTAACAGGCTTGAAGACCATTTTGCTTCAGACCATTAAACTTTGACAAACCAGTTATTAACAGCAGTTACAGACAGCAGTCTATGGAGATTTTTGTAATTATGAACCGCACATTTAATTTTTTTAATCATCAGGCTAGACAGCATGTGCCTGATGATTGACCAGTGAGTGAATGACGTTGTCTGCTGCTTTGTGGTATACAGAGCTATAAACAGCCATTGTGAATAACAGTAACTCGTAAAGGCCACTTGTTGGGAATGTTGATGCAGAGCTGTAAAATCCTGTAAGTATTACACAGGCTTTACTCTTGAAAGTAAACAACGTGTTCCCCTTCCTTTGAGTCTTAGGGACAAACAAATTCTTAGGCATTATTACGTTAAACAGATAAAACAAAGCTACATTGCTCTCAAAGATGTTGAAAAGTTGTGCTTCATTGAATCCCTAGATATTTCCTGTGATTTTTTTGCTCAATCTATCTGTGCTGTCCCACATTGCTCTCCCAAAATGGGCACTGTTGGCTGAGCCTGTTACACAAACTGTCTCTGAAAGACAATTATCTTCTCTTCTTCCACTGTGGTTCCATCACAATCTCCAGAGATTTGGAGATATCAGTCAAACCAATGACACCCTATATACAGCCCTGATTTAAAAGTGCTTTCCAAGGATTTTTAGTGGCTAAGGACCAAATGTGAATTTCAAAGTACTTTATGTCAACTTGGAAAGAGAGACAAAGCTAGTGTGTGTTATCATGTCAAAAAGGAACATAAGGACTTGCAAAGATAAATGAACTGTGATCTCAGAAACTCACCCAAGGCATCAGTTATGCCAGCAATACATAAAATAATCATTTGCCAACATTTTTTCAAAGACTGCAGGCTAGAAGCAATCTTTTGTAAGGCTGTCGCAAAGAACATGGACATACATTATCTAAAATGCAAAAGGACTTTGCAGGCAGCTTGTCCTCTACATATTTGTTTGCTGAAAGATAGCTGATGCCTTGGCTGTTAACATCTGTGCACTGTCAGACAAGCCTACTTCCCTCTGCTATGTAAAATTGTTTTCTACTTGGGAAAGATCTGCCTTGCAAACAGCAAAAGTCTAGAAGTTCTGTCATGACCAAAAAGTAAATGTGCCTTTACACCTGCTTATGTTCTGGGAAATCCTCATTCTGTTGAATTTACATTTTACCACAGGGAATGAGAAACACCAAAATTCTACAGTTCTTCCTTTTCCGTTTTGGGAAATGACTCTCAGGCAGCTGTAAATAGGATGTATAGTGGGGTGATGGAAAAAAAAAGTTCCTTATATGTGTGATATCCATTTCTATAGGGTGACAAACCACACAACATCATGTATTCTGATATAAAATCCGAACATGGGAGGAAATCAAACAGGTAGCGTATCCTGCTGGCATGAAGACTTTACATCTATAAGGAAACAAGAGGCACGTCTATATGTCCTTTTGGCAGTGGTACCTTACCAGAGGGTTTGAATGAGGTATTTTGTGTTTTAAGGTGTTTTTCAGGATTCATTTAGTCTCATATGGGCTATGGTCAAGAGAAACAGGTGAGCTGAAATTAATTAAACAAGTGAAGGAGGATGGAAGTATGCCAAAAGCAGAAACTAGATGCTTTGACTCTATTATTTCACATTCCAATTTTTCTACATTTCTTCTGTGATGAAGATTCCCCTGCTGTACCGAGTTGGCAGGACAGCTTCCTGCCTGTGATCCTTGTCTTCTCTTGCAGCCACTGGCAGCTGGGGTTGGTTTAGAACAATCTTCAGTTTCTTTGGATTTGCCTTTAGCCCTGAAACATGGTTACAAGAACTTGGCAAAATAGTACTTGGCTTACTGGGTAAAAGAAATGTGGTTTCAGACAGCCTATGTTTTTTTTCAGAATTCATATGAAACTCAACTCCCCTCTGCTCCCCCAACAAGTAAAATGACATTCAGCCACAGTTTTTGAGCTCCAACAGCAAAATTAAATCATGCATTACAGCTGTGAAATGATAGATTAGTCCTGCAAACAGGACATTTTTCTCCGTGCTCTTACTGAAATGACTGGTTGTTTATCACAGCTCTCCTGCTGGAAACTTTTGTTTTACTCCTATTTTAATGTTGCCTGTGACAAACAAGAAGTTTGGCATTCAGTCATCAGGAAGAACATGCACATTTTCATGTTAAAAATAGGGAAATAATTCCATAAGCTAAGGTTTTGAGGTTTTGTGCATACATAAAAAATCAGCAATCTGTAAAGCTATAGTGGGAGGGTACTGGAAATGCGATGCTAAGCCTGGTTTTCACCGAGAAACATATTAAAGAAGTTATAGTGAAATAGTCCAATTGTAATATAAATGCAGCAGTTATGAATCACAGCTCTCATCGTCCTTAGGACACTCAGTTATGTGCCTAGGACAAAGGAATATAACATGTCTTTTTATTAATTTGTACCTTTCACTGCATGAATGAGGTACAAAATGTAGCAATTGACAAAGAGTTTTGAGGCATGTGTATGATCACTGAAAACTAAACATTCCCTAGGTCCCAGTCCTGAGCTGGTTGGCTCAAGCTTCTGACCAGGGCTGTGATATGGACACGTGTTTCACACAGGTGGGCAGATCGCCGGGAGCCTGGCAGTGATCACGGACGCAGCGCACATCCTGGTGGACCTGACGAGCTTCCTCATCAGCCTCTTCTCGCTGTGGCTTGCCTCCAAGCCACCCACCAAGCAGTTAACTTTTGGGTGGCACCGAGCAGGTAGCAAATGAGAGCTGCATCACATATCAGCGGGTATTTAACTTCATTCTGTGGTAGTTGTCCTGTTTCTTGCTTAATTTCCCAAGTATATTTCCACTTTAATATGCAGGTGGGTGCCTTAATAGAATAGCTGAGAGCAGTCGGGTGGGTGGCAGTCACAGTGTGCTGAGTGCCAAAGTCCTGCAGCGTTCTGTGACACTGGAGGAAGCTGTTTTTCAGTGCTTTTCTCAGACTGATAGATTGGCTTTGTCATGCAAAACTGTGTATGACAGGGCTTGGATTTAGCAGGAGCCACCTGAATGCCTCCTCTCTTCTAAGCCAGGCAGCAGAATAAGTCAAGACAGTGATTCTACACAATCCTTTGGGTATGCAGCTACTTTCAACAGCATGGTGAGAAGTACAGTATTGAATGAGACTGATGTGTGAGTCAGAACTACTTCCAGATAGGAGAGTTCTCTTCAGCTGCTATTTCTTTCTCTCTCTTATGATCCAGAGTTTCCTAAGCAATCCCACAGTATTGCATGCTGTGCTCTGGTGGTGCCAGCAGTCCTGAAGAAATGTGACTGAGAACATTTAAGTAAAATATTTAGTACCACTGAACTGATCTGTGAGATTAGCTAAGACTTTTCTGAGATCCTACATTGAAAAATAGTCTGCATTTTCACCCATATAAAGATGACCTCTAGCACTTACAGTGGTGGGCACATACACGTGCACAGAGATATTCTTGCAGACGTTCACAAAAGCTGTTTGTTCCTTCCTAGCTCTCAGCACCTTCCTCTGGGCCAACTCTGCAAGGTTTCATTCTCTGACTTGGAAAATATAAGCACCACATATACTTCTGTCTGCGTACTTTTAAGCAAAACTAGACTTCCCTGTCATTGCAGTTTCATTCATTATTTGTCTGTTTTAGACAAAATAGTTATTTTGATAAGCATCTGAAACTCAGACTGCTGCAAAATTTGTGACTCTCATGCAAATATATTCAAAACTGTTAGCTGAGTTTTAGCTGCTTTCATGAACAGGCAGTGGAGGTCTGTGCAAGTGGTTTGCCCTTTCTGACTATCTACTTCTCTACTGTGAGTTTTCGCTTTCCTTTGAATTGTGTCAGTTGTGCTCATAAAGTGCTGCATTTACCCATTCAAGTCACATGGCAATTACCAGTTCCACATCCTGTTAAAAACACTCGGCACATTCATACAAACAACCCCAGACCTTGCCTATGGCAGTGCAATAAAAGGTGGCCTTGGGGACAGCGGATTTACTTGAGCACAACTCAGAGCCAATAGAGACAAAATTGAATTTTGCTGCTCCGGGGACAAAATAACTTCTTTTGTCCTTATCACCACTGGTGGCATTGTCAGGGCAAGTCCCAGGAGAGAGAAAGGAGTGGTTTTTCTGGCCCTGTAGAGGGCTGTCATTGACTTTCTGAACTGTGAAATGAGGAGAGGTGGGAAGAAGTAAGGGAGGCTTCAGGAGGGGGTTATGACTTCCAGCAGGTCTGGGCCATGTCTCTCTCCTTCCTCCCCGTCTCTACTCCTGTGACCAAGATAATCTCACTGGAGAGGAGGGCAGTTTCCTGGGGCCCTCACTGTGCCTTGGCTGAGCCAGGCAAGTACACAAGATGTAAAATAATTGATCTTTTATTCCTCCTTCCCCTTCCTGCTCCTTTTGCTCCTCCCCAAACTACCCAAATCATCTTTTTCTTCTCTGCAATTTCTCTGAATGCTCCATGAACTCCACACCAGAAAGCAGACAAAAGAAGGAGCAGGTAGAAGGGTTAGGTCACCAAGTGTATGGTGTTGCCCAGGGCAGCTGCTTGATTTGTCTATGACCAGAAAGTGGTTTGGCCCATTCTTTGCAAGCACCAATCTGCCTACACACAAAAAACCCTCTTGGCTAAAAGACTCACAAACTTGGAACTATGAGCACCAAGCCCTTGACTTTTCTTGTGTTTCTGTTATTATTCCTGTTAAAATGAGATTTTTTGAATTTACAGAAATTCTGGGAGCTCTGATGTCTATGATAATCATTTGGATGGTGACTGGTGTGTTGACATATTTGGCTAGCATGAGGCTGCTACGCTCTGATTATGATATTGACTCTACAGCGATGCTTGTTACCTCTGCTTGTGCTGTGCTCGCCAACATCCTGTAAGTTACCTTGTTTTTCCTTCCAAATAATTTTTGAGCCTTGAATCTGCTGGTATATTTCAATAAAAGATGATGGAGAGATACTGACCTCAAAAATATCAAGTGCTTAAGAGTTTCGTGAGAATATGGAGTGGGATAGAAGAGAGATCCCATTTCTCATTGAAGGTTGCAGTTGCTCTCCTCCTTTCTATTAGCTACCAGACTTGGAAGGGAAATTCCATATGAAAAACTGTTACCTCTATCTCTAAAAACTGTTATCTCTATCTCACTTTTTATTAGATATCAGAAAATTCAAGAACTCTGTAGAAAATGAGGTCTCGTTAATTTCCCTGCTTCACAGACTTTTTCGTTTGTATGCAAAACACTGACACATCTAGGAACAATCTGTTTAGCTGCTCTGTACTTTTACATAGTGTGTCTGATTGTACTGTTCAGCTTTCAGAAATCAGAGGGGTAATGACGTGTGATGTCACTGCTTTCGAAGACACCATACCCTCAGAGTTTTACATCTCTTGCAGACTAAGCCTCATTCTGCACCAGAATGGACATGGACACAGCCATGGGGCACAAACCAGGGAACCCATGTTGGCCCCTCTGGAAAAAACAGCTCTGAGCAATGCCAGTCTGAGGGCAGCCTTTGTGCATGCCGTTGGGGATCTATTCCAGAGTATTAGTGTGCTAATCAGTGCACTTATCATCTTCTTTAAGGTTAGTTTTATTAGTTCACTTACTCTTTTTGCAATTAGGGATAACAACTTTTTACTATGTAAATATTTTCTCTGTTTTAATGATACATACTGTAATTTAGTCAAGGACAATTATATTCATTCTTGGGAATTGAAAAATCTATTGAGAGTGCCACACTTTCTTCTTGGTGTTTAAACTGAAAGAAGGATATTTTCATGTCTCCCCCTTTCTTTACTTATAGCACCTTCAGTCCCTGCGCTAGGGTTCCCTAACTGACAAACAACGTTGGCATTGATTCTGTACTAGATGAATGGAATGTATTTTTCTTTCAGATTAACTAATTAAAAATGGCAATAACCAACAATAATGAAATTAACAAAGTGATGTGTTCATATTTTTTTAGCCAGAATACAAAATAGCTGATCCAATCTGCACATTTGTGTTTTCCATCTTTGTTTTGGCAACCACCATCACCATTTTAAGGGATATTTTGATTGTGTTAATGGAAGGTAGGACCTGATTCCAGAATCAATAGTTATATTTTGTTCTTTCCCTCTGTCTCTCCATATTGCTTGCACTTTCTGCACACTTCTGTATCAATTTCCAACATTCTCATAACGGTGATCATACTTTAATCATAATTACAATTTTAATCAAATTACAATTTTAATCAAAACTGTTTTCTGCCATTACACCGGAAGATTTATGCATATTCCAGATTTTGTAAAAATCTATGTACTGGTGTCCTGTTACCAAACTCCCAATGGACTCCTACAGCTAAGTTGCTTTAGTTTGTCATAGCATTACTTTTTATCATCCCTTCAGCATAAGAGATGTCTACTCGCTTTATTCGTTGTGTAATTCCTTTGCCCATGTGGAATACAAGTCTTTGTCAAAAAGACCAAAGGAAAGAGAAAGGCTGTGCTTTGAACTGTATCTGTAAAATAGGCAGAGTGCAAGAGGCAGAAGTTTCAAAGAATTTTAGTAGTGCCCATCCAGAAAAGCAAGCTGATGGAGCTTTCCAGTCACGTTCGGGCACAAAGAAATACACAATTCCCAGCACATCAGCATGAAGGCAACAAGAAGAACTAGGCTCAGTAATATTTAATCCTGCCAGCTATGGGCCTGAACATTGATTCGCAAGGCCAAATGACTTCAGCAAGTCATAGATGCATGCTTTTTCCTTCCTTACACACTGAATAATGTAATGCAACCGCTTTCTCAGCTACGAAGACTTGGACTAAAAGGGAAAAGTAGCTGTAACAACTCAGGTTTTGAATGTATATGAGTTACTCAGTGTGACTGTCTGCATGGCTTTTTAATTCTCTCTTTCATTTTGCCCCTATTTCTGCTTCAAAAAAGAAAATTTCCAATATTGTTTTACAGTAAAGCTTCATTCTAAGATTGATCTTCTTTCAGTGACCATGAGATAGTTATATATTTGTGTAGAAGCGTACCTGGACAGAAGGCAGCAGCTGGCTGTACCTTGTCTGCTGACAAATCAGAAGATCTCTTGATTACTGAAAAAATCAAAACACCAAGGAGGCCTGGCAGCTCCTGAGGTACAGAGATCTGTTTCTCAGAGCAGTGACTGCCAGCTCCTGTAAGCAGTGCTTACATGCAAAAGTTGGTAATGCTCTGCTTCCTTCTACCACAATTCCCTTCATGCTTGAACTCCGGGGAATTCTCTGAAGCCAGTCTCCTACCTCCTAAATAGCATATTTCTGCCCAGAATTTTCTAAAGAGAAATTTGATATTGGAGCTGGTGGCCTATTAGCATCAGTTACGATGTGAAAGACCTAATTAACCAATGCTGTACTTATCATCATTATTCCTCATAATTGGTGACATTAAAAATACTTTTTCAATTTACTGTTCCAAGCAAAGCATGATGAACATAGCTGTTCAAGCAGGCATAGAGGTGCACTTCTAAACTCCCATGTTTCATGACAGGAAAGAGCCATGATTAAATTGCTTGGGCAAATTTGGACTGAACTCTGAATTTCATTTTGCGACTCACCTTATTACAAGTGTCCTCACTCTGAAAAAGGGTCATCATCATCATTACTAGCTTTTGTACAAAGGTTCATCTAAAAAAATAATCACTTACCTACTAATTATCTAGACCTGTAATCTCATTTTATCTCATCTAAAATCTGTGAGGCAAACCATTTTAATCTTTCTTTGTATTTCCCTCTCTGTCAAACTGATGTTTCTCTATCATGTATGGAAGACAGAATCCCTCACAGGTTCTCAGGTGAAGCTGTAAAATCTGCACTCACTAAAGACATTGGTACTAAATAAAGGCATGATCTGGCTAAGCAGTTCACCTCCCCATGCAAACTGGAGCCTCAGAGCGTCTCCTAATGCATGCATGAGTTTTGTTCCACATAGCAGTATAAAACAGGGGAATAAATCTCACAGTGAACTCTGAAATAAACAAGTTTTCCATGAGAGATAATTTTTAAAAAATACAATATACATTTTTTATAAAAAATTGCACATCTAACTGAATAAAGGTGCATTATGTATTTTCCTCTAATGATCACAATTCTTCTCTCTTAAAAATATATTTTTTCCCCTCAATTTCTCTTTCTAAGGAACAGCAAAAGGACTTACTTATGATGCAGTGAAAACAAGAATTTTAACAGTTGAGAAAGTGGAGTCTGTTCACAATCTTCATCTTTGGTCTCTGACAATGAATCAAACTATTCTATCTGCTCATGTTGCCACAGGTCAGTAAATTTCTGTAAACAGGGAGTACGTATTCAACAGCTGCCTGGTAAAGGTCAGTTAGTTCTGATTGGGATACAACTGGCTGTATATCTGTTGCTTGTTAAAATAAATGTCATTATTTTACTGGAAAAATAAGAAAAGAAAAAAGAAAAGCTTTCAAATCCTTCCCTCAGAAATCCTGCCAAAACAACAGCGACTTGCAGTTAGAAAAAACTTGGAAACTGCAGAGTTTGTGGAACGAGGAAGCAAACTACAGGATATTTTAAATGAATTAGAAGAAACAGACCCAGGGCAGACTTTTCTCACAATATCAAATAGATTTTGGAGTTGTTTTGTCAAATGTGAAAACTGTTGATTGCTATAACAAAATCTTCCAGGGCAAATCTGCATCCCTGATGCTTCTCCAGCCATAAGACAATCTTTAAAACATAGCTTGGAGCATATACATAACTCCAGGGCAACAATTCATCTGTAAAAATATATTTTTTAATAATGTCCTTATCCCTGTTGACAAATTGCCCACTACCCCAATCAATTTTCTTGTTAGTCTGCTTGCTTTTTGCAACCTGTACATGTTTATGTAAGAAAACTCCATCTATGTTTGGCAAGGAACTGTTTCAGAGGCAAGGTTCCCCATGAAATCCCACCTTCCTGAAAAGAGTAGGCTTATTCCCAATCACTCGGCACTGTTGTAGCTCCCTGATGGGATGAACAGATCTTTATTATGTATTCTTACTTTCCTCCAGAAATTATCTTCTGCCAAACCGCATTTCTTTGGTGGTTAAACTTAGATGTTGCCAAAGTTGTATATTCTGACCACATTCAAATGCAAACCTTTGCTGATATGCAAGTTCCTAAAAGAAGGATAAAGAGGACAACAGACACTTCTCAAAACCAACCTCTTTGTAGAAGTGCCAGGCTGTTTATGAATATTTTCTGTCAGTAACCACTTACTCTTCTTTAAACTACTACTCTGTATTCAATTTCATTGTTTTCTGCTTGCTACCTGTAGCAGATATAGTGGACAGCCAGAAGATTTTGAAAGACATCACCCAAGCCCTGTTTGAGCACTACAGCTTCCACTCCATCACCATTCAGATTGAATCAGGAGAGGATCAGAAACGAAACTGTGTCTTCTGTCAGGAACCAAGGGATTAATGGATGCAGCATGTTATGCAAAATAATATTCACCACTCTTATAGGTCAATGGAGACTGTATGTGCTGGTTATTTGTAATTGATTAACAGCAAACTAATTAACTGAATGAAAAAGCCCTGCCACTGAGAGCAGTGCATGGACTTTTATTTGCTGGTATTAGGTCCATCCATCATCTAGATTACCTGTCCATCAGTGGTTACCTTCAATTACAAGAGAAGGACTCTAAATTATTTTTCACTGGAGTGGCAGACTGGCACTAAAGCAACATTTAAGTGTCCCTGTTTGTAATCACAGGTAACAAAAAACTAATCAACCTTCAAATTACCAACAGACTAATTATGAATAAATGAAATGAAATGTAAATTTGATACTAGCAAAGCTCAACATTATTACTCAGGATAAAGGAGAAAATTTTAACTAGTGTGAGGGATGAAGAAATCTGGGAAAGAAGAGCATGGTGATATGTGCATTCTTTGCCTTCTGACGGGTGCTCTTCCTCCTCAATATTAAGGGAAGTATCAGATGTATACCATATTCTTCAGCATGGATCACAAAAGGGCTAATTCCTTTCAAATTTGGCAAATAGTTCTTCCTTTCACAGCTAGCCCTATTTATATTTCAGCTAGCCCTCAGCCAAACTCTTTTCTACCAGACACAGGCAGAGTTCTCCACTACTGAGAAAATTCATAAATCATGTTGCACTGCATCATGACAAACCAAGATGGAGCATTTGTAGCAGATTGTAGCAGGAAGTCCTTCTCACAGGGTACTGCTGGATTGTGACAACAAAAAAGAGCATGTTCTCTTAGGAAATGAAAATGTAATTAGGACAAGAAAATACTAAGGAAACATAGGGAACATTAAGTCTAACACCCTTCATGGTAATGCCTGCGAAGAGTTATCCACTAACGCTACATCTCCGGAGCTATATCAGATAATTAAAAAACCCTTAGGCATATCACATAGCCATTCACTGATCGAGGAAGGGACATACCTCTCCTTTGAGCGGCAAATTCACAGATTTCATGACAATGGTATATGTTAAGTCTTCCTCTTCTACATTTCTGGCAATAGTTTCTGCAGAACTGCAAACAAGTGTTAGTCTTGCTGCAGTGCCTCTAATTCTGTCCAACTAACTGACTTAAACTCTCACCTGTTGGCAAAAATAATGTTTGCACTTGAAAATGTGTACTCAAGTGTTCAAAAAACAACTTCAATTCTTCCCTTGACCATAATAGTGCAGTTTCATTTTCCATGCAGAACTAGACTTAATATTTTCCCACTTCACAATTCTTGCACCTACAGCTGCAGGGCTCATTTTATTAACAGGTTACTTAAAACATAAAGTATGTGATACCTGGTGGTACTGAGTTTCTAGGCTGGCAGTTGGAAAGAACACTGTGGTATTAAGCAATAAGGTGTAAAGAAGTCTTGCTTTTTAGGGAATTCAAGTTTTATTTGCAATAGGTTCACATTAATTTTCTACTTTATAATCCTAAAAGTATTAGAGGCTTTTGGCTATGGATAATACATAACTGTGTGATGATAGACTGATACATTAAGTTTGCATTTGTTACCTGGTAGGGGGAAAAATAAATTACTCTGCTTTGTGGAGGTGTCCCAGAAGATCTTGTTAGGTAAACCTCTCAATGAAATCAGATAAGGTATTAAGACACAACACCCACTAAGAATTTCATGAGTATCTCATTATTTACTGGCTTGTAAGAACAGAGAACACAGCAGTGGTATTCAGTACAGTGATAAAGACAATTCTTGCCCTTAACAACTGGAACTCCCAAAGATAAGACATAGATAAATCAGAGCACAGTAAAAAACCTCAAATGAAGAAATGAATTTTAAGTTTGGCCAGTTTTTGTGCTGCTATAACTTAGCATGGTTGCCTCCTACCAAAGGCAACACAGCTGTGCTTGTTAAGTAATATGAACATTCTTTTCATTAGATGGGGAGGGCAAGGTAATGGTAAGGACTTTATAGAAAAATGTTTTGAATGAGATGAGGACATAGACCTGGAAATAATGGGGAATTAGAGGGCACATTTTTATGATCAAGGACAGTGTAAAAGATAATGAGCTGATGAAAGAAGCATCCCTATGAGATACAGATTCAGTTCTGAGATTCAGATCAAGAGGAAGACAAGAAGTTCAGGAGCAAATGCTGATCTTAGGAAAAGATTTAAACAAACAAGTGACAAAGTTCACCAAGAAGGCTATGTTGGGTAGCAGGGCTGTGGAAAAGCTGGATGGAAGAAGCACAAGAGGGGCTAGGAAAAAATAAAAGGTTCAGCATCCAGAACAAGGACTGATGAGAGTATTGTACAAATGAATTGAAAGTATAGGGAAGACTTGCATTAAAATTTGGGAAAAAAAGAGGTGAAATACAGAGGCGTGAGGAAACACAGGTTTAGTCTAAAACATTGAACCTTAATGAAAAGGAAATAACATAGAGCCTGATTATAAAGAGTTTGTAGGAAATAAGACTTATTTGAGTAGAAACCGCATGACTGACAAATGCAAAGCCTCATTCAGCACGCTATCATCACAGCCATAGCCCTATATTCTCCTGTCTGAAACACACAGTGAAAGTAGGAAATGGATATGATATGCTGGATTGTGTCACATACTTACTGTGAGACATCACAATGGAAATTTGTCATTCCCAAAGGAAGTCTCAACAGGACATCCTGTGCTACAACGGCAGCAATGGTAGCCAGAGCAACAAGGGCTGTGTGGGACTGCAGTATCATTCTTAGCAATGCCAAGAGGTTATATCAAGTTATTTTGGCACTGAATGTTTCTTTCTCTGTTGTAAAAGCTGGGACGCTCCAGCACAATTTCCTCAATGCCTTACTCATAGCAACACAAAACGTACATGCTATGAGTGCCATGACATACTATGAAAGGTGTCCATCTGTGACAGACACCATATGACTCTTTCCATGCTGTATCTACGAGCTTCTCAGCTATGGGGATTGTTCCTGAACTGCATGAGCAGAACAACCATTCAGGCTTTGATGAAGCACTGACATATATTTATATTTAATTTCCTGCTGTGTAATTATATACTATACTAATTTTCATCTTGGAGACTGAAGCTGACTGAAACAGTTTATGTAGCTTCTGTCTAAGTGAGAAAGAGCACAAATTCATTAATCATAGCACAACTTGCTCAGTCAGAAAGAGACACGAGCACTCTGGGCTAGCTCCTGGGCTAGGCAGCAATCCTGATGTCAAAACGCTTGGAACTGCTGCGCTCCCCAGCAGCAGCGTGCAACCTGGATCTTTAACTTTTGGCTCCTGCCCTACTTTTTCATTTGCTTTCAGGGAACTGTTAGACATGCTTTGAAGGATGTGCTGTGCTTTGAAGGATGTGGTGCTCTTTGAAGGAGCAGCAGGAACTACTGATGAGCTTATGAGGACATCGCATCCAGCCCTCCTCTGCCACAGAGACAGTTTTTGCAAAAGCAGATCCTTTGTAAGGAGCAAGAAAAAATGATAAGGGCATAAATGGAAATTCCTGTGGGCTTCAGTGCTATCACAGTGCCAATCATCTGGGAAATGCCTGGGAACAAGTTGCAGAGCTGTATCTGGCCTACAAAGGGGTACAACTCCCCTCAAAATGCATGAGCAGCAGGAACAATTCCACAGAGGTGCCAATGGGAGAAGAGTGTGAATGTGAAGTGAAATTTAACAACTCCCTCTGCCCTTTAAACTACACTTACAGAATTAAATGAGGAATTTGGATCATAAAAAAAATGTCCTCTTTTAAAGAGTAGAGTTTCGACTTTCTCTGAGCACTTTCTTCACTGTAAGTGTTTTTTTTAGATTTGATCAAGCACGTTCAATTCTACTGTGTCTTAGCAGAAAATAGCTGGTCATCCATTAGTCTCTTGCTGAGTTTCAATTGCAAAAATATGACTGAAAGCTGGTATTAGCTGTGACAGAAAGGTTTAAGAGCCGTAAAGGTTTCAATATTGTATAAAAGACATGAGCCAACAAGACCGTTCAACAGTGGTTTAATGATATTAATTTGTATTCTCAAAGCATGTCAGGTTTGTACAAAGCACAGCTGAGGTTCATATCAGAAGGAACGGTCTTGGACCCCAAAATGTTCTCTTCCTGGAACAGAGGAATTGCCTTGGGAGAGAAGGCAATACTGTGGGAGATCTGCTTTCCTTGAGCCCTGCATTACTTCTCTCGTGTAATGTCCAAGCAAGGGAGACACCCTGGATAACAGCAACACGGTTAGTCAAGGAAACAGGAATGAACACAGCATCTGCCTTCAAACAAACAAAATGCAAAGCTTTTTATATTTATTACGGGTATGTCTCTTCCTTTTTCCTATCAAATAAATAAATAAATAAATAATGCTGCAAATCTACCCAGCCATGCACACATTCTGAGCCTCGCCTGCAAGGATGAGTCACTTTTTTTGACTAGAAACAAGAAAAATGAATTTTTCATTTTATGATTCACTAAATGGTTAGAGGAGACACCCTGCCAAGGAACAATAAATTCAGGCTTAAATCCTGAGGGTGGGAAAAAAAGATTTTATCTTTCCTTGTGTCATCTTTCAGGAAACTTTTAAATTTCCCCAGTGTATTTTAAGCCTCAGCTAACATAGTGTTACTCCATGCAGCCTTTGCCTATAGAATACTATATATATATATTCTTTTTTTTTTCTTTTCACTTTTGTAATTCCAGTTCCTCTGTAACACGGAAATGTCTTTTAATCAGACCTGGGTTGTAGTAATTGAGGTGACCCCCAGCTGAGCTTCTCAGTGTAAAAACCCATGTTTCCTGCAAGGGAGAGCTACACTGGGTGGAAATATTGCCACCGCTTTAGGGCAAGGGAACAGAGGACATTAGTCCTGGCTTTCCAGATGTTTTCTGTGCAAACCATGGCACATTTCTCACTTCTCCAGAGTCACTGCATCTATAAGGATCTCATCTGTAGCTGACCATTAGTGGAAGGGTTTCAGACAGTCACCTTCTTCTGTTGATGGTTTATGAAGTCTTAAATTTGAACCCAAAATCCTGTGGGGGTGTTGCTTTTCCCTGTTAGAAGGTTAGATAGTTGGGAAGTTCCAAGATTGAGGCCACCATCCCTTTTGTTGCCTCTTGTTACATCCCTCCTTTTGTGGTGATCCTGCTTGGAAACCACTTGGGAATCAAACAGAAAATGAGACTTCAGCACCTTGGAAAGCCACCTCCGGGTCTTGATAAGGATTCCCCCTCATGCAGCTGTCATTTATGGCCAACCCTGGGGATCAACTATTCTGCACAACCACTGCACAGCATCTCATTACAGCTAACTCCAAAACACTGATTTGAGTTAAGTGAATAATTAAATACTAAAGAAAACATTAAAAAACAGTGGAATTATTAGCTACGAAAAAGCAGCAAAACACTGGGAATTTTCTTTGATTTTTTTCCATTTATGTAATAAAACATTATTTAGAGGAAAGAATATAGTCAATACTGAGTAGCATTCTAGCTAGCTGTGCAGCAATTTAATGCTAGAAATGGATTAAGGTGACAGGAAAAGTCAATGCAGTCTTAAATTAAAGGTCAGGAAAGTCAATGAAAAGTCAAAGCTGGTTAGGAGTCCATGAAGTAACAGAGCCTAAAGCTCTGTAGGTACAAAGTACCTTAGTAACCCTACATTATAACTAACACTGTGTTTTACATGTTCATTCAGAAGGGTAACTGAGCCCATGTTTGTCCTGAGTTTGAATCACTAAATCATTTGAATTCATTGGGTTATTTCAAAGAGGATTTGCAAAAGGGAAGATGTCTGCCTTTGCATTTGTTCTTTAAGGAAAGGTGGGTTTTTCCCTCTAGGTTTTATTTTTACATTAGAAATTTAGGTCCTGAGTCTTATATTTTTTTTTTTATCTGAAAGAACCTACAAATTAAACTCACTCAAAATGAGCAGGATTATGACATTACTAGTACCAAAGGAAGAAGTTTAATTAAGAGGGACTTATTTTTCACTTGAGGTTCACTTGAGTCGTGGCTTTGCTTTTTTATATTAAAGCAAATGATAAGGAGAAAAATCCTCTGCGTTTCAGCAACACCTCTGCCTTTAAATCTCTGGGGATTTAGGAACCTTCTAATAAATCAAGAAAGCACAATTTAATATTGCCCATATTCCTTCCTTCCTTCCTTCCTTCCTTCCTTCCTTCCTTCCTTCCTTCCTTCCTTACTCTTGTCTTTGAATTCTGTTCTAATACTGAAAAACAAGAGCCCTAGAGTTCTGTCCACAGGCTCTGTCTTTGAGTCCTTGATTTCTCATACTCTGCCTGGGAAATCAGACAGAGCTTTCTCTTGCTTTTAGCATCTCCCAGGTGTGTAACAGGACTCGAAGGAACTTGCATCTCTTACACCCACTGATGCGAGTGACAGGTTGTTCTTTCAGTGTAGCTCAGGTTGAGTTTTGCTCCATTGATGATTTTGCCACACTAGATAGAAGAGCTGGAATAGTCAAAAATCGTGCGTAATCTGCTGAAATAGTATATTTAATAATGTTCCTTTCCCAAGCACAATCTGTAACATGAAAGCATGTGATGCTGCCCTCAGCCTCCATGGCCAGACAAACACAGGACTTTATGATGTGAAATAAACTAAATCCCCACTGAAGTATACCTCATGTCTTCCCTCTCTGCATAAGATTGAAATTTTTGACAAATACAGCAGATAGAAATCTCTCCCATCATAGGATATAGATAATGAAGCAAAGCAGTTAACATGCTGGGCAGAAATTTTGGAGCTGCCAGTGCTCAATTCCAGCTTATAAACATATCTTTGCATCACAAGAGCAGGAGACAAAAAGAGTTATAATATCTTGAATCTTTCACTGTAGTCTTCCCATCTTCTCTGAGTGTTGTGGCTGATGTGGCTGGAAGCTCAGCTACAAATGACAATGGCCTTTATTCCAAGAACTGAAGAGCTCAATGCAGTCTGTGTGTCCAATTCACACAGAAACCTAGGAGAGAAGGTCTGAAGGTACAAGTCATTAAGACTCAGCTTGCTAAATTTTTTTCATCATTCTGTTGATCGTTAACAAGAATACAAACAGTAAAGATGATGGGGGACAGTCAGGTCGTCAGCACTAATTTATGTACCTACTTTTCTTGTAGAGGAATATGTGAAAGATGTTGAAATCCATTGAAGTTGCAGTGTTGCTCTTTAACAGAGACATGCATATTGCTATTTAGAGCTGAACAACAAGCAGAAAGTAACTTAAGTGATAACAGCTAACAGATTGAATTTGTTGATGCTGGTTACATGAAAAAGTCTCTTTAAAATCCATATCTAGTTCTTTTTACAGTGAAAGAAATCCAGACCTTTTGCTAATTGTAGTCGGTTCATCAGCAGATTCATGGCAAAGACTGCCCTAGTTGATCTGTTTCTGATTCTGAAAGCACCATGAAATACAATATGGCAGCATCAGCCATTACATGGATCTCTTCATTTTTAATAATTCTGCATCAGAAGTACGTCCAACCTTACATTCTTCATTCACAGCTGACCCTAGTGGCTTCTCAATGCTCAAGATGCTTTTGGTCCAGGGATGTCACTGCGTAATAAATCTCATGGCTGAATTGTGACATTAAGCCTGTTTTGTCTGGCTGGTGTTTTGTGATGTTCCAAAGGCAGAGGAAAGAGACTGGAGCTCAAAGGTAGTTTTGATGAGCTCAGACTCAGAAGATTTGGGGTTTCCACACTTCCCTCAGTGTGGTTTCACTATGAGCTGGGTGGAGGATTGCATCTCACTGCATAGGGTGTGAGTTCATACATGGTTATGTGTCTCTCATCAAACTTAACAGACACTGGCTGGGGAGCGCTTTGCAAACTGGGGAGCTATTCCAGGATCTCTGCTATTCTGATAGTTTATCATACCCACAGATAAGTTCAACAAGTTTTACAAGTTTGCAGAGACTCACCTAATCCATAGTTTCCATAGAGACTAATAGTACTCCTCAGAAAACTCTCAGAACCAATCTCACACAGATTTGCCCTACTTAATGTCCATTTATTTTTGGAGTTTCTTTGTCATGCTTACCACTAACCTGTCGCACTGCTACTGCATAGTCTTTTGCAGCAGCCTGTGCTTTTGCTGTGTCCAGACAGCAAAGTAGGGAGGACCCCTTCTTCTGGTAATGTTTTGGTGTGTTTCTCTGGCAATGGTATTATCCAGACCAAGTTGTGGCATCAGAGAGAGTTTTGTCTTGCAGCCTGAAGTCTTTTAAAAAGTGCATGTGAATCTGGAAGCACTGTTCTTGGAAAGGCGTCCAGAAGATCTGGGTTTGAGAAAAACAAGTGGAGTTAGAAAAGCTGATTACTGAAATATTTAGCAATTTTGGTGGCTTAAGGGAAGAAAAAGAAACTGGAGAGAAAGGACATGCCATTTTTAATGGATGTTGCTGCACCAACTACAGTTTTGCAGAGATTTGAAAGTTCATGGGCTTTTGAACAGTCAGGCCTATATTCCACTAATATCATTCACATTTAACCTTGCCTTCATAATCAAAGTAGAAATGAGTTTTCAGTCCACAAATCCATCACATACGCATGCTGTTCTAATCTTCCTTGCACACCAAGGGAATTTGTTTCTCTAGCTAAATCTCTAACACAACATCACACTGATAACTTGACAGCTTATGTAACAAACACAGTTTGGGCCTGTGAATGTGTATGGAGAGTGTAGAGGAAATAATAAAATAAGAAGTAGGCTCTTGTAGGAGGGAAAGGAGTATTGTGAATTATTCTGCTGTACAAATATTTTCTTCAGCTGTAAGCATGACAGTGTGGAATGAGATGAAGTACTGAGATTAACCTGAAAAACAGACTTGTTCTGAGTTCTTAAAGGAAAACCCAGGCAAAATGCTCTCAGGCTTTATCTACTCCCGTTTACTTCAATGATACATTTCTCTCAGACTTCAGAAGAAGTAAACTTTGTCAGAGGATAGTTTTTATAACTTTTTATTTTATTATAGTTCCACAAATGATCATAGTAAGTTTCTCTGCTCCTCCTAAGGTTGTGAACCAGCAGCTGCAGCTGAAAAACCCAGAATGTCAAAAGACTTCTCCAAGGCCCTATTCTTTCACTTGAAACAAAACTGTTAAGGAACATGACACAGAAAGAGCTTTTATGCTCCAAATGCTGGATATAGCCATCATCAATGATGCCAGCCATCAGTCCTTTCCTTCTACCTGAGTGTGGTCTCCCAGGTAATGCTCATGACAGTGAAGACCCGAATGGGACATAGAATCATAGAATCGTTAAGGCTGGAAAATACCTAGATCATCTAGTCCAGCCATAAACCCATCACCACCATGCCCACTAAACCACGTCCCTCAGTGCCACATCTCCACATTTCTTGAACACCTCCAGGAATGGTGACTCTACCACCACCCTGGGCAGCCTGTTCCAATACCAGGTCATGGTGGTACCCACTGGAGCAGAATCTGTGAGCAAGGCTTACTTCTTTCTCCTCTGTTTTCATCTCCACTGACACTTCAGAAAGACAATATCTCAGTGTAGATAGCCAAAAGCCGTTGAATCAAACAGATAAAACATCTTATGAGCACAGACTCACAGAATAATTCATGCGGGAATTCACTTGTGGAGGTCACCTACTCCAACCTCCTGCTCAGTAGAGGCCCAATTAGCGCAGGCTGCACAGCTCTGGCTGAGCTTTAGATGTCTCCAAGGATGAGTGTTCCACAACATTTTCAACTAATTAATTCAATTATTTGACCACTATTACAGTAAAAGTAATTTTCCTTATATCAAACAGGATTTTCCCAGATGTCATATGGAGTCTGTTTCCTCTCATCCTGTTTCTGTATATCTCTGATAACAGCCTGGCTCTGTCTTCTCTGTACCTTTCTATTAGGCAGTTCTAGACAACAGTAAGACCTCTTTGAGCTGACTATTCACCAGGCTGAAAAAACCCAGTCTCTTTTCCTACTTCACGTGCTCCAGCCCCTGACTATCTGCCCATTGCCTTGGTCCAGCTTGTCAAAGCATTTTGCACTGCAAAGCCTGAAATAACAATCACAAACAAGTCCATGGACAAAGGAATCATCCACTAAAGAATAATTAAACTTTTCAACAGCAACTTTGGAGTCCCTTACTACAGTTTTCTTTGGCCTTGTATCAGGAGATATCCATCTTAGCGCTAAGATAGTAACAGGTTAAGATGAATGTTTGTCACTTTGCAGTACAGACTTCCAAGAAACACCAAGCTTATTGATGAATTCTCATCAGTAGCTGAAACTAAGGCTCTAATATAAAGTTTAATACAAAGATGAGTGCAACCTACATCAATTCACTGAAGTTGTTACTCTAATCCTCTTATGTGAATCAGCACTCCTCCCTCAGGGGACACAACATGCACGCAGAGCTTCATTATCTGTGTTCTTCCAAGCTTAAATGAGGCAACCTATCCACAGATGAGAGAAGAGTCTTTTCCAGTCACAAATTTGCTGAAGGGACTAGAAGGCACCTGATGCAGCATGCATGCTGTGTCTGCTTTCATAAAACAAAAGCTGATTCTGACAGGTACCTGTTCTGAGGATGCTATTTTGACTTTTCTCACTACTACTATTAGCGCGTTCATCAATGTACATCTTACATGCAGTGAGGTCACTGATATGTGTCACAGCCCCAGAAACACAAAAGGATGTAGGTGAGGATTATCTCTCTGAGAATCCTGTCCCAAGTTAGAGCTAACCAAACACTTAGGTCAGCTTTGGTAAACTGCATCTGTTGGTTAATATTTAGTTTTCATGACCCTTTCTTTTACACTACGTTCTGTAAATCTGAACTGTTTCAACATGCCCTTTGTATCCTTCTATATAAAAAACTTCTCTGTGGGAATGCCTTTTTCTTTTCTTTTGAGGACATTTTAAAAAACTTCCCCTGAGGCACTCCAGTCTACAGCTGTGCCCCAGGACAGCTTTATGCACTCTGTTCTCATTCATGAATCCAGCAAAATTGTTTTTTGATTCTTATTTAAAAACTCAGTAATGAATAATTATCCAAAATGGTTCTCATTTCAGAATGAAATATGCTTGACAAAAATAAAAGAACGGCTCCCATTTCTTGCTCAATATATATTTTTTTTAATCTCTGTTTCCATTTTAAGATAGATCATTTGTCCAATAGAAAAGATAGTTTCACCAGTGATAACACAGAAAATTGGCTCCTATTTTCCTTTTTTGTAGTTTGCCGACTATATTCAGTAATGCCACTGCTGCTCTGTACACTGACCCCATGCCTCTTGGGAACTTCCTGTGTATGGTATTCAAAGACTGGTTCAAGAATACACCATGACTCCTGCTTCTTTCTCCTCTCCTCTCCTCTCCCCTCCTCTCCTCTCCTCTCCTCTCCTCTCCTCTTCTTTTTCTCCTGGCACTAGGAAGAAGGCAACTTCAGTTCAGAGGGTGGTGATTATAATTGCTAGAACTTAACGTAGCATGAGGGTAATCAGAGTGGTTTGGTACTTGTGATGGAGAGGAGATGGAAATAGCTTTGTTCACAGGATCAGAGCAGCTCATTTCCTGCTGCCTTGGATCCTTTTTGGATTCTAAATGCAGAATACGTAACGTACTATCATTTGCTTTATCACTGCGTCTAACCGTTACTGATAGGCCATGGCATATGACAAAGCTAGAGCTTTGCTGTGGCTTGTACCACGGAGCTACCATGTGGAGGCAGTTTAGGACCCTGAAACCATGGACTGATTTTGCTGATTCTGTCCTCTTGGAACATGTTCATTGAGGAAGGAAAAAATAAGTAGTATGTATGAGCCATTTGTCAGCTATGGGTAAGGAAAGGGAGAGAAGGGCATATGACCTTTCTTGTGTCCCTCCTGTACCCTGCGACATACTGACGCTAAACAAGTCCTGTGACAGATGGATGATGTCATGAAGTTCACTTGGTGTAAAGTGGGGGAGAGATGAGCACACAACAGCTGTAAATTGCAAAGAACCACAACACAGCACTGAATGCGCCCCGTTGATTATGTATAGTGCGCTGTAATTATACAAAGTCCCCTCAATAATCTTTTCAACGGAAAACTTTGGGGCTTTTGGAGTATTCTGGAAGACTATTAAATCTTCATTGTGATCAAAACATAACCGAGTTACATGTTTGCTGGCTAACTTACCCAGCTGCTGTACAGATAGGCAGATACTTATGTCCCCTAGCATGTCAAATTATGCAAATCATTATCAATTTATATTCAAGAAAAAAACAACAAATTCATTATGCAGGCTTTTCTTTCCCTTCCAGCTGTGCCTAGATACACTCATGAAATGAAGTCCTACTATCAGCTTTGTGGCAATGCTGGGTACCCAGAAAGTTTTCAGCTTCTGAAATGAGTTGAATTAAGGTAGAATCTGACTTAGTATTTTGGAGAGGAGAAGGGACTCTGCACTTAAGAGAGGGTGAACAAAGGTCTTCAAATCTATAGATTGGGTTTCTTTGGGAACAGTCTCAGCCCAATCATCAACTGTAACCAGGTCTAAACATTAACAAAGCAAGAAATTCGCTGTGTGTGAACTACTGGTGAAATACAGTATCACAGAATCACAGAATGGTTTGGGTTGGAAGGGACCTCAAAGCCTCCCCAGCCCCACCCCTGCCATGGGCTGGGTGCCACCACCAGCTCAGGCTGCCCAGGGCCCATCCAACCTGGCCTTGAGTCCCTCCAGGGATGGGGCACCCACAGCTCTCCGGGCAGCTGCGCCAGCACCTCACCACCCCCAGTGAAAAATTTCCTGCTAACATCTAATCTAAATCTCCCCTCTTTTATTTTAAAACCAATCCCCCCTTGTCCTATCATTGTAAGAATCTTACCTTGTAAGAAGTCACTCTCCCTTCTGATTTTAAGCTCTCTTTAAGTACTGGAAGGCAACAATGACATCTCCCCAAATCCTTCTCTTCTCCAGGCTGAACAAGCCCAGCTCCCTCAGCCTTTCTTCATAGAAGAGGTGCTCCAGTCCTATGAGCATCTTCCTGGTCCTCCTCTGGACCCAATCCAACAGCTCCATGTCCTTCTTGTGCTGGGAACCCCAAATCTAGATACAGTACTCCAGATGCATCCTCACAAGGGCAAAGTAGAGAGGGACAATCATGTTCCTCATCCTGCTGCCACACCTCTTTGCCTGTCTCTTCTGACCAATGTACTTGTAGAACCCCTTTTTGTTATTTTTCACATCCCTCAGCAAGTTCAGTTCCATGTGCTCCTTGGCTTTTCTGATCCCATTTCTGTATATCTGCAAGGCATCTCTGTATTCTTTCCATCAACTTCATCTTAGATAAAGACAGAGGAAGGACCTTCTATGCGAGTGCCACATGAATGCTAACATGTTCATTCTCACAATTAAGAATTTATTCTTCCTAATCCAGTTTACAGAGAAGTGAGAGGAAGAGACAGTAAATGATTTGCCCAAGGTCACGTCAAAATCTATGGCATAGATCAGAACTAAATCCTAATCTATTTAAAACACGAATTTTGTATTTGAGCTGCAAGATGACACTGTCTTCATTATATGAACAGGTATTTAGAGGACTTTCTGATGTAAAAAGTTTAATAAACCAGGTAAATGTGCTACAATTCCATGACTGTTGTATATAAATACCTCTCAAATACAACTGTACTTCTCAATCTGTCCTCCATTCCTTCTGCTGGCTCAGCAAAGTGCCACATAAAATTAGTCTGTAAAGTTAACACATTAAGCATTTATTGATCTCAATATGTTACAGTCAAATATGACCAGAGTCTTAATGAAGAGAAACAAAAGGTCATTTACAATACTCATGTAGTAACTGCAATGAAATACAAAATACTAGCTATCATGAGAGCAACGAAAAAAAGAAGTGTTACAGTCTTTAACTCTTACAAGACCAAATGTCTAGGATCCAGATCCAAAATTATCCTGTTTTTTTTCTGATCTGTTTGTAGTTCATCCCAAATAACAAACATGTTCTCTGCCATCACTATAAAAATCCTTGCCCAATTTCACTTACTTTTAGCAAAAGTTATTTCACTTCTAAACTAGCGATATTAAACAGACAACAGTCACTGCTTTATTCCTTTCTTGAACAGAGCATCAAATGGGAGACTAAAATCAGCTTTTAAAATGAAGCCCTTTTTTTTAATGGAAAGTCTCTCTTCTCTTTGGTTCCGGGGGAAGTCAAGCATTGCACTCTCTGCAATGTAGCAGAGAGGAAAAGTCTCAGATGAAATCTTTACTTTCCTCAAGGTGATGGCAAAATATCGATCAATGTAAGGCTGTAGTTTCACTCCTGGGGCTGAGTGAGAAACAAGAGAAAAGCAGTCCATAGTTAATATCTCTGCCCTACAAGTCCAAGTCTCTGAGGTCTGCATCTGCATGGCCAGCTGCTGAAGCTACATGTTTTTGCCAGCTGCTTTGTGTGACTGAGGAGCAGAAGCACCTCTTGCTAGAGATAAGGAACCTCCTACTAGTCCTTAGATGGCCTTGCCTTGACCTACCAGAAACTTTGGAGCTAGGAGTGGTGTGGTACTCACTGACTTGCAGGCCCTTGAAGAGAGAAAGCCTGAGGGTAAGGCAGGATAATTGCTCTTCAGCCCCTGAGCCTTCACAGAAAGACTGATTAATTTCCCTTTTACAAATGCTCAATTTAATTCAGAAGAGACATAGCCTAAAGGGTGTCCTGATGACACTCAATTTTATATTTCTACCTCAGAATGTGTTTGAGAACCTCAGGAAACCTCTTGGTGAAGAAGTGGATGAGAGTGAGGTAGCAGTAGGGTAAGAACAAATTTGGGGAAGTACAAAAAATACATGAAAAACTGACACTGTTTTATACAGTCACAGTCTTTTGCTAGTTCTCCTAGTGCTGGGAATTCATGCAATGATCCTCAGAGCCACAGGATGCAGTGACAGTTAGGGACCTTGCTGCCTTTTGAAGAGCTCCTTCTCTCCCAGCAGATCCAAAGTAGATTCTGCACATGGAGTTCCTCACCGTGTTCTTCAAAGTTTCCCTTCTGAGGGCTCCTTGGGGACATCAGTAATGAATAGAGATGCAAGGTGTTTTGGTGTCCTTTAAGATTCCTCCTGGCAACCCTTGCCCTGATGTTCATTAACGTTTGCTGTAACACCATCAAATCCCACAGCTCATGTTGACAGAACAACCCAGCTAAGTCCTTGAAGATTTTCATTTCTCTCAGCCGTAGAGAAAGTGAGTGATGAGCACTTTGTCATTCCTTCTGACAGTGAAGATGTCAGCACAAATAAAAGATTTCCTCATAGCAGCTGGGTTGTTTAAACTTTAATAAACCTTTTATCTTTGGCCTGCCCTTTGCCTGACCTGTCTGTGGTGGCCAGGCAGAGGGGACTCAGCCCTGACAAGGCTGTGCTAGACCTGCTGCTGGCACGCAGATGGACCTCAGCGTCTTGTCAGGCTCCAGAAAGTTGCACTTCGAGTAAAACTCCTGCTGCAGCGCATCAGCAGTACTCCATGAAGGATACAGTCACCCTGACAAGCACAGCACAAAGAAGTTCTCCAAAAATAAAGAAAAAGTACAAAAACATAAAAATAACTATTTAACAAGTGAGTTGAATCGTATTCCTTCACCCCAGTGCATCACTGCCTTTTGCTTCAGGAAAATTAATTTGGGGTTAAACCACTACCACTGAAAATAGGTTTTGGCACATATCTGCCAAATAATAGGGATGGAAAGAAGTATTAATTTTTCAGGGATGTCTTCTGTCCCAGGGGCTGTGAAATGTCATTATTACTGGATTACTAGTTATTAAAGTAAGTCTAAGCCCTGAAGTCTGGTAGCATTTACCTCAAACAAGACTTCTTGTTTAAGAGAACTTTTGTAGACTCAGAGAAACTTGTAGATTGTTAAAATTCTTCAGCAAAAGGCGCAGAGGAAGAAAAACTTGCTGATAAAGGAGAATATTCTTTTTCAATCTACCCTAAATATTCTATGATCAGTAAAAATATTTCAGACAGACATTTGGAAATGAAATGATATGGGCAGTGGGCAAGAGTCATATGGAAATAAGAACATGAATCTGAAAAAACTTTTCTTGCCCCCAGTTCTGCTTGCTTTGAAAGGGCACTTTGTATTATTTATTTCTGCAAAGCTGAAGTCAGATCCCCAGCACTTTTTAGTATACATGGTGCTGACAACTGTCAGTGTTTCATTGATTCTTGCAATAGTTTATGGTTTACCTCTGGAAATTTACCTCTGGAAATAAGTGACGCAGTACAATCTCACCTCCTGTGGCTCCTTTCATTTGTAAAGAATAAAAGGCAGCCACAAGGTCCAACCCTAATGGTCACTGGGAAATTTGGAAATGTAATACAAATATCTTCTTCCTACCAGGCTCAAGAATCAAGTAGTAAATATAATAAATCTAACCTTTCATTCAATCTTGTGAGTTTTGTGCCAGTCTCATATTATTTGGAGTTGGAGCATGACCTCTGAATGCTTGGGGATGGGCAATAATAAAATCTGCTTGTCTTCTTTGATAGAAGGTTGTGCCCTTCTGCCCTTTTCGTTGTCCTGAGGGCAATTTCTCATCCAAGTTGGCAGGCTATCCTTGGCCCATGAGGCATTTAATACTACAATTACACTAAAAAGAATCAGAAAATTCCTGGCAATTGCACAAGAGAGGCCCACTTTCCTTCTTTCAGCTTCATTTCTCCTCTATTCTCATACTTTCCTTCTTCTGGTAGTAATGCATCTCTGCTTGCACACAAAGCCAGGCTGGAATAAGTGGCTGGTTGTGCTGTGGTGGGGCTGGCTGTCCTCATCTCATTCCTTCTGTCCTTGTTTCCACCCTTTGCACCTTTGCAAGCCCCTGCTCCAGGGCTGTGGAACACCTTTGCTTTGGGAGTGTTTATGTGCTTCTAAAAATGCATTTAAGCTACCTTGGGAACTTTTCTCATGAGACAGCAGATGATTTAGCTAATATTGGACACTAGTATATAATTAGATTTGGGAAGGTCTAACATTTATC
This sequence comes from Penelope pileata, assembly GCA_013396635.1. Lineage (NCBI taxonomy): Eukaryota > Metazoa > Chordata > Aves > Galliformes > Cracidae > Penelope > Penelope pileata. Next base: position 954,097 of record WBMW01000976.1, read on the forward strand.
TCCACTGACAGCTAACAGCTGTGATTTTTGAGATTCATATTTAAATTTAAAATATTATAATTTTCTTTGTCTATTTCATATGTTTGAATGACACATATTTACCAAAACTGAAATTCATCTGACCAAGTATTGTCAGAGTTAGTGGTAAACTTTGTGAGAGAAACTGATGAATTCCTGATATGTGCAGAGATCATGGACATGGGTAGACCACTTACTAGCAGTTTAGGAATTGATTGCCTTCAGGAAATGATACCTGGTCATTTTTCCAGTAATGAAGTGCAGTTTTTCCTATATTTTCAGGTGCACTTTCTGACACGGGGATATTAAATGTAATTTTCCTCTCTGATAGTTACATCAAATTGTATTCATTAGCACTTCTTATAATTTAAAGTCTTTCAACATTTGGATTGAAGCTTCTTTCCGAAAGTCTTTTTCTCCAATTCTGGAGACATTTTCCTCTTCATGCTGTGTTAAATGTTGTCTTCAAGATCGTACAGAAGATTCTCATTCATTTATTTAACATTTTCTGTCACTTGGAAGACTTCATTTTTTTGTTTGCATTTGTACCTGGAAAACTACAAACCGAACAAATATTTGATTTACGTGTGATGATGCTGTCCATTAGTTGCAACAATAAGGAGAGTGGCTTCTTCCTGACTTCCACTGATAAATAAAAAGTTATCTGATAACAGGAAGTAGAAAGCAAAGCCTTATCAAGATGCCACTTCTATTTTTACGATTTCTGAGTAGAAGTTCAAGCTTTGTCGCTTGTTACATGTTTTAGTTGATTCCTCTAAAGTAAGTGGGCGAGAAAGTCTCCTGGCCATGCATGCATCGAGTTGACTACAATCAGAAAAACATCACCGCAATGGGGAGTACGCAAATCCTCTGTGGTAACATCATTTCCCAAACTTCAAAACAGGAACTTTTCATTGCCTTAGCAGTCCTGGACTACATAAATGGGAAATACAACAAACATGAGACAAGGGAAGATACTCTTGAAACAGATCTTTTGCAGGATCCTGTGTTCTGGGATGGTTTATTCCCATGCTGTGGGTCCAATTAGGCAATTTAATAGTACAAGGCTCTGAGTACAAGATAAAGCTATTCAAAATAAGACTCTCAAGAGCATAAGTATGCATTGGGGAGAAGAAAAAGGACACATTTAATACCAAGGTATAACTTCAAATATTTACCTTTTTTTTTAATGAAAGATATAAGTGTACTAATTGACTATGACTGATTAAAATGGAAGTCCTTGGAGCATCCTTGCAAGTTGCAGGCTGTGCAGACATAACAGAGATAGTGTTCACAGGGTTCCTTCGCCAAGGGACTCTGAGCTACACAAGGACACAGCCACTTCAAAAGATAAACTCTGCCATGGGATATGGCACAGTTACCCCTGTCAGCTCGTGCCTTGAATCTGCCCTGCTTATCCCTCTTTATGTATATATCTGAATAATTTTATACATATAGGTAAGCGTGGAGGGTGATTTTTGCACACATGGGAAAAGATGAAAGTAAACACATTGTTTTCTGGTTTAAAACATACTGTTTAAAACTGCTTTGATGCAAACTAATGAAAAGTCAGGGGAATCAGAATTTGCAGCACCATTTTGCTGATATTTACTGAAAAATCTGAATTAAGGAAAATGGTGCAAGGTGTTCCTGCTAACTGTGGTCAACTGGAGTAAACAAAATCATGTTCAGTCCTTTCAGAAGGTGTTCCTTGGTAAGAGATTCCCTAAAAGCAGCAACACAAACATAGGAGAGAAATCAGAACAATCAGAAGGACAAATCAAAATATACAATAAGAAGAAAATTAAAATAATAAAACCAGGAGAAAGAAGAATTTTTTTTCATCTACACGCTCCAAACAACAGCCCAATCCTGCAGCACTGAGCTGCTAAAAATCTCTGCTGCAATGGGAAGGTGAACCCTGATGTATTATTCCACATGCAGGATGTCAGGCTGACAGTGTGGTCCTGTTGCAGGGGCTCTGGCAATCATCAAAGCAATGGTGATGGATGGACTGTTGACTGCAGATGACAGCATGAAAATAACAAGAAGATATGGCAGAAAGCAGCAGTCTGGGTTTACAATGACAGAAGCTGCAGAAGTGGAGATACCTCATCCCCATGTGTCATGAATAAATAGGAATGAGGCTGGTAATTCCACGGAACATATTAGTATTGAGTGCTTATGCAGTGTCTTAAACTTACATATATGAGTTTTGTGTAAATATATGCCAGCATAAATCAGATGAACTTTGAATTTCTGCATTAAAGGTTTTTGAGCATGGATTTCATTTCCTGACAAAAAAAAACAGGCTTTGAGGAGAAGCAGCTGTTTTCCACAAATGTTTCTGTTGTACTAGAAAGTATTCTTGTTTAAAAAAAGGAAAAATGTCAGAAAGAATCTTTTCAGGATCCTTGCAGAAAACAGAGAAAAGATTATCCAGTAGAAGCATATTTTTGTAGCATGCAAGGAAAACACATGAGTTTACACATAGGAGAGATCCAGTAGAAGAAAAGTAAGTAAGTTCACATCCTTGTGCAACTGTTTTTCTTTTTCCAATATTCCCTATTATTTCACATACATATATTAACTTTTGTAACCCCAATGTTTGTAACCTGAGTGAAAACACCTCTGGAGGTTTTATGCCTGCATTATAAACCTGGCATTTCATCAGAACTGTTGTGCATTTTTTTTCAAAATTTTGTGTGAGGAGGAAGATGAAGCCAGACAATTTTTCCTTACCCCAGCACATCGTATTTTTCCTCCACCGCATTGCAGTATAACAACTGCTTTGGTTGGCAGAATGACATTTCATTACCTTGACATATGGGAATTGATTTTAAAAAAATAGCTAAAGAATGAAAGTGCCCAATTAATAACAATAGTTGAGGATTAATCCCCATTGACTGAAAATTTCTACTAAGTAGTGTAAGTATGAACTGCATACAAATCCATGAAGGCTACCTGCCTAAACTAATCATGAGAAGTCATTTCTGACCTACTCTCTTAGATGAACACACTGGGAGTTAGATTTGTGTCTCTAACATTTTTCCTACCTCTAAATGGACATTTCTTTCTATAACACAGCATCACACTTGTAACCACAGAAGCAGCCGAAGTCACCGACAATCAGTTTGCAGGAGTTTCTCCTTTTCTGGATAAAATGTCGAGCCCCTCGCTCCATCTCATGGCACCCTGTTTTAAAGCATGTTGGAAGACCAGCGTTTCAGCTATCTCAGAAGGGAAGGAAAGAAGGAATTATTTTCCTAGCTATAAGTGAATCCTCTCACTCTCTTGAAATGTAGCAGGAGAGTCAGGAAAGGAAAGGTGGTATTTAAAAAAGGATATAGCTCTTTTGTAGGAGAACTTTCTATAAAGAAAGGGATTGGACAAAATTATTAATAACTGAAAAATCATATTCTGCACATCTGCCTTGAATTTGCATAAAGCTATCTTAACCAGTGTTCAAACCAAAGGCAGTTCAAGTAAACAGAAAAATCCCTGACTGAATTCATTACAAATTTCAGAGCCGAGAAAGGCTAAGCTGTAAGCATTTGCAGGTTTACCGTGCAAGCACATTGTAGATTACATTGCATTGTGCTGAAAAATATTCTATTCATGCACAGTTGTATTATCATAATTGCCAAAATGGTTCAGTATCATTTTAGTTGTTAAGGCAGTAATGAACCTTTAAACACTTGCTGAGTCCCAATGATGCTATAGATTTACCTGCAGGGTACCAAAAAATACCTCTTTTATATGTTTATTTTTCCCAGGGTGGAAATATTAATAATTTAAGGAAGATTTCTTATGCTTTGAATTTGTTTAATATTAAGGCATGTAGTCAAAGCTAGTCACTTCAGTCCCATATAAAACTGATGAAAAGAGGTAGAAATCCCAAAGGTAACTGATAAACAAATGAAAATATAAAACCAGAGAGAGGCAGATAAACCACCTAGTCATGTGCTGCGTCTCTAGACATGGCCAGCATAATACACCAAGGGAAAGTTAGCACAACAGCTCAAGCGAGGGGTCAGACTTCCCCACAACAATCCCCAGAGGTTTGCAGCATGCGGGGCTCCCGGTGTGGGAGCAGTGCATGGTTCCTCCCCTCTGACAGCAGAGCTCCGAGAGATGTGACACAGCACAGCCTCTCTAGGTTGAGGGGAAAAAACCCAGATGCCTAAATGCCTAACTTGCAACTGATGTCACTAGCTGTGATGATGTTTGTCTGTGCCCGGCAGCTTCTCACTGGGCACTTTCCACTCTCGGGGCCAAGCTGCTTTTAGAAAGGCAGGACAGCTCAAAACACAACGATACCACAAGCCCTGGCACAGCAGTGCCTGCCTGGTGCTCTCCAGACCCACCACCGATCCTGCAGCAGAGCAATGCAAGAAGCAGCCCAGAAGGCTGTTAACTGCTCGGCTCAGCAGAGTGAGCACTTGAGTTTGCATGAAAAAAATGTTACCATGTGTTGAGGAATCAATAGCAGGCTGCTGATTTCCACTGGATTTATCCAGACACCAGTGTCTCTTTGTGGGATGTCAGTCTCATTCACTGATGGCTTTTGTGAACTGACTATGTATATAATCTTATAATTCATTCTGCTTGATTCTGACAGAAAGCTGAAGGTTTTTAGCCAGTCATTCAGGGTAAATAACAAGCAAACCAGTTTTTTCATTGTTAAGTACAGACAAAATAGTCCTTCAAATTTTAGTTATTTTAAAGATATTCACTAATATGGCTGTCTTTTGTGTGAATCATGATATGATCTGGGTGACTTGGCAACTGCATTAGTTATTTTGCCTGCATGTTAAGATGCTGAGCAGATCTTCTTTTCTCTAACCAATCTCATTTCTTAGTGCTATTCTAATTGCCACACACGGAGCAGATTGCTCCCATCACCAATGGGAACGTTGCAATTGCAAGGACTTTACATATTCCTTGTTGCTGATGTTGTGAATTTTGGAGGAAAACTACCATACTGCAGTGATTTGTTCCTTTAAGAAGGACACCAAGGAACTGTTCAAGGCACTGAATGAGTAAGTCCAGTCCTGAAAAGGAGTGGAGGTTTAAAAGTGCTAGGGGATAAGAGAAAGAATAAAAGAATGAAGAGATCAGAAAAGATTATCTTTCTCCAGTCCTAAATGAACCATTGCCTTTTTTCTGTAAATCACCCTCAAAACTCTTTTCAGGGCCTCACCAGGGGAAAGAACTATTTGTCAAATACATATTTGACAAACTTCAGATCCACTTATTTCTCTGTTAAATGGTGGAGATAGGAGGATGGAGATTAACTGCTTGTAGCTAAGAACCATGCTAGAAGGAAAAGAAGCAGCAACAAAATAAGAAAATCTTAATGTTCTAGGAAACATGCAAGGTTAAATAGCCTATTAGCTATCAGAAGCAAATGGCTTTCCTGCAATTAGTGTTAATCAAATGTGAGGAAGGGACTCGAAAGTATTGACTTTTTGACCCTCTCTGCTAATTTGCTAGTTCTAAGCAACAGAAATATTTTCTTATTAAAATAGAAGTTATATCTACTAATATTGGCTATTATCTAATATTACAGAAAATCTAATTGTTTTCTGAATAATATCTACATAGTCTCCTGGAAGAAAGTTAGAAGGACAATTAAATGCTGTTATATTCACTCTGGAAATAATATAATTGAAGTAGACATGGTGGAAAAAAAAGAAAAACTGTCCAGACACAATATATCTGGGCACAATACTGTGTTTTTACCCTTCTCTGACCATAAACGCTGAGACAAATTGCATTCTTTCAATCAACCCAGTCCTCATTGGCCATATCTATACTGCTAAATTAAACTATGTCAATGGCCCTAGGAATGATAATTCAGTCATTTACACTGTTAAACTCTTAGAATGAATTCTGTCATGATTTTGCACCAAGTTTATTAGTTCCTTCCTAAATATTTCCCAGGCGAGGTTCACAATTTTTCATGGGCGAGCACTCATTTCCATTGCCATCCATAACATATTAATCAGTTTTGGAATAAATGAGTGCAGGCTATGGCATACCAGTTGGCCTCGCTGTTGCATGCCAGTCCTGAACATATTTAATTCACCTATTTGGCCACAAACTCTGCAGGGAAACATGGTTCCCTCTAAAAATAATGTAAAGTATAAATTTGATAGCAATAAGTAAATTAAGAATCTTCTCATTCGTCAGAGAAACTACAAACAGATACATGAATGTAACAGAAATAATTCAGTTGTAATAAAACACAACTTTAAATCTTATTGAATGTGATTGCCCGTATTTTTTTCCAAACGCTTTTCTTTACAAAGCTTCTGGTTTACTTGAATAATTACATCGCCAGTGCAGAAATTGCTACCAAAGAAGTAGTGGCTTTTTCCCATCTAGAATCCTTCCTTCTTTCTCCCCAATAGCCTTTGAATGAAACAGCAAAGATTTGTATTTTTTGTTTGCTAAATGCAGTAAATTCTAAGTCTGGACCTGAATTTATTTTTTGACGTGGAGAAAATTTATTATTTTTCCCTTTATCTCTGCTTCTGGAAATGTATCTCTTCTTAAATGAAAGTGTCTAAAATTTGCTAGTACCATTTGATTTATTTCTCTGGATAGAGAAGGGCACCCTGATGTATTTTTAAACCTGACCACCACTGGAAGTGTTGAGTTCATAAAAAACTTGTGTAGAATGTGTAGGAATGTTAAGATTTGTGTAAATGGGCAATTAATGGAAAAGTCTGACAATATTTTGAAGACACTTATTGATTAGCAACTCATCAAAATCACAGAATCACAGAATCACAGAATTGCAGGGGCTGGAAGGGACCTCAAGAGATCATCGAGTCCAACCCCCCTGCCAGAGCAGGTTCCCTACAGCAGGTTGCACAGGTAGGCGTCCAGGCGGGTCTTGAATATCTCCAGGGAAGGAGACTCCACAACCTCCCTGGGCAGCCTGTTCCAGTGCTCCGTCACCCGCACCGTGAAGAAGTTCTTCCGCATGTTGGTGCGGAACTTCCTGTGCTCCAGCTTAAGGCCGTTGCCCCTTGTCCTGTCCCCACTGACCACCAAAAAGAGGTTCCCCACTTCCATTTGTCTCCCGCAACTAAGATACTTATAAACATGGATCAGGTCCCCTCTCAGCCTTCTTTTCTCCAGGCTGAACAGACCCAGCTTACTGAGCCTCTCCTCATAGGGGAGATGCTCCACGCCCTTTATCATCTTTGTGGCCCTCCGCTGGACTCTTTC
>WBMW01000976.1:961943-1030933 GCA_013396635.1 Penelope pileata
AAGATGATAGAGAGCGGTAGGGCAATCACATCCGCCAGCTCCCTCAGCACACGCGGATGCATCCCATCAGGGTCCATGGATTTGTGCACGTCAATCCCAGCCAGACGATCCCGGACCATCCCCTCCTCAACCAGAGGGAAGCTCTCCTCAACCAGAGGGAAGCCCTCCATTTTCCGGACTCTATCACTCACCTCCAGGGTTGGGGAGTCCCGAGGGGGAGTCTTAGAAGTGAAGACTGAAGCAAAGAAGGCATTCAATACCTCCACCTTCTCAGTATCCTCCGTTGTCAGGACACCCCCCTCATTCAGCAGGGGACCTACATTTTCCCTAGGCTTCCTCTTACTATTGACATACTTAAAAAACCCCTTCTTACTATCCTTTATCTCCTTTGCCAATTTAAACTCCAATTGGGCTTTGGCCTTTCTTGTCATATTCCTGCAGTCCCTTGCACACAGCTAAGTGCAGCTTCTGAGGACACCCAAGTCAGAAAGAAAGGACAGCGAGTAAACCCTGAAGATCACTCACAGACGTGGAATTGAGTGGAGAGATTAACCACCATCAGGCCATAAAGGTCCACGTGCAGAAATGAGCGCACAGTTCCCAAACCCGAGGCAAAATGAGGACTTGATGGCTGATGTCCTTGTCCTCCACCAGGAATCTTGGACAGACCAGATGGATTCAGGCATCTTGGATGCTGGACGGACTGCTTGAGTGCACATGTCCTAGTGCTTGTGAGTATGTGGCATAACATTGTGATCATGAAGGAATGACACTGGCTTTTTTATAAAATAGGTCCTCTTGCCCTCCTGCAAGGTCTTTCATTCAACATCACTATGGTGTTGCTGCAGTGTTGCAGCTCTCCGTTTTATTGATCTTAGTAAATTCAGAGGAAGGTGGCCTCAGAACTGCTATTTTCTGAGCATAGTATTCAAACATGGAAAAATTGTTTGGAAGGGGCCTCTGGAGGTGCAGAGAAAGATAACACCCAACACCAGAGCAGGCCAGTCATGGCTTTGAACAGCCACTCTCTCTAGGCATCCTGCTCCAAGATGGTACCGTGCACTGTGAATCCAACTTCAGCCTGCAGCTGTGGCCATTGCTTCCTGTGCTGTTGACTGGAACAGCTCAGCAGATGTTGGCTCCTTCATCTTTGTAAAAGCCCTTCAAAAGATAACCTCATCAAAGTCTTTCAAAGAGCAGTCCCCCTTCTGTTCACCTATTCACAGCACAATGCCATAAAAGAGGTTTGCATACAGCACCAACATACATGAAAATTTAATCTTAAGAGTAGTGCACACAGCACTGACGCATGAGTTTCTCAGGACAAGAACCACCTCCTCTGCTGTTTCCATCTATCAAGTTCTTAGTGGATAGTGAAGTTCCTTAGTGTTCAGGTGTATGACATTGCTGTTTATTCTCTGGACTTTAATACCACTTCTGTCACTCCTAAACTCAATACACTCCTGTTCTTTCAGCATGACATCCCCACATTGGGATGACATCCTATTGTATCGAAAACATCTTGGCACTTTTTATCATTTGACAAGATCTTTCTTGTAAGTATTGTGCTAAAGTAGACCTCAATGGATATAAAGATCATCTCTCTCCAAACTGCTAGCCACCCTTTCAACATTTTCCATTTATTGAAATCTCCCCTTCATCACTGTATTGTACCATTATTAATCTTCAGCCTTTCTGTCTTTAAGAATTTGGTTTATGATATCATGCCAGAAGTCTGAGTGAAGTTTAGGCAGATGAAATCTGCTGTTTTTAATTTGTTTTGAAAATTACTTATGATAGATATATATATATATAAAATCCCACAACTCTATGAAATTACAGTAACACAATGTACATTTGGCAAACTCAGATTGCAAGGTCTTCTAGGAATTTAATTATTCTTTCCTGTAGAGTTTGTTCTACAGCCTGGTCTGACTCTGTTAGCCAGTAATCACCCAGATGATTAATTTTTCCCCACATTTATGTTTACTGTATCACTATGATACAGTTACTACATAAAGACACTATATGTAATATATTTGTGTGTGCATATTGATCACTCAAGAAGCTTAGCTACAGATTTATTTTTGTTTATAATCCTATTAAACCAGGATAACTGCAGGATGCATCTCCTCTTTCATGTATTTAACGTCACTCTTCTATTCAGGAACTACTTGATCACAGATTGCCTCAGCTTCCATATTGAAGATCAATTCTGCCTTAATATTTATCACTGAAATGTTAGAAGAATCAGGATAATGGGAAAATTCAGGCTGGAAGAAACCGCAGGAGGTCCAGCTTCATGCTGAAAGCAGGGTCAGTTCAGAGGTCAGATCTGGATTCTTAGGGCTTGGTCCAGATGGGTATTTGAAAAAACTGGATATGTATCGATAGACACATTCTTCAAAGCTAAAATTATAATTCTAATGATCACTTAATATTTACCTGCTTTCCTACTAATACTGCAGAAAACTCCTTCTCTATCCAAATCTGAAGTGAAGGCTAAAGATTACTCCCTGATTACTATAAAACTTCTTTTGCTCCAGCTACAAAATGATGTTGACTCAAGAAGATTATTTCTTCTTAGTCAGATTCTCTCCTTAGTTAGCTGGCTATGGTAGCTCACTCATACCATTTATTTTTCTCTAAATTTTTCCCTTTCCAACTGTTTCTTCTAAATGAATACAAGTGGATGATTATTCCACAATTATCCGACAGTCCTTACTTTTGAATGTTCAACTCGGTAGGTGAAATACGTAAACTAGTAGAGCTCAACTAGACACTTCAACAAATTTGCAAGATCAGAGTCCTTATTCTTCTACCATGTTGGTTTAAATGATGGCCTTGAGGAGATAATGGGGGCTAATATAAATACAAGTGAGAAACAACAAAATGAAGACAGTAGGGAGCCAGAACAGAATAAAAAGTAATAAAGATTTCTTAAAGTTCTGAGCAGGCATGGCTTGGGCAGTGGAATATGTATAGGGATTCTAACTCTGCATATCTGAGTAGGAATGCTAGGCTTTAATGTAGATGATAGCTTTGCTATGAGACAATCAAAGATTGTACTTGTTACATGACATATTCTGTAGCACTTAAGATACAAACATCTGCATGCCTTCATTTGAAATGCTGAATATAAATGCCGTCTTTCAAAGGATCTTTATAATGCCATAAGTCTAGAACACCTACTCATTGCAAGCGAGTAATTTTTTCCAGACACCTCATATTCACTTGGAAAAAGTGTAAAATCACTGAATTTAGAAATCTAAAAGGATCCCTGGAATGTCTAGTAAGCTAGGTTTTCAACAGATGCCTCAGTGCTAACATAAAAATTTACTATTAAAATTGCCAGCAAAAAAAAACATAGATTTCAGAAAAGAAATAAGGTGGAGATTAAACAGCCAGCTGTTATTGCAGAAAAATTAAAAGCAAAATGTAACCTCCTTTTTGCTCAATTCTGTTATCTATTGCAGAGCTTACATTTCCAGTTTAATACATGTTGAAAATAAATGAGACACAGAGAAAAGTGTAGAATGAAGGAAATGAATTTTAAACTGACCCATAGTAAAAGGAACGAACAAGGAGCTGGAAGCTTTTAAAATGAGTCAAGAGGAAATCTTATAATGAAGTGTGTGCATGTATGCTTATATACACATACATATATATATGGTCTCAGGGTGGGTGGTGAGAATGCATACTGTAAACATGCACGAATAGGCAATATGTAAACCAAGAAGGGTTAAATCAGCTCAAGACATCTTAGCAAACAGAACTGCCAGCTATTGTAAGAGGATTTCAATAGGAATAACTCATTGGAAATCCTACATAGAAAGACGTGGGGGAAAGAGAAGAATTTTTGGAAAGCAATTCGTATTAGTGGCAATACTTGAGATTTTATCAAATATTGAAACATCATTTGACAGAATGGGATTTGTTAATAATAAAGTACAGTATGGAAATCAGTTGTGCTTTTCCTCTTGATTCATTTTATGAAAATATTTTCATTTGCCTTCCCTTTTCACAGAATTCATTTACGAATCACTAATTCAGAGATATCCTATCTGTCATTCTCTTGTCCAAATTATTTGTACAGTTCTTATTTAAAATTGGTGATTTAGGCTAGAGCCAGACTAGAATTATTCCTAGAATTATTTCTTACCTAAGATTTCAATGAAGTGGCAAGATAATTCATTCTTAACACGAGCTCCGTAAGGTTCATTTCAATTTATTACTCATTTTAAGTGAAACTAATCTAAATTAAAATCTCCTTGAATCAATACCCCATTTTCATCATAGAGTATTCTGACTATATCATACAAATCATTCATCTGCTTTTCAATCAGGCAAAGCTAAAATGGCTTTGTGGTGAAGATGGGCGTTTTTTACCAAATGGGCTTATACACATAAGGTAATTGGCATCAGAGAAAAACTCTCTCTGGGCTGTCCACCTCTCAGAGCATCAGCTCTTTATATATTCCATAGACAGCACACTCTAATTATTTACCTTTGCATCATCACAAGATTATCCAATGTATAGTTAACAAGATGCAGAATTACAGTCCTGTACCAAGTGCAGAAAAGAATTAATTTTTTACTCTTTCAGCTTGCTATTTTGGTTATTAAAACAAATAGCCAGTTTGTAATCCCTGTAATCAACATTACTGTAATCAATCTATGTCTGATTTTTGTGTTTTTGGTGTTTTGGCGACACATTGAAAGAATTTTCTGGACAGATTTTGTTCTGATGTCATATCTTTATGTGAAGGTAATGGGAGTTAGAAATTAAGGGATGGAGGGTTTGTTTTCCTGACAAAGGCTGTAAAAACTTTTAGAATACTTACTCAGTCACATCATGTTCTTCTCATGGTTCTATTACGTCCCACTTGTATTACATACTCTATAGTCAATCTGTAAAACACAATAAAAAAACCCTTGTTTTATACATACATGAATTTGCACACCTGCATAAAATAGGTGCTGCAGATATTTTATGTCCAGAATCCCAGATGTCTCTACATACTTCTTCCATTTTTTCCTCTTTATTTCTTGGCTTTCTCAGTTATACTTATGAATTTTCAAGTGCAAAAGATATGAAAGAATATTTCAAAATGCCCACATGCAGCAAAACTCTTCAGCATGTACCTACCTTTAATGATACGGATAGCTCCCTTGAAGACCTTTGGATTTATGTGCTAAAATATCTTTGTGACTTCAGTCTCAACACTGAATACCCTGTGCATCAAAAGCACTCTTCAGCACATGCTTAACTCTAAGCCAAGCACAATTCTACTTTATTCCCTAAAACCAAGCATGTACTTAGTGTCCAGAGGAGTCAGTGGCTGATGCTACAGATACATCACTGCAACCAAGCTTTATCCCCATGTCTAGGCATGCCATAATTAGGTCTTGATGGTCTGGGGAAAATCCAGCCACATCCTTCCTCACATCTGACACATGCCAGCAGGTGTTTTTTGAATAGTTGGGGGTCAAGAAACCCAGTGCACATCAGAAGATACACCTAGATGCAGCACTGTGTGCTGATCGTGTTGTTGCCAGTCAGATTGTAGACATCAGAAGCAGAAAAGAATCTATGAGATATTGCATGAGAGGACAGAGGGATGCATATGGATTGGCTGTAAAATGCATGAGCTATTTAGTCCCTAACAAAGGCTCATCACACACAAAAGCATTTGAGGTCTCATTATCTAAAATGCCTGTTTATAGGCCCGGACCAGGGTTCCTTGTAGGGTCACGCTAAATGTTTGTTGTTGTGTCTTTAGAGCTGAGAAAACAAAAGACTCTAAATATATGTGTGTTTGTGTGGCTGCATTTCAAAACAAATCACTTCAAAATAAATATAAGTAATGCCTAAAGACTTAAAAATGTGTCTTTCATGTCTTCACTCTGAGAAACTATTGCATTATTTAACTTGAAAGCATCATGTAGAAAGAATGCTCTTTTAGATGGGTTAATTCAGTTTCTAGGTCTTCCCTTTCAGTCTAAGCTGAACCTTGCCATGGTTTGGAATGTACGTGCCTTTAACTGCATTCTGGATATGCTATAAAAGCGACACGCTGCTTACAGCCTTGTGAAGATTGTCTTGAAAGGAAACATCAATCTCTTGAACTGACAGGTTTTACAAGAACAAATCTGAATCTTTCAACACCTTCTTCCAGTTTTCCAACTGTTTTTTCATATTGCCAACTCCTTCTACCTCCTTCAGGGGAGAAAGTCTACTGGAGCCCAAAATAGAAGCATTTTCACCAGGTTCTGAAGTATAGCTTCTCTATGTGACCACCACTGCTCCTAACAGTTCTCAAAAATGTGGTAAGTGACAACACTTAGCTGTCAATCAAGCTATATTTCAGATTTGAGATGGCAAGACTCAAGAAATGTATGATAAACACGCTATGTTTGTCCAATTGTTTAGATTGGAGGCATATTCCACCTCTACCTATTGCCATGACCCAACAAGGGAAGCTAAATAAACAGATTAATGCATCTCCAACACAGCCCCTTCACTTTGAACTCAGCTCTGATTTTCTCTGCCTTGACATTAAATTCAAGAGACAGAAATTATTTCAGATCTAACACCTTCAGTATAGCCATTGTGAATAAGCGCATATGAAAACAATGCATAGCTCTTCTCATACTTATCCTTGTTCTCTCAGCCTCTGCTTGAAATTACTGATGGCAAAATTACTAATTCCCAAATATTTTGCTAAAAGCACACAAAAATAAAAATAAGATCCTGTACTTATCAAAGTTGTGGTGAGATAAGGAAAGGTGAAGATATATCACGCTGTTCACTCTGCATCAGCCTTTCATTAAAAACATATTTGCCATGCAGGGAGTAAGAGAAGGAAGAGGTCAATTTTTCAGAAGATAAATCTACTTGAAATTGGTTTTGCTGACAAATAGTGAGTGTAGCATATCGCATACATTGTCACCAAGACCAGATTTCATAGGCATAGAGGTATCTAATTTATACTATAAGATATAAGAGCTTATTTGGGCAGACATCAGATTCAGGCTGTTACAGAAAATTTACTTTTCCGAAAAAGAAATCTGACCTAGATTTCTTTCCGCATAAAGTTGTATAAAATAGAATTTAACTTGTTGGGAAATGTAGCAAAAGAGTTAGCTTTCATAAAACTTAGAATCATAGAATCATAGAATGATTTGAGTTGGAAGGGATCTTAAAGGTCATTGAATTCCAACACCCCTGTCATGGGCAGGAACACCTCCCACTAGACCATGTTAAATGTTTGTCTGCAACATTACAACTACAGCAATTAGATAGATTGTGGTTTCTTTCTTTGTTTCCACGACACAGATGTTTTCTCTTTTGATATGTGTTTCTCAAAAACTCCTGGATGATCTAATATGAAAGAATGATGTATACCAAAGCAATGCATTAAGGAGAGCTGTTCTCCTGCATGGGGGATCTGGAGACAGGGTGGGAAGAGACTTCATTAAATACAGAAAGCAGCTCTCAAAATGGCATGGGATGCAAGTTTAAAAGTGGTTTTGGTCCTGTTTAGTTGAATGAATAGCATCTTTTCCTCTTTGGGAACAGAAAATTTGAAGATGTCTCTATCTCTGTGGAAATCTCCTTTGCTCTCCCTCCCGAATGCAGTATCAAGAGCTGTCACACAGTTGGAATAAAAGTGCTCTACAAGGTAAGAAACTGCTTCTCCCTCATCTGGCCTGAGGCAAAAAGAAATGTCAATAAACATGTAACTGCTAGCTGAAGTCTGAAAGGCTAGGAGCTCTGGTTTGGCAGCAGAATTAGTCTAGTTCAAAGCAGCAAATATGTTGTGGCCTTATTGCTTTAGGCAGGCCTATTTATCAACGTTAGTGATAGGATCCCACAGAGAAACTGGGCAGGAGTTCAAGAATCAGAGAGGTATTAACCAGATCGCCTTGTGTGAAACAGTGGCTACTGAGGAGCAGCAGATAGGGATCAGTTGTCTTCCCCTACATCTTCTGAGACCCTCCTTGTTTCCAGTTGACCACTAAATATGCCTCTTTGCCTGCTCTGTTCAGCAAAGGAGCATTAACTACTCTTTATAAGTCATTAAGACAACGTTTGTTATTGTTCTGTTTTTATTGTACTGATATTAGACCAAAGCTCCAAACCAAAACAATTCTGCTTGGCCTCCGAACAAAACCGGCTAAGAGGTCACAATCTGTGATCTGAGCTAAGCCTGAGTATGAGATTTCTTTTACTCTGAGGATGGGGAAAGGTCATCAAATCCACACGATGATGGAGTAAACCTTGATCTTTGATTTAGGATGCTGAATTTCACAAGTGTTCACATAAGAGGTTTCAGTTCTCTTCTTTAAAACAAAAAAAAGACTGAAAAATTTCTGAAAAATTTCAGGTAAGCCTCAAACACCTACTGCCCTTTGAAAATTTGAAAATTACACCTCATGTCCATCAGGGTAGCACCAGAAAGCCAAGCTACTTGCCAGCTGCTGCATTCCTGTGGGGGACTTCAGACCCTGCCCAGGACTCATACTTGTGCCACGTCTGCTCCTTTGACAAGGGTGGCCCAGTCAAGCCAGCAGATTTGTTCCATCCAGAACAAAGCCACACTGACAGCTCAGATGTATAATTTGTGGTTCGGCTGCCTTCTAGCCAAACTTCTGAAATCTGACTTTAGTGGATTTCAACCCTGTATCAAGACTCAATGGACACTGCCTGAAATTTTGTCTTATGCCAAATCCTAAAGCATAGAGTTCACATTTTTCTATAATTACTCTAGTTATGTCAGCATTCTTGATACTTGTTAAAAATTATTATTGAAAGGTTGTAGGCATGGCATGCATTTTAACTGTATGAATAACACCAGTAGTCTTATACTGTCTTCCATCACCCATCAC
Source organism: Penelope pileata (assembly GCA_013396635.1). Taxonomy (NCBI): domain Eukaryota; kingdom Metazoa; phylum Chordata; class Aves; order Galliformes; family Cracidae; genus Penelope; species Penelope pileata. Next base: position 970,836 of record WBMW01000976.1, read on the forward strand.
AAATCAGAAACACAGGTAGTTGCAGCCAGACCCGATTTCTTACACAAAGTGCCATGGCTAAAGAGCATTTCCATCAATTTGATGATCACTTACTGATTGCTTTGTTATTGACAATTTACCCCACAGATTATTTGGAACCGTGGCAAATGACACCTGCAACCACTTTTGTATTCATGTAACTGAAATTGCTCAGGAGCTGAGATAAAGAGCTTTGATGGATAGAATGCTTAAGGAATTGAAAATGAAGATAGAGAATATATAAAAACATATTGTTTGTCCTTGAGATACAGACAATATGTGCAAGAGGCTGGCTAAGTGCATGTCTTTCCTGTCTCTCATCTTCCTGAAGTAACATTTAAGTGGGATAGATATGAGAATAAATCTACCTCTGGTTCTTAACTCTTACAGGGTTTAGAGGATGTGTGTAGAGAATTGACACAGATATTCAAGTGATCTTGTCTGTGACTCTGCATAGAAATATTTTCACCCAGGAGGTTTTCAGTGTGGGACTACTCTTCTCAGACAAAGAGAGATATGAAGCCAACATCTCTAGACTGAGCATCCTGAACAAGAGCTTTCCAATGAGTAGAAAGTATTACAACTCTTCTTCCTGTGAAGTTGTATATGAAAAGCTGATATTTCAGTATTATCTGAGAAGGATGCCCCCAAAGCATTGGAGCACCTTCTCCCTGGATTCTTCAGTGCTTACAGAATCATAGAATCATCTAGATGATTGAAAAAGACCCTCAAGATCATCAAGTCCAACCATTCACCTATCAAGTCCACCACTAGACCATGTTCCTAAGTGCAACACATATTTTAAATACCTCCAGGGATGAAGACTCCAGCACCTCCCTGGCCAGCTCATTCTACTGCTTAACCACACTCTCCTCAAAGAAATTCTCATTTGAGGAGATGTGGTACTTGAGATGTGGTCTCACCAGTGCCATGTACAAGGGGACAATCACTTCTCTAGTCCTGCTGCCACACTATTTCTGATGCAGGCCAGGATGCTGTTGTCCTTCTTGCCCACCTGTGCACACTGCTGGCTCGTGTTCAGCAGGCTGTTGATCAGCACCTCCAGGACCTTTTCTGTTGGGCAACATTCCAGCCACTGCTTCCTAAGTTAATACGATTGCATGTGGTTCATATGACCCAGGTGGAGCACCCAGCATTAAGCCTTGTTGAATGACTTACGAGGGCTGCTCTGAAAGTAATGCCTCCTATTTTATTACGTGGGCCCACGATGTCAGACGTGGATGTTGGTGGTATGGCAGTAGAGGCTGAGCCTTCCCACGAATATTCCATTCCATTTCTTTGCCATATGACAAGCATGAGGGGCAGTCTGAAAAAATGGTGTCTGACATGGAAGTGTGTATGAAGCAAAAATGTGAAACTCAATTCCTCCATGTGGAAAAAATGGCACCCACTGACAATGCTTGCTGACCATTTATGGGGACCAAACAGTGGATATGAGCACAGTGAAGCAATGGTGGTGCGTTTCAGCAGTGGTGACAGCGACAGTGGTCACCTTCGTTGGTGCACATTTTTACAAGCGCAGCATGCAGGCTCTTGTTCATCACTGGTGAAAGTGCACAGCTAATGGTGGTGACTGTGATGAAAGATAGTGTTCTGTATCTGAGAATTTGCTTTATCAAATTGTATTATTGTGCTCATTGTATCTGTTGTAGCTCCCATGTAAATAAATTGGAGGCATTACTTTCAGAGTGACCAACTTAGCATTTGGATGAGGCCCACTGATCCAACCTATTCAGATCCTACACAGAGCCTTCCTACCCTCAGGCCCAACTTCCTATTCTCCTGCCCAACTTGGTGTCATCTGCAAACTTCCTGAGGGTGCATTCAATCCCCTCATCAAGATCATTGACAAAAATATTACACCAAACCGGCCCCAACAATGAACCCTGGGGAACACCACATATGAGCAGTTGCCTACTGGATTTAACTCCATTCACAATGAAACTTTGGGCCTGGCCATCCAGCTGGTCTTTTACCTAGCAAAATGTACAGCCATCCAAGCCACGAGCAGCCAGTTTCTCCAGGAGAAGGCTGCACTAAGCTCCTCACTGCAGAGCACTGCTAGCTGTAAATGTAGAAATGCCTGGAAGAAGATCTTGAGGTCCCTGAGGCACTTTAATGACATTCCAATATTCCCATGGCACATGATTGCAGAGAGGGTTTCTGAAGGTGTAGGCACTTTCAGTTCGGTTGAGTAGGAATTTGGCGCGCAGCTGTTTTGCACCTTAAATATTTGTTGCAGGTTTCTTGTAACAGTTCTTCCACACCAACATTTTCTCCCCCTTTATGAGAAGAACTCAGGAAACAGCTGTACCCATAATTCTTAACATTTCATTATTTCTCAGGTTGCCACTAGACTAATGATGGAAAAGGCAGCTAAAATTTATGGTATGCCAAAGGCCCATCTGTGGGAAGCTAATTGTTTTTCCTCAGCCACTTCCATATTTATTTTCTTCTTCATCATCTCTGTAGCTGCATTTGAACCAGAGGCCACAGCAATCATGGCAACCACCCACACTGACAGCACATGCTTTTATTTTTCTTGGCAAAAATTATTTATCCAGCTTGTCAAGTTGCTGATGACATTGAAATAGCATCTGTTTCACACTGTCTGCATCACTTACTGCAGAAAGACACAGTTCTCTGGCCTGTTTTATTGATTCTCGTGACGTTTATCTCTGTTTAAGTTTTCTGTTCTTGGCATCTTTCCTTTCTCTTGGCCTTGGCTTGTTAACTGTATCCTTGTTCATTTTATTGGTTTATTTGCTGCAGCTAAGAAACAATTTCATTCTTGCAGCTAGCTCTTTCCGAAGACCAGTCTCCAAATCTTTCCATTGTTCCCTGCACTGTTGTGGAGCTGTGCAATCCAGACATACTCCCTGGAGCAATGCTTTACTTGCTCCACAACACTTCTGTGATAAAACACAAAATTGCTTGGAAAGTAGGAAAACACTACTGTGCAATAGGCAAAATAGTTGCAAAAAGAGACAGTAAGCCAGGTAAGCTGCCACCTCAGATGTTGAAAGCTGTGACTCTCAGAAGCATCACAGTAATGACTGCGCCAGCTATCCCTAGGAGAATGAGATCATGGTTTAGACAACTCAGTCCTCATCTGCTAGAAGCAGCTCAGTTCAGGTAGTAAATAGAAAAAAGAAAAGTCGTAGAATATCCTGAGCTGGAAGGAACCCACAAGGATCATAGAATCATAGAATCATAGAATGGTTCAGGTTGGAAGGGACCTTAGAGATCATCTTGTTCCAACCCCTCTGCCATGGGCAAGGACACCTCCCACTAGACCAGGTTGCCCAAAGCCCCATCCAGCCTGGCTTTGAATACTTCCAGGGAGGGAGCATCAACGACTTCCCTGGGCAACCTGTTCCAGTGTCTCACCACCCTCACACTGAAGAATTTCCTCCTTATATCTAGTCTAAATCTACCCTCTTCCAGTTTATAACCATTACCCCTTGTCCTGTCATTATCTATCCTTGTAAAAAGCCCCTCCCCAGCTTTCCTGTAGGCCCCTTCAGGTACTGGAAGGCTGCTATCAGGTCCCCCCGCAGCCTTCTCTTCTCCAGGCTGAAGAGCCCTAACTCAGCCTGTCCTCGTAGGGGAGGGGCTCCAGCCCTCTGATCATCCTCGTGGCCCTCCTCTGGACCCGCTCCAACAGCTCCACATCCTTCTTGTGTTGGGGGCCCCAGAACTGGACGCAATACTCCAGGTGAGGTCTCACGAGAGCAGAGTAAAGGGGCAGAATCACCTCCCAAGACCTGCTGGCCACACTTCTCTTGATGATCATCAAGTCCAGCTCCTGGCTCCAAGGAGTTACTGTGTAACACAAAGCATACCTCATTTCCAAGATCTTTCAAGATCCACATTTTTAATCCTCTATTTACCTTACTTAAATGACATTTCAGAGAAGTGTACGCAGGTGGGCTCTGTAGTTGTCCATGTGGATGGTGGCTCTTCTGTTTTTTTTCAACAAGCATGTGTTTGCATAAGAAACATATTCCATCCCTTCTCCAGCTGAAATGCGTGAAAAAGTCTTGTGCTTTCCAGAAAAGTTCCTCAGTATTGCCATTGCAAACGGGCATTGATCCTTCCTCTAGTAATACTATTTCACTCTGGACTGCCTAGCTATATGCATTTATATAGGAAGCGTGAGTGTATTAATCTGGTTATCAAGGTACTTACTGTGAAGTTGGTGAGAACTTGGTATTAAACATAAGAAAACAGAAAGCTATCTGTAACGTATTTTTAAAACACTTATTTGAAAAGAAAAAAAAGGTGGCAAGCTTACTGGTCTTATCATATCTTAGTGGGTACCACCTTCTGGGCCAGAAGTCTTGCATTTCAGCCATCTCTAGTATCATTAGCAGTACTTGCAACACTTGCTTTTCCTAGATTTGGAAAACATACTCATGGTGTCCTGAAGTAAACTTTAAAATAGAAAATTATTTCTCGAATTCCTCTTGGACCCGCTGCATGAATGGACAGCCCTGGAGGGTTAGCAGGTTTACTGTTACCAGAAACTTAAGCTGTTTGCACTTACATGTACATGAATAAAATTCTGGCTTTAGACTCCAGCTCAGTCACCCCAGATACACAGGTGTTAAGTGTGGCTGGAGCATATTGGTACCCCAAGTACCACCTCTGCTTCTTTAATCGTGAGCTTATTGTTTAGTTGCTCTGTTGTGCACATTTGCCTGCTAAACGGAACCCCTCTGTGAATTTGCTTTTCAAACCATGATTCACACCACTTACTTCTGGTGTTCTAAACTAAATTCTTTTCTTCCTGATGGGACCATATGCCTTAGATTGCCTTAAGACAAATGTGCCTTTATTCTTTGGAGAATTGCTATCAGACTGATATTTTTTTAAAGAGATATTAAAGAATGGATGATTGAAGATTATAAATAAATATAAGAATTCTTGGTGAGCTGCGTTGCTCTTAGGGAGCTGCACTGCATAACTACTTGACCTCAGCGCTGGTTTATGTCAATCCTTTGCAAGGTTCAGTGCTGCATTAAGTATATGCCTAGAGCATTTGACATTCAAGCTCAATCTACCACACTGTAAATCACATGCATGTGTGATTCTTGGCAAATTAATGAACTTTTTTCTTGCTTGAAAGTAACTGTACTGTCCTTGGACTTGCTAAAAAGAGACTAACCCTACTAAATTGTAGTCAGAAGTGAGCCATTTCACTTATTAGTCAATATTATTTGCTAGATTTCTGTGATTAAAACTGTAACAGTCTCCTGAGCAAATTCCACCACGAGGAGCAACTCTATTCCAATTACCTTAGGGCATGTCTACACAGGAAGGAACAAACTGAACCATGCTCTCTCTGCTAACGCTCTGAAAAGGCCAGATATAATCTAACGTGGGTCCAAAAGCAGCATTAGTGTGGCACCGTGCCCAAGCTAATAAGTCTTATTGACAAGACTCAGACCAGATACAGAAGTAGGCTGGTGCGGTGCCAACACTTTCCCCTCACGTCACCACTCAGAGCTGTCTTCTTCACAGGGTATTTCCTCTTCACTCCCACATTTTGGCAATCATGGGTGCCTCAGGCTGCACATGGCTCAAACACTTGAGCAAGGAGGGTGGTCTAATTCCCTGGACTCTTTGGTTCATACTGTATCCAGGCTGCTCTCCAGCCATACCCGCAAGATCAGATTTCTTGCATGTTCACACTGTCACATCACACCCAGGCAGTCATGTGTGGTTTCTCTCTGTAAAGCTGCACAGTCCATGCAGGGTGCTCAGCCATCTCTCATCCTGGTCTACCTGCACCATCACTTAGTAGTGCCCCCTGGAAAGTAGGTCCTTCATAGCGTGCCAGAACTCCACATCTGTCTCCACAGAAGGGCAATGTGCACAAGTGGTCTCCAAGACTGGCCATCGTGCCTGCCTAGAGTGCTAGTAGACCAAGATCCTCTGTCACCAGAGAACAGAAGTCCGGTGAAGAAGGCACTACATTGATTGCCTTTTTGGCACATTACAGCACAAAGACAATACTTTAAATTCAGGAATACACAGGCAGAAAGACAGAGATATTTCAAATAAGATCTGACTTCTGTCAAGCAGAAAACGTTATCTTTTCAGAGTCCAGCACCCATGATGCTTCAAACTTTCTGTCTCCTTTTCTGCTAAAGCTTGACCTTTCATTCTCTGTTTCTGGACGCTGAAGTGCCAGGCAAAAGGGAAGAAAGCCAAGACACACACGGAGCTGCCCAAGCCGTAGCCAGCTCATTGTCTGGTGGAGAGTGCACACACCACACACTTAGCACTGCCTTCCCTCTGCAGCAGCTCCAGAGGCCAGCCTGCTCCTCTCCAGCTTGGAACTCACATGGGCTCCCTGCACAAGGATCTTATCCTGATAAGGACCTCTCAGCAGCAGAGGTTTCCTGAGGAGGTGTGCCTTGGGAGGAGATCTCCTTGGAGCTCCTGTGCTGGAGTGGAGGACTGCTTGCCATAGGAATTATCATGAGAATGTCTTTCACTGCTCCCTGCTGATGTCAGGCCACCTGTGTTCTTTCTGGTATGGACACCAAATGTGGCATAGGCAAACTGGAGCTGCTATATCAGAACATCTACACTAATGTTACTTGTGAAAATATCCAATAATAGGCTCTACAGACTCACTGACACCCTTGGGACAATTAAAATTTTGCTGCTGGTGTGTGTGTTTACACGTTCCTGGCAGAGATAGCAATAACAGAGAGTGTCATCTCACAGAGAGGTTAAATGATGAACAGTTACGTATTCTGTCTGGTGGAGCAGAACTGCTCCTGTCTTTCCTTTGGCATCTAGCATTTGTATGTCAGAGCAGAGCAAAGTGCTTATCAGCCTTGCAGGCACCTAGTCTGGCTCTTTCCCTTGTCTGCCTTTTATTCTGCTTGGTCCTTCTTTCCCATTTCTCAAAGCCACACTTAGTGACTCCCACTCTCGGTCTCCATTAACTCTCTGCCATTACACTGCCATAGAGGAGAGAAGCTCCTGTCCTGGCTTTAATGCTGTACTTCTTCCTAAACAAGAGTTTACAGTACAGAGAAAATAATGAAGATTTTGAGTATCATAGCTCTTCCAAAGGCCCAGGAAACAAATCCTTTTCATAGAAAACGAGTGAGCTTAGGCTGTCCAGGAATGACTGAGGTGGCTGTTCACTACATTATCTCTAGATCCATAACTTTCTAAGGGATGGAACACCTTTCCAACGAGGACAGGCTGAGAGAGCAGGGGCTCTTCAGCCTGGAGGAGAGAAGGCTCTGGGGAGACCAGATGGCAGCTTCTCAGTATCTAAAGGGGAGCTACAAGAAAGAGGGGGACAGACTCTTTAGCAGGGTCTGTGGTTATAGGGCAAGGGGAAATTGTTTCAAACTAGAAGAGGGGAGATTCAGATTGGACATAAGGAAAAAGTTTTTTACAGTAAGAATGGTGAAGCACTGGAACAGGTTGCCCAGAAATGTGGTAGAAGCCCCATTCCAGGAGACATTCATGGTCAGGCTGGACTGGGCTCTGAGCACCCTGATCTAGCTGTAGATGTCGCTGTTCAGAAGAGCTGGACTAGATGACCTTTAAAGGTCCTTTCCAACTCTAACGATTCCATGATTTTGTGATAACTAAGGAAAAATCTTTACAGTCCTGTCTTTGATCATATCCCAAAACATTAACCCAGTTCTGGGCAAGCATGGAAATACGAGAACATACAAGAGACCCTTATGGGGTTTGGAGTGAGCTCCATGAAGATTTCCACTTCGTCCAGCATTGTCTGATGTTTGAATAGGGTGGGTGGTTCTCAGGACTGACCTGACCAAGCAGTGTAAATTGTGATTCTCACGATTTCTAATAAGGGCCAGCCTTACCTAACACTAGATTCAATGAACTTGGGTTGAGAGGCTTAGACTGCAATGACCTATGCCAAGAAATCTCTTCTAAATGTTTGTAGCAAATCCATATAGCTCTTAGAAACACTTTTGTGACCACAGATACAAGGAATTTTTATTTATTATTGTGGCTATGGAAGCAATCTGCTAATGGATAGCAAAGGAGTAGTTTGAGAACAATACTCAGAGATTCAGCAAGACTCTTCTCCATACTTTGTATGATGAAACCACAGACTAGAAGGATGGGGGACCAGGAGGGAACCACGAAGTATCAAAAATGCATTTTTAAGCCCTCATCTTGATTGTCTTGTTAGATGGAACAGAATTTTCCTATGGAATATGAAGTATTAGGGCTTTCTGAGGTCAGATGCTGACCTGGCACTATGAACCCATTATCCGGAGGCAGATTTTAAATGCATTGGATTGACATGAGGGTGAATTATTATGGTAAAGAAGAGCTCTGGATATATTTACACAAAAACCAAGCAGACACACTCTGAACTCTATCACTTAAAGTTACAACGCTCCTTTACTGGATGGCAGTCATGGAATTAGCATTGCAGAAGTCACCGTAACTGTGCTGGAATGGTATTCTGGGAAAGAAACTCAACAGGGGCAAGAAAACAGAGATAAAATGGAACAGATCGAAAAGTAGCAACTTGAAAGAGCCCCTGCGGCTTGTGTAGGAAATTGGACGGGCAAGGTACATTATCTCTCAAGGCAGGATGGATTTTCAAGCTGCCATAGACTTGAATGAAAATGGGTATGATATTCTCTCAGGTTGATTAAAGTGCTGCTGCTGATTTCAGAGGTACAAGATTGAGTCCTGAGGTCAGTTCTGTGCAGGGGAGGGTGGAGAGAAGGTGCTATGTAAAGAAAAGGAAATAAAAGCAGAAAGGAGTTTTCAGACTGCCTTGATTCATGGACCTCAACAATAATCGCACATCACCTTTCTGTCCACAAGCTATGGAGTCAGGCAGACCCCTATGGATCAGACAGCACACCTGAAAGTCCTCAGAGGGAGATTCACACAGGTGGCTCTCAGCCCCAGCTAGGTCTCAAAGGCTCCCTCTAGTTTCTGAAAAGCAAAAAGCTTCTTCACTGGTTGCTCAGAAAACTCAAAGGAAGATTCTGCTCCAACAGTCCACTTGAATGGTTTAGCTTGCACATTGCTATGGCAAGCATAGAGACATAACATAGACACTCAAATTAGGTGCTTCAAAGAAAAGATCTGAAGAGTTTCTTTTGAAGTTTGGGGCTGATAATCTTTTGCTCTCATTTTGCTAAAAAACAGCTGGAAATTGTTCTTGTGATGCATGGCATATATGCACTGGTAACCACTTTTGAGGCACAACCAGTAAACAGAGAAGAGCAATGTTTGGTCAGACCAAAGGTTTTCCTGACTTGATATACTCTTCTTAACAGCAGCCCCAAAAAGAGACTTGAGTAAAAGTAAGAACATAGTGAGCATGTATGGTTTTTCCCATGCATGTTTATTCTCCCAGACAGCAGGCATTGTCAGCACAGGACATCCTAATCCAAACATAGGATTCTGTGGTCTGTTTGTCTTCCATGAATATGTGCAGCCTCCCCTGAACCTAGATTAATGAATGTCACATGACTATAAAATCAGCACCAGCTTTGCAAAGTGAAGACGTGTGGCAGAAACCATCTCTGCCAGGAAGAGAATCTAAATGGGGACCACAATGAGCAGAGAAAAGAGAATTTAGCTTCCTACAGAGTTTTTTTGTTTGTTTGTTTGTTTTTGGGAATCTCTTTATATATACTCTACTTTTAAGATAGATTGTGGAAACCATGTGCTCCTCTATATTAGGAATAATGGTGCTACAAGAGAAAAATATTAGCGTTGTTAGCCTGGGAAAATTTTGTGGTTCTTGCAACAACTAATTTCCTTCTGTGCCTTTCCATCAGAGATGTGAATGGGGATCAGTTGGCTGAAATCTGCAGATAGGAGAGTAGATAAGGACCTCTTGATAGTTGGCAAGTACAAAGTGGTCCACTTTAGGACTGAGAAACCTATTTCAGTTGGCTGTACTTCACTGGAATTTTTTCAGGTCTACAAATCAAAAACTCTTGAAGACTACAGAAACAGACAAAGAGAAAAACATCAGCTTCAACATAATTATACATGATCTTATAAAAAAGTACTGTTAGTCAGATTCATACACCTATTCCAGTATTTACTTCTTGACTGCATGAACTTGACCAGTTCACAGTTCCCTATGGCTTAAAATATGGGAATGTAAGAAAATTGTATGAATTACTCTTACCTTAAGCAAAACAGGAGTCTTAAAAAGCCCCAGCCATGAAGTTTGTCATTGCCTGGAATAAATGCTGTAGATTTTCCAAAGAACTTCAATAATAATTGCTGGCATAAAATATTCACTTACATAACTTTATAAATAAGATAGCAGAGTCATGCTATGGTCAGTTTGAAAGCTAAATAACTTGCCAGAGTTATTTCACAAAGGTCTGAGATATTTATGTATCAGGAAGGCAAAACCTCAAAAAAAAAAAGAAAAGAAAGAAAGAAATACAGACTTTTTTTTAGCTTTTCTATCCATAAAGTGCTGGAGGATCAACTACACAAAATGCTTGCTGAAAATCCTATCACAGGTCTTTTCTTTGGTATAGTCAGAAGCACGTTAAATGGCAACTTAACGTGAATTCACCCACAGGTGAATTCAAAATATCTACAGCTAAAGAAGAGATGATTCAACTGATAATAAATTGAAACTGTGTGAGCAGGCTGAAGAGAACAGGTCAGTTGCTACAATAATTTTGCACATGTGCTTTTCAGCTGCATGTCAGCTCCTCAGGCATGACCACCATAAACCTCTTGCTGGTACAGCAGACCTTCAGAACTTGTCACCATCGCTAGTCCATGGAAACAGCAGACATACATTCTAAACAAACCTCCTTTTTAATGAATAACAGATCATTTCAGAATCGCAGATACATAGGGCTGGGAGAGAACTTGAGGGGTTGCCTTGTCTCTCCTCTTGCTCCAAGACAGGAAAAATTATGCCAGACATGCCTGCCAGGTATTTGCTTAAGCTGCTTGAAAAGACCTTCAGTGAATGAGATTTCACAATGCTTCCAGGGAGGCTGCTCTAGCACATAACTATTCCTTTAAGGGAACAGCTCTTTTCTTAATATACCACTCTCAGACTGGACTGTTTACTGATTTGAGATAGTCCACATGACTATACAAATATATCCCTCTGTGCCCCAGGTTTACTCTGTCTCAAATAATCTTCGTTCCACAAGTTCCAGTTTAAGATGTTTGTACAAATTCACCTTCATTTCTGAAATTCATGCTGGAGTGTTGCATTTACACCACCTACAGAAACTGCAGCCACTCTCATCTGTACAATTTGACTGCTAATCTAGAATGTAGATTGGATGCCTTGGGGTTATTGATGATGTTGCAAACCTGAACAAAAACTCAGCTCAATTTTAAGATTGGAGACCAAGTTTTTAGACTAGAGGGGAAAATCAGTCTTTATAACACAGAAAAAGGGCAAATTGGATGTTATTTAGTAACTTTCAGAGTGAACATTTCTACAAAGAAGAAAAATAGCTTTGTAATTTAAATTCTTTGGAGTACTTGGTTTTTCCAAATAATCTGTCAGTGTGAATTTCCGGTTATCTGATCGAAAAAGTGAAGCGCATCAAGTCAGAAATAGGATAAAATTACCTTCAGCCACTGCATTTTGATCATTTACAGCATGGACTGCTTCATTTGCAAACATCCACTGAACAGTTCTCTTCTCAAAGAAATGAAATGCAGAGGAACAAGCACGACTGGAGGAAAGCTATGTGCAGCCACAGGAAACAGAGCAAAACTAGAGAACTGATTTCAGTGCTGGAGAGAGATTCACTTCAATAAACAGTTTACACAACCTTTTGACAAAGGCTAATAATTCTGCCTCACAAGCATTTCTACAGGAGGAAGGAGACGATTAGCAGGAAATAAATGATCTTATAATAACAACTACCCCGCCACTATACGTTAGGAATGCATCAGCTTGCTTTTATACTTTTAAGCATGCAATAAAAGAGCTTCACATTCAGTTGCTGGCTCATTCTATGGCAAACCAGAAGTTAAAGAGTGTCTTTCAGTATTCACATGATGGTACAGACCAAGTTTAATCAGCTCCCCTCCTCCCCAGATAGATCAGCCACATGACTGAAGGAATACCGCATTGCTTTTATTCTCAGCGAGAGGTGATAACTCATTATAGGTGCAAAAATGTGCCTCTAGCCTACTGCACATTGAGAGCACGAACATTGAATTAGGACAGCGGGAACCTGGAGCAGGACTTCCAAATTGTGAGACACAGTGTAGTGCTTAACTCAATAAACAGAGTTCACAGAGCTCAAGGCTATTAACATAGTAAGCTGCTCTCCCAGTACAAACTAAATGTCACGCTTAGATGAAGTAAAAATCTGCACGTAGTAGTAAACAAATCAAGGCTCTCTTTTTTCTTTTCCTTGATTGAAGATTGGGAACAGGAAAAGTGCCTGCTAGAATTTTAGTATTCTAACGTGATACTTCCTTTAAAGTATAATTCACTGATTTATTTTCAAAAAGTGAGAGAAATGTCTTCCATTTTAATGTTTCGGTTTCTTACTTGTTTTATTTCTTGAACAAGTACCCAACTCTTGGATAATTCTTGTTCAAACAGGATACCAGCAACTACATCCAAGCCTCATGCTGTGGTTTCTAGACCAGTAAGTGAGACGGTTTTCACGATTTTCAGTCCTATTACTTCTTCTACTGATTGAATGAATGCTGTCTATTCACCAGCAAGTGAGCCAGTCTGAGTTTTAAAATGGAAGCAATTCTGCTGGGCTTTCATACAGTGCTAACTGATCTTTATAGAAAGCATGAGAGAATTTTTGTTAAGAAACTACATTTTCCTTTAAAAGACTGAAGTGCTTCACAAATTGAATAAGAAAATCCTCCCCAGTTCCCAACTCTCCATGCTGTACAGCCCAATTTTTGTCAATAACTGTCTCAGGAATCACACAGGCAGACCTGGAAGGACATCCCTGGAACTACTGCTTGATGGGGACAAAAACCATGAAAGTGCCTTCAGGATATGCTGCCAACATATGGTGGACTACAAAATCATTCCTGGCAGATAATGGAAGAAGTAATTCAAATCTAGGCTCCAGGATTTCATTTCTCTCTTATTCTTTTTTTTTCTCAGCAGAGGTGCACTAAATTATATATACACTTACATTGCTAATGAGAGTGCCTACAACTGTATTTACATGGATAATTATTTATGACAAGACGTGAGAAAATCTTTTTTCTATGGGGTTAATCTAACCACACTCTGATGGGAGCTGAATTTCCTAACATGTTGATTTACATGACACGGTCAACTTCTTTTGGCCAACCTTCATATTATGTGTTAGAGCTCTGCAGTGCAAGAGCTGAATTTTACTATTTTGCTATAATTTATGCAGTTACAGGGGAGTTGCGCTCTTCTCAGTTAAAAAAAAAAAAAAGAAAAAAAAAAAAGACTGAGCAGCAGTAATTGGAAATGACATTGGTGAATATCCTACCTTGCAGACACAGTTCACTCAAGTTTCTGTAGTTATTCTATTACCCTAGAATTACTTGTTTTCTTTCATGCTATCTTCCAAGTGATGGACAGATGGAAATCCATCTGTGACATCATTTCTCTGGACTTCAAAATGGGAAATCAAGGACAGTCATTGGAAGCTTTTGTAAAAAGAAAAAATGATCATTTAAAATAAAAACATTCCCTGGTTCTCACAGTACAATCATCCATGAGTATTTCAGATGTATAAAACTTGTAAACAATCGATAGACCAGTAATCCTTGGCTATTTCTAGGCCGGCCCCATTCTAATTCTCAATGAATTCAAGGGCAGTATTTTTGCTGGTTGATTTCAGATCAAGCATTGAATATCTATTCCATCATTGAATCATTTCAGTGTACACATAATTTACAACAGAAAACTGCAGTTGTACCCAGCATGTTTGTGACAGGGCAGTGAACAGCACGCTGATATTATATAAGGGAACTTTAAAATCTCCTATTTTCTTTCCAGATTACTTGACATTCCCCTTTTACAATTTTCTTTTACTGTTCTCCCTAGAAAGTCTGTTGATCATAGACTGAAAAAAGACATTAACATTTCCTGAAGATTCTTGTGAAGCTAATTCAGAATAACCTGCAAAATTTGGATTCAGCCACCCAGCCCTTGGATGTGTGAAGCAATTCTTAGCACTTTAAAGCCTTTTACATTCCACAAAACTTTTGCATTGACATAGCCATTGTGCCTGAGGGAATCATCTTGTCCCAGCCACCAGGTGTCTGGAATCCAGCTTGAACAATTTTCTATTCCCCTGATCCAAAGCCAAAAAATACCCATGTTAACAAATACCATGACCTTTAAGTGGGAAAATTATACATTCCTTAGCCTGAGTCCTTCTTTCCTTGCTATCACAGAATCACAGAATTGTAGGGGTTGGAAGGGACCTTGAGAGGTCATCAAGTCCAACCCCCCTGCCAGAGCAGGTTCCCTACAGCAGGTTGCACAGGTAGGCGTCCAGGTGGGTCTTGAATATCTCCAGGGAAGGAGACTCCACAACCTCCCTGGGCAGCCTGTGCCAGTGCTCCGTCACCCTCACTGTGAAGAAGTTCTGCATATTGGTGCGGAACTTCCTGTGCTCCAGCTTAAGGCCGTTGCCCCTTGTCCTGTCCCCACTGACCACCAAAAAGAGGTTCCCCACCTCCATTTGCCTCCCGCAACTAAGATACTTATAAACATGGATCAGGTCCCCTCTCAGCCTTCTCCTCTCCAGGCTGAACAGACCCAGCTTACTGAGCCTCTCCTCATAGGGGAGNCTCTCTCAGGCTGTTGATTTATCAAACGTTAGAAAAGTGGGATATTGTTTGGTTCATGTAAGGTGCAAGAGAGATGGGCTCAGATGCAGAAGCAACCACAAGATTTTCTCCATGCCATTAGTGCAGAGATTTTCATTTCAGGTTTGCAAAGCACATGTTCTTATGTCCCTTCTGTTCTGACCACCAAGAGTGCATTTACTCTCTTTGCACATCCACTGTTTACCTGGAGATGCTCACATTTATGTGGAAATACAGTTGCTTCCCCAATTAGGTCTGATCCCATTGGTGTGTGCATGGACCTAAACCTGAAATGGCCAGTAAAAAGTTTTGTGCATTTCCCACTGAAGTTGCTTATGGCTGGAGTCCTCATCTGAGATATAGGAAACCAGGGTAGAAGACCTTTTTGTAGAGCCCACATCACAGGTTAATGTGAGTCAGGACTTCACTGCAAGTCTTGCTTTCTCATCTAGTGCACATTTAATTAGTTTACAGAGTCAGAAATTTGCAAGAATAAAGCTGGTTAGTGAGGGCATGTTCCCTGAGACAGAGGATCAATCAACCAGAACAGAGATTTAACCCAAGTTTCCTGTGTGAGTTAAAAACTAGGAAGCTGATTGATCTCAGCAGTATCCTCCATCCCTTAACAAACACCTCATAGACGTGTCTGGGAATCGATTCGTCAGTGTCTAAATAGCCTGGGAATTAGCCATTACAAAACTGCAATTAGGTTTTGACAAGGCCATTTAAAACTCACCTCCTCTGAGAACGGAGAGCAGGTAGAAAGAGGGGAAAACAACGATGCCCCAGCGCTTCCAGCAGCTTTAGTTCCACTTCCAAAAGCTAATTGATTTTGGCACACAAAGGTTTTCTGCTGAGACTGTTGTCCTTAGATTCCTTAGGTGTTAAACAGTCCCTGTTTCCTACTTCTCTCTGTGTTTCAGCCGCTTGTATTTATGTCTGCAGATAGTTAGGTGAGAGTTCCTTATCCTAAAATGGAGTTTAAAACTCAACCCTAGATCCACAGATTAATGACAGGAATTTCTAAAAATTGTCATAGGAGCTTTCGTCAAGTATGAATGAATGTCAGTTTTGCATATTACATAAACAACTGTATGTCATTGCTCTCGCATTGCTCTTGTGACTGCATTTTGGGGTAAGATGCCATCTTTCGCCATCTCCCATAAACAAAGAATCCAAATCACTTTAGCTCCCATGTCAGGAAATTTTCAAACAAATTCTGTGTTAGCCAGCATAACTTTCATTCTGTTCCACTTCACAGAGATTTCTCAAGCTTTTTCCAGTTTACCAACTATACTCTAATAATATGTAGCAAAATGTACCACTTTAATATGCATTGTACTCTCTTGTCCATATTTAACTCTCCCAAATATTTGTCTGACAAAGACAGAATCTTTCTTTTCCTTCAGTCCTGTTGGAATCAGAATGAATCGCTACAATCAGAAGTTTCCTCCTAATGATTTTTGACCTTTTACTATGATTTCTTTTTTTTTTCTTTGCAGATAATATTTCCCATATTCTATAAAACAAACCTGGCCAGATGAGACAGTTATTTGTCTGGATGAATCCCTTCCTGCAGTCTCAGTGGGGAGCTACCTACTCACTCAGCACTATAAACGTGGAGCTGCTCTGCAATCAGTTATTAATAGTGCCCATTAGCTCTCTGAGGTGTTTGCAGTGTGACTGCAGAGGACTAGTACAGTAGAGAAAGTCTGGGACACAGCATGAAGGAAAAGCATGCAGAGCCACCTAACAGCATGGAGCTCACAGAGGCAGCAGCTTGTGCAGAAAGGAGCCAGGAATTCAGCTTAGCACAGTAAACACAGGGTAGTGGTGATGCCACGGGGCACAGCTCCAGCAGCTGCCAGAGCAGCTACCCCCATAACATAGGGATAGGTACCACAGGGTTACAAGCACAATGGAAGCTGTGTAGAATTTTCCTGGTTTTAAATCTTTTTCTTTTAATAAGCTCTGCTATGTTGCAATATAATTAGTAGATTGGTTTCCAGGAGGCTGTTTGGCTGCTGTGCACATCTGCCTGCAGGATCTCGAAGAGATGACCCTCTTATATTCAGACCTGAAAGAGACATGGAAATGATACTCAGGACACAGTAACCTTGTCCAAGATACAACATACTGAATTTTGGCACTACAGAAGACTGTCACAGAGAAGAGGAAATGCTAGGTTGAGGGATCAGCTCACTCTCTAACAATAAAAAATATTTACTGTTCTGGTCATCCTAACAGGCCATAATAGGGAGACTAAAGTTGTTTAGGTGATGCAAATCACAGGGCTTCTTTTTCCCATTTCTGTGATGATCAGTATGTCAAATGACACATACAAAGGATTTAAAGATTGTTGTGGTTTGACCCAGTAGATAGCTAAGTCCCACACAGTCATTCACTCACCCCCCCACATCCCAGAGGGAGGGGGGAGAGAATTAGGAGAAAATACAGTAGAACTTGTGGATTGAGATAAAAACTATTTACTAAGACAGAAAAGGAAATGAATAGAAATAGCAGTAATTACACACAGTGATACCCAAAGCAAGGGCTCACTACCCACCAACTGATGCCCAGGCAGTTCCCGAGCAGCAGCTCCTCCCCGGCTAACTCCCCTCCCTCATATTTACATGATGTCATATGGTGCGGAATATCCCTTCGGTCAGTTTGGGTCAACTGCCCTGGTCCTGTCCCCTCCCAGCTCCCTGTGCTCCCCCAACTCCTTTGCTGGCAGAGCAGTACAAGAAGCAGAGAGACTGAAACATTCTTGGCTCAGTTCAACACTGCCAGGCAGCAAATGTAAACAATGAATATGCCATCAGCTTTGTTTTCTTCATAGAATCATAGAATGGTTCAGGTTGGAAGGGACCTTAGAGATCATCTTGTTCCAACCCCCCTGCCATGGGCAAGGACACCGCTCACTAGACCAGGTTGCCCAAAGCCCCATCCAGCCTGGCTTTGAATACTTCCAGGGAGGGGGCATCCACAACTTCTCTGGGCATTCTTCTTCTTCTTATGGAATCAAAACATAGCCTCATACCACATACTATGAGAAAGACAACTTCTGTCCCAACTAGAAACTAAGACAAAGATATATTCATGTATTTGAGTCTTAGTCATCTTAATAATTACTTCCCAGGCCAGTCTCTACCTACATGACAGTTAGAAGCAATACCTTAAGATCTTTATCCCACATCCAACAGATATCTTGAGTCTTCATAAAATCTCAAGTTATGCACAGACATGTCTATAAATATGAACTGAACTTAGGCTCAAATAAGAAGAGAAGTATGCTTTCTTCAACCCATCACATTTCCACTGTGCATTAGAACTGTGGTGGGTTGAAAAAACCATAATTATCAACTTATTACAGTTGAAACAACTTACAGAAAAATTACTTATTAAAGCAACTTCATAATAAACAAGGACAAAAAATGCTCTTCATCCTGGATAAAGGTCTGTCATCACAACTCCTATAGTCATTGGGCTCCATGTGAGATCATAGAATCACAGAATCATTACGGTTGGAAAAGACATCCAAGGTCATCCAGTCCAACCCTCCACCTACCACCAAGATTACCCACTAAACCACTAAACCATGTCCCTCAGTTCCACATCCAGACCTATCTTGAACACCTCCAGGGACGGTGACTCCACCACCTCCCTGGGCAGCCTGTTCCAGTACAGAAGAAGGTTTACAGTCACTCAGATATTTTCCAGCAATACATCTCATCAGCAGATGCAGATTTACGGAGAAGGAAGGATTCATTTGAATCATTTCAGATTTGACAGACTTTCATCAAATTAACTCTTACTGGGTTTTCCCTCAGGTTAGGTATCCTAAAAGCTGAAGCATTGCTGTTCCCTAATAGTTTTGACAACTTCATTAGAATTATTATCTGCCAAAGCCAAGCAACACTAACTTCACTAGATAGCTACAAGGTCTGGGGAGTCATCATTTTACAAAAATTTGAAAAATTTATGTTTTCTTTCAAACACAGACTTTCAAAAAATGGAATTTCCTATGAAGCAGAAGCTTTTGGGCCAGCTCTAACAATGTTCAGCTTTGCAGATCAGGGAACAGAGGTCCTATTCTAAAATCATTACCAGAAAACTGTACTTAGTTCATGTCGATGCTGAGATTTTTGTTTGAGTATAGACTTCAGCATTAAGCTAGAAAATATAACATCACTGAGTCTAAATGAATCATTTGTAGAAATATATTAACAATATATCTTGCATCAACAGATATTTTGAGAAGACAGTGTCTGTGGGACACAGCTTATCAGGTAGCTTCCAGCCCTGGGACCCCAAACAAACAAGCTGAGTTTCTAGTTCTAGGAATTGCCACTTTGTGCCTTTGTTTTCCCATTAGTAAGACAGGATAATGAGATCTTCCTCCTTTAGAAGGCATTTTAAGACCTACTGGGGTTATGCTGATTAAGAAATAGTGATATTTGTTATTGCTATTATTTAAAATAATGAAAACAAATAAGCCATTGAATTAATTTTGAATTTTCCCAACTATCCCATTTGGATTTCTTGACTATCATATTAGACCTCTACAGAATCACTTAATAATGTCATATATAAACCATATGCTGTAATCGTGATTTTTAATATGTGAATAATATAGTCAATCCACAATAAATATAAGTCAGGAACCCACACTGCTACAAAAACCACTGATGGAAATCTGTGCTTAAACTGTGCAAAACACGGCTCGTTAAAATAACTGGCCAATGAATGTAATACCCCTAAAAATGCAGAGTTAACCACCATGAGGCACAAAGATGCCAAAAATTACTCTGGTCCCCTCAACAATTGCATCTTGAAGCATTTCTGCCCACAGACTCATAGGAACCATACTGCCTATGGCTAACCTGCAATTTGCTGAGGTACAATTCTGCCTGGAGCTGCTTTCAGTTCAGCATGGCCAGAACCTCAGCTGGGAGCAAGCCCAGGAGCTGTGTGCTGGGTCTTCCTCCCACTCCCCTGAACACATCCTCCCCTTGACCCACACATTCGCAACCTCAGCAAGCTGGCAGGGAAAACATTTGATACATCTTGTATGGATTTGGCTTGCTGTTGTTCGTATTATGCAAACAGTTCATG
Source organism: Penelope pileata (assembly GCA_013396635.1). Classification (NCBI taxonomy): domain Eukaryota; kingdom Metazoa; phylum Chordata; class Aves; order Galliformes; family Cracidae; genus Penelope; species Penelope pileata. The sequence continues at coordinate 990,813 of WBMW01000976.1, forward strand.
AGGCAGTGTGACCTGCCTGAAGGCAGGGTCAGTTGTCCGAGTGAAGCTCAGGGTTCCTGTACCATTTTCTGTCTGGTAACTCAGGCCCCCTTCACTTTTCTGACTGTTGCTGAATATCCCTGCTCAGAGCTCTGCATGGTGACTTTTATGTCTCTCCCCTCAGAGGGACTTTGAGAAACCAGAGCCCATCAACCTATCAGAAGTTCAGCCTATTTTTACTAATGCGCGTTACCTGACAGTTCTCAATTATACTTCAATAGTCTCTTACGAGGGCTCTTATCAAAAAATCTTTTGAAAATCCAAGTCTGCTGTTTCCACCAGGTCACTGGTATTAATACTCAAAAGAGCTCTAACAAGATAGAGAAGCACATTTTTTTCCTAGAGAAACAGTGTTGCTTTGATCCTGAGAAGCTATACTTGTCTGAGCATGGTGCTATTCTAGCCCTGACTGAACCCTCAATCAGGTTCCCTGCTATCGTCATAAAGGTCACTGATCTGTAATGCTTCAGATGGCCCTGAGCTTCGTTTGAAGATAAGCATCATGCTAATGAGTTAAGTTTTCAGGCCTTCTTGCTGTAAAGACTGTAATATATCCTTGTCAGCGTTGCTACTGCATAACGCTTTGTTTGTTTTCAAATCCTTGGATGAGTATCAGTCAGTCCGTGTGATTTACTGCTCCCTGATTTCACAAGCTGCACCACAGATCACTCTCTCCTTAGGAAATTCAGTCTATTAAAGGCCACAATATAATTTCAAATGCCCTTTAAATAGGATTTTCCCCATGTTCTACCAGAAAGATTTATGCACAAGCGTACTTTAATTCCTTGTTTATTCCTATTACACCTGATAGAAGAGAAAAAATCATGAGCAGATCTTTATTTAAAAATGCTTTATTTTTTACCACTGTCATTGGACATTATAAAGCTCACTGCGAGATTACAGAGGAGAGTTTGCTCAGCACGACTGAACCTAGCAACAAAGGAACAATCAGGTGATTTTTACCACTTTAACCCATGAGGGAAAAACCCTCACAGTTGGTCTGAATTCTCTCTGCAGGTGCCTTCTTTCCTCTGAGTGCAAAGGGAGCCCAAGGCAACTCCTAATTTGGGTCCATCAATCAAATTCCTTAAAGAAAGATGACTACAAGGAAGAAAAACCTCTCCGGAGTTTAATTTAGAGTTCCTTGGTCAGGGTCCTGCTCTGAAGAGTGTCTTTGCCTTCTCTAAGAGCCCACCTCTTTCTGCTCACTGTGCAGGGAGCAAGGAACTGCCCTCCCCAGGCACCTCCTCCCTGAAGTACACTCTCCTTTTTCAATTAGGAAGACAGTGATACATCCTAATTTTATGGGTAGACATTTTCCTCGTGTTTCATAAGGGTGATGTTTCCTGCTGGAAGACCCTTATAATGTTGTTCAGCCATCACTGTTTTTGAGAATCACCCGGTTCACCTGTCATATGTTGGTAGGATGGCTGCGCAGTTGAAGAGGAAAATATGAGCGGAAACTGTTACATCACTCCTCAACATCAAGTAGGAGAAAGACATGTCCTTTTGTCCATAAATAAAAACTGAGTTAATTTTCCCTTTAAAAATCTCTGGATATTCATATTTAGAAGGGAGGATTGGGAAAACCTGGGGACAGAAGTGACTAGAGATGGCAATCCAGGTTGGTGCTCCTTCCTGTCTTAGGGCATATCTCCTCAGATCTGATCAAGGAGTACAAGACTTTGAGAGATTGTAGTTGTCACATCATTAGGAAGGAGGTTATTTGAATTTTATATATAAGTGCTGAGAAGATTTGGATGTGGTCAATCTTCAACCTGAGGATAAAGATTGCTGAGCACGTTTCCTGAGTACACAGGCTGGACACGTGCTGTGCAATAGCAGAAAATGGTATTTGTCTTGTCAGTACCTTTCAACATCTGCAAATGAAGTGCACTGAATACAAGGCTGGAGACCACAAAAAGATGTTCTCACAGCTATGGTAGTGGACTGTTGCCCTGAGAAACTGGAGAAGCAGCTGTCCCAGCCACAGTGCTCCTGTCAGCCGCTAAGCAAACCACATGGAGCAGACCTTGCAAAGCCACTAATGCTGAATTCTTAATTTTCCAGCTGGCTGAGCCCGCAGTGCTGGGGCACTGATTTGTGCACACATCACTTCAGCTGAAAACAGTGATAGCTCTGATCAGAACACATTAATTAGAGATGCTTCAAATGTTTTGGCATGATGATACTTCATCGAAGTCAAAAATGTTGCACAGGTGGCTTTCATGATTACTATTTCTGAGAAAAAGAAGAATCTATTGGTAAGGGCATCAGCACAGCACAGTAGCAGGAGGGTCAAGTCCTTTCCCTGCAAAATTTGAGGTGATTGTACCCAGATGGAAAGCTTTGCTTTGAAGAAGGCAGCTGAGCAAGGACATCAGCCTGAGGCAAGGGATGTAGCACAAAGAGGATGAACCAGTAGAAAAAAAGGGCTGGTGCTGAGGGACCATGACCTGAGTTATGAGTGTTTCCAGGGTTAGCTCTAGCATAGTTTGGTGGACTTGGTGTCTATCATCAGGTTGAAAAGCATTGGATGTCCTCCACAGCATACCCTTTAGCTAAATTTCACCCAAAAGGAATTCAGTCAACGAGGATGATCAAGAGAGTCACTTCAATTTACTCCTGATCAAAATTAAAATGCTAATGCATATGCACCCACAGTCTCTGGCACACATCAGTGTCATGGTCTGACCAACAACTGTTCTGACAGTTCCAATTTCGTGGTAAACTTTAAAGATGTTTCAACTCAGTGAAGATTAGAAATAAATTTAAAATGTCAAATGGCAGTCTGCAACAGCGATGTTGGCCCGCAGGCAGCTCAGTTAAGTACTACATACTGTTGTTTACCATGAAGAAAACTGTTCTGTCTCTCAGATGGGCTCTCTCATCGATACTTGAGATCTTAAGCTCCCACTATCTTGATTCCCCAAATGAAAATGCAAAATAGAGTATCTCCTAAGCTCATGGAAGAGTGGCAAAATTAGTGAACTTTTGTACAGTATTCACAGACTTTAGAACTGATGGGAAAAAAAGCTAAATAATATTCTGTAGTGAATAAGGTCATCTGCTAGATAACAAAATACAAATTATTGTCTATTTGTTTATTAAACATGTTTTCTTTTGCATGAAGATTAAAACTTAGGGCCTACAGAAAAACATGACAATAGACTTCAGAACTGTATTCTATATTCATCTTCATTTGCTGCACAACTTCAGAGTAAATGGTGTATCTTAAGTTATATGTGCAAGGAGACCAAAGAACAGATAACTTTATCCTAATTGTGAAATATCTAGATTTACAAACTAAAATAAGGTAAAGCAGTTTTTATGGTGCAAGACATCTGTCTCTCTGCCTTTCTACCTAAATGATCTAATACAACACCCCTGATATCTTTCCTGATATATGTTTACTTACTTGATAGTTAAGAAAAAAAATTAAGAAAGCAGAAAACATTAATTTCCACATGTGTAAATACATTGCTCACTTTATGCATCTATTCTGGGGGACTGAAGCTGCGGCAGGGGTCAAGGAGATGCTTGTGTCTGTATGCACACGCCCCTTCGGGGCTGGTGGCACAGGGCTGCTCTGGCTGTGGGATGGCTGCCAGCTGTGCTCGCAGGAAAAATATGCAGGTACCAGAGCTCATCCCTCAGCAGGATCTCAGTGAGAAAATAGGAAACAGACTGATCTCTGGATTCTGAAATGAATTTCTGAACCTCCAGTACAGCTTTATTCAGATTGATTTTTGAGGCATGGGATAGGTTTCTGTAGAGGCCATGAAATCAGCCTCCCCTCCTGTGCAGCCCCATGCCGATCCCAGCACACCCACCAGAAAATGCTCAGCCTGAACTGTCACTTCCCAAGGAATTTTGTGGCCGTCTCCAGCCTCAGACTCCCTGGGTAAATCCTCCTGCCCCACTAACAGGCTGGTGTTGTGGTTTGAGCTGGCAGGCCTGACAACACCACACAGCCTTTCGCTCCCCCCCCTGCCTCCTCTCAGCTGGGATGGGGAAGAGAATCAAGAATAATAAAAAAAAAAGGTAGAACTCATGGGTTGAGATAAAACTATTTACTAACAGAAAAAGAAGAGAATAAAATAACAGTAATGATAATTATATACAAAACAAGTGATTGTACAAAGCAATCGCTCACTGACTGCAACCGATGCTCAGCCAATCCCCAAGCAAATGGGCCCTCCCCGCTCACTTCCCTTCCTTATATTACGTGATGTCATATGGTATGGAATATCCCTTTGGTCAGTTTGGGTCAGCTGCCCCATTCTTGTCCCCTTCCAGCTCCCTGCGCCCCCCCCCCAGTCCCTTCACTGGAGGAGACACCAGGAACTGAGAATGCAAATGTCCTTGGTTCTGTTCAATGCTGCCGAGTGTTATCAGCCTTGTTTTTCTTCTAGAACCAAAACACAGCTTTGTAGCAGACACTAAGAGAGAAAGTTTCAGTTAGAAACTAAGACAGCTGGGCTGTGCTGATTTAGAAGGAAGACTGCTTCTGTGGAAATTGTGGAAGGTTGTTCAAATTCAGACAGTGAAATCTTAGACAAGTGATGTTTGCCCAAGTATATACACCTTGGGAGGATACCAGGAAATAATTGCTTAAATTTGTAAGAAATGTAAGAACATGACAAGTAATAAATTTAAGTGAAATTAGAAAAGATATAATTCTAACAGCAGTGAGCCTGGGAAGTCACGGAGGCTAAATACTCAGACAGTTTTGAACCAGATCTTAATAACTTTCTGAAAGACATCACAGGACAGAGGTGCCCTAAGAGCAGAGGGTGAGATGGAAGGTGGCCATTCCTTCCATATTTCTGTTCCCAGCTCTGCTCTGCCATGAGAGCAGGGGTGCCTCTTCACAGCCCGAGGATGGGGTATCACCCTCCAGCCTCTCAAGGGCTTCAGTCTCTGGGGTTGTTTTCTGCTTTGACAGGCTCTCAGAGGGAAGAGTACTCTAAAACTATCAAAAGCTGCCAAAAATGCAGTATGTATTCCTTCGAATTCTCAGATTAACTCAAGCCCAAATAACAGCTATTCAAGTGTCCTCTAAATGTGAATGGGACTGAGGATTTCATTTTTATCACTACAGAGCACTAGGCATTTTATTAAACATTGGCCAAGCTGTCTGCAATGCAAAACCTTCCCTAACAGAAGAACAACACAAAGCACCAACTCCTGGCTCTATTTTTAACCTTTTGAGAATTTGAGTAAAAAGCATGGAGAATCTATTGAAGGGACTGAAATATTTGTGCCCCACATATTTTGCTTGAGAAAAGCTTACCTTTCCCTGAAATACAGTTGTTTCTGGAATGCAGTGCTGGAGAACAGAGCACAGATACGCAATCATGAAGACAAGTCTATCCGAAACCAGGTTGCTTGTGTTTTTGCCTGGGTTCTAGCCACACCTGGCCCAAAATCTGAATCAGTTTAAAAATATTTAAGAATCTCTTTTGGATAAAATACAGCAAAGATCTTGGTTCCATTTCTTACTTGAGGAATTGGCTAGCAGCCCTTAAGCCTCATGATGATGCATTGATTTAGCAGTTAATATGAATGAAAAAATACAGGACTCAATAGATAAACAATTCTGTCTCCTATCATTATTATGGGTATGTTTAGAACAAGGACAAACACTTCTAATGCTGCAGAGGCAGACAGAAATAGTGACAGTGGCTTCTATCTAGACAGTAATGCTAACAATAATAGTGCCAACAGTGAAGCTGCAGTTGCCCAGACTGCTGCATGTGTTAGACAGGCCCATGGGGCAGCTTGAGCAGCCAAGCTCCCAGCTGCCTCGCTGGCTGTATTGGGCATTTCTGTCTTACTGCTGTCATGTGTCTCATTGCAATACTTCTGGGAGCCTCCAAGTCCGGTACTTAGGTCCTTTTCTTAGAATATGAAAACTGCTGCTTGACATACAAACAGCACCTTAAAAACAGAACATCAAGTAAGCAGGGTCAGCATTTCTGGAGAAACACAGACAAAACCATGAAAGTTTATCAAAATGGTTATGAAGATTGTGCTCAGGAGGTCCCATTGACTACATGAGGCTACTCAAGAACTACCTCTGCTGGAGCTGGTGTGTATGTTTTTGCTACATGATAAGCACAATGCCAGAATTTCCTGGGGATGCTTTTCATGCAGCTAAACAACACTTGATTGCTCACTGCAAGTTTTCCATTGAGACACCACCAAAGCTGTAATCTACAATCGATGCTATTGACTGTTGCCTGGTTCCTGGCCCACCCCTAGGGTCCATGAAAGGAAGGACGACCCGACGGGCAAAAACCATCACAAAAAGCCTTTCATTTTTATATGTTGTCAAAAGAAAATTGTCTGAAGGCAACAAAATTCTTTCTATGCTTGCTTTCTTGCCATACTTTTTCTGTTGCAGATAAACTGAAGCCCAGATGACTCACGGTTATCACAAACATCTGGAGGAGGATGTGATGGCTGCAGGGCTCAGGCAGTCAGGGCCACCGGTTTCAGTGCCTAAGGCAGGAGCCCATGGAGTTAGCTGTGTCAGTGCCAAATTAAAACTGTTCAGACATTGCCTTGGGCAGTGGTTCCTGCTTCGGACCTGGGACTAGCACCAGCATCTGCCAATTTTGTGAGCGTTCCACACTCACATTTGTGGGGCTGGGCCTCACTCTGGCTTCTTGGACATTTTTTGTATACAGTCCCACTGGGTATGGAAGAAAAATGTTCAAGCCTCTCCCCTTGCTTAATGTATTTAATGTTAATCTCAAGAAAGACTGTTTTATCCCTGCAGCTGTCTAGATGTTAGGACACGCCTGCCATATGGAAGACTAAAGTCCCATCCAAGTGTTTTGAGTACCATCTAATTGCTTTTAATCATCAACCAAAAAGACAACATCAAGAGGCCTTCCTTTGAAACAGAAAATGCTGAAATCTCAAATTGTTTCCTCCCCAGACCTAGATATAAGACTGCAGACATAGAAATTGGACATTTCTCTACATTCGGTCCCACACAAGCCCAAGCACTTGGGTTTTCTCTTGAGGTGGCTGTGCAAAGGGATCCTGACCGAGCTGTAACAGTATTCATGGATACAGAAAATAGCAGCGTTAAGCAGTGTTAGCTTAAAACTCAGATCTACAGAAGGATTTTCTTCTTTTTGCTTTAGTGCCAAAATTCACCGGGTTCATCTAGTGTAACTGATTACACTAGGAGTTGCTGATAGCTCTGTCAGAGAGATAAGGGCATTGGAAACTTTTCTGCACTGTTTCTAAGGTCAAAAAACCTCAAAATTTGTACTGCCCACCTGTATAGATGATGAGGTTTTCGATTTTGAAAGGACTGCAGACTGCTGATCATCCCCCAAGGTCTGGGCTAAAAGCACCGTCAAGGATGCAGCTCTTTGGGAAGGTTCAGAGGTGGCATCAACGGCAAACAGAAGACAACCCAAAACCTAAACTCCAGACACTGCCACCTGCCTGAAGCCTTTTCTTCACCTTTAAAAAAACAACTGCAATGTCATTTTGCAGAGAGGCAAAAACTACAGCCACGATCAAACCTGTTCAGGCCCAGTCTGGCATCGTGTCCGTGTGGCTGTAAAGTACAGATCATTTGCTGCAGCAATTAAAGCTGGAGGAGGAGGAAGAGGTCAGTGGACCAGTCAATAACCAGCACACCTTTTCCCCACAGCTGGCACACAGTCCTTAGGAAGCTTGTTGCTTAATTAAGGTCTGGAGTTTTCTGTAGAGCACTTCTGCCATCTAGAGGCCTTCTGCCATTCTGAAAATCTCTGCCAGGAGGGATTTTCTCCCTTCTATATCCCAAACATTCCTGATCAGGTATCAAACCTCTGATTAGAGAAGGACAAGGCTAAGACTGATATCACATGTGACTCAACTAGAACAAAGAATTAGTTGGGAATGGGAAAGAGGATCATAGTTTTGTTGGACTGAAGATTTTATCTATCAAGTACATTTCATAATAATCGCTCTGAAAGAAAGCATTTTGAAGCAAGGAGGATAATACACACGACCTGAATCAATACCTAAGATAAACCACTCTGAAAAAAACACTGCAAGACTCTGATCTTTTCTAGAGTTCGCTGAGGCTGGAAAAGAACAATCCTTCTGTTGCTGACAAATTAATTTGACTTATAATGAAGGCTGACACTGTGATTAATAGAAACCCCATACAAAGTGCACTGCCAGCACACCGCAGTTAAATATCCCTAAGCACTTGAAGTTAACGTGCAGGGATTTACATAATGATTGCACCAAGCTTGCAGTGCTTCCCTCTTGCCCATAAGATGGGCACTTGGATGGCTCACGCTGCCATCCACCCCACCTGGCAACTTAACTCTGGCCCTCAGGACATCTGTAGAACATCTTTCAACCTGCTCAACCCTTTATGCAGATCTCAAACACTTTGCAAGAGGGACGACAGTTACATTAACCGAGTTGCATACTGCCCCCTCAGTTTTAACCACATGTAACCACCCTTGCCATGCTCAGCTTTCACATTTCAAAGCCAGAGTCTCCTCTCCCTCTAGGTCAGGCAGGAGCAAACAGACAGGGAGAGGTGGGAATGGCAGGGTGACAGCCTTGAGGTGGGACCCAAATAAGGGTGTAGGATGTTTGCCCTGCAAAATGAAGGCTGCCTTAGGGGTGCTGTTAACACCAGACTCTCCACTACTTTAGCAGCAAATAGGAGAGCTGAGCTGCAGCGCAGTTAAGACCTGTCCTGTATGCTGTGTGCCAAATACACCTGGTGGGATGTTGTCAAGCGTATCCAGAAAGCTTGTGTTCAGGCTACGCATGAGATAGCTGCTTGGTCTGAAGGCAAGTGGACCATGAGCCTATATGCTCATTGTTGCTCTTGTGCATCCATCAAATTCATCCACCCATCAAATGCAATGTGGTATAGCCAGTGAAATGTCAGCTGTCTCAGCTTAAAGTGCAGTCCCAAAATTCATGCTCAGCAGCTGCTGCTCACTTAAAGCCTGAAAGTTCACTAGGAAGATTCAGACTCATCTGGGTCAGCAAACCTCCTGCTCCTGCTTGAACCTCAAAGCTGCTGTGGAGCGGGGCCCACATCCCGTCAGCAAAAACAGCTGACAGGTATGCTTGGCATGTATCTAATGTACAACAAAAGGATCCACCTGCAAACAATGCATGGTTACAGATTTGTTTTCTTAACACAGTGGGTGAAGGAGCCTGCTTGAATTTTAACATAGTGTTGGTTTAGTGTAAACAGCATGGTGAGGAGAAGGCTCAGGATGCCATGTCACCTGCTTGGGGATATGTTCTGAGCCCTAAGGAACAAAAATCGGCAGCACCTGTGCTTTAACATCGAACTCTGTTCTGCTGCGGATAGAATTCCATGTTTGCTGTCAGGAGCCATTTCTGGGCCCTGGCCTCCCTCTTCTTGGGCAGGGCTCCAAAGGGGAACAGACTTCAGGAGCACTCCTGTGGTACCAGCTCCTAGTGGCTTGTTCTGCGTTCCTCACTGCACTGCACAAGTCTTTTTCAATAACTTATCAATAACTGTACAGGATTTATATGTATCTTTATATACCTTAACACTGGCTGTGGCCTTCAGCTCCCAAGGTAGGCATGTTCCACACAATCACCTACAATCCAGGTCCCACAGATCTAGATGAAGCCTTTGGAGTCTGAAGGAGGACTGAGCATTAGCCATTTCTGCCACCCAGAAAACCAGATTTAGTCATCAGGTATGGACAGTGCCCTAAAGTTGGCAAGAGCTCAGAGGAAAACATAGGAGAGAGAAGAGGAGCATGGAGGTGGCAGAGCTCGAGCCACCAGCGTGCTCCCATGGCTCAGACAAAGAATCTGCCATCATCTGGTACATCAGGCCTGAGCCAGCTCACGTCAGGGAAGAAACTCAAGTGCCAGAGAACGGCCTTGCCAGCTGTGTTGTGATAGTGGAGGCCAGGGAAGGCTTAGCAAGTACAAAGCACATCCATTTCAGCAGCCCCGAGGAGCGGAGTCTGTGAGATTTCACTCTTTTGAAGACATTAGGGACTCCTCGGGCGAGTGGTTAAACTAATCTACTTTGCCAGCCTTTAAAGAATCCACTGTAGGACAGGGCTACCTCCTAGTGCTCAGGTTCTGACCCTAATGAGCACTTTAAAGTTTTAGGAAAAGTCAACTTACGCCTCCACCAGATAAGCACTTCAGCTCTTCTGCCAAGCAGGAATCCCACTGCTGCTATCCGAGAAATAAAGGCCATAAACAAGCAGTAGAAAAGTCCTGCAGAGAAACCTTTTTGTTCAATGTTCAGAGAGTAGCTGACGCAGTGGGAGAGCAGCAACACAAATCATCATTATTATCATCCCGAAAGACAGGGGGAAAAATGCTGACAGAAACAAAATAGAAAGGAGAAGCTCATTTCCAGGTCAGGATTTAAACCAGAGGCTGCACTCGAGTGAGTTGTGATTTAACTGAGGGAAATTTCTATCCTCAGCGTGTCATAAAATACACAGCAAGATGTAACTAATCTGATGTCATCCAAACACAAACTCCTCCAGGGAAGCAGGAGGAAGGCACTGTATTAGAAACACCAGCTGAAGACAATGAATTGGATTTCAAGACCTATGTTCTCGTTTTGAGTCATAATGTATTGAATTATGCCATTGTCACTAGCATTGATTTGAATTGATGACTTTCACAAAAGTCATCAATTCATATCAATAGTAATGACAATGACTCAATTCAGTATGCTAATATTACGGCATAATTCAAAACATTAAAATAAAAAATATTGAATATTAAGAAATGCCAAAATCAAGGTTTATTAACACAGTGTGGTTTACATATGTCTGTGAATAGACATATATAAAAATCTGCACATGATACCCGTGCAAACAGCACCAACACTGCTGGGAACATTCTTCCTTGTCTGACTTCAGTCCATTTTTAATTCCCTTCCCAATCCCCAAATTTTCCTCTGATTTCTTCCAAACGGTGCCATTTTTAGCCGCACAAAGCAAAAGCCATACCAGGTGTGGTATTTCTCACTATCAAAATCTGAGCTTAAGTAGTGTGATGAATCTTTTGGCTCATCTTGCAACCCTTATGGTACCAAACCTTGGCATCCATCATGGCCTGTCTGAGATACGATTCCTCTGAATAACTGCACCTGAGACAAACTGGTTCCCTGGTTTTGCACCTTGTTTTATTTCACGCCAGGTCTTGCACAGAACAATATGAGAAGTATAGAAAGGATTTGAGAAGTCAGGGGAAGCTTGTCCCTGGCTCAAAGCGCTGTCACCACAGGTATTATAACAAAGCTCATTTCAAACAGAAAGATGAGCTATGTTTGGTACCACCACTTGTTGTTTGCAGTCCCCATCTCAGACATCATTCTTCATCCTGTGTTTGAGACCAGGGGACTGGGAACCATTACAGGAAACAGACCAAGAGTTATCGTGTTCAGTGCGGCTGGTGCTGGGGATAGATCTGAGTTCAGCAGCTAAAGCAGATCTTATGATTTAAACGAATCCTGTGCTTAGGAACAAATTAAACCAGAAAATGTATTATAGGCCCTGCTCTTCCACTTGATGAACTGTATGTCTATTGATTTAAATATATATTTTTCTTTCTCATTATCAGTTAAATGTATGGGGATAGTGACTGATTCATGAAGCAGCAGGTATTGCTTCTTTTACATCTGATGATAATTACTTTTATTTAATGAATAAGGTCCAGGTTCAATAAAAGACCCATCTGGCTTCATCTAATAAATTGATTTTATGGGACTGCTGCGAAGCGGAAGCCAGAGAGAATTTTTATTGAATCAAGGCCCAAACACAATATATCACAACTCTCATTTTCAGCTCATTTCATCTATTAATAAAACTCCATTTAATATCTTTGGATATTTTTCAAAAGGTTTGTCCTTTATCCTCTTTGTCGTAATTAGCACAGAGGGTAATTAGTTTTTACATAGGCGTTCTCCTTCATCTAGATACAAGTCATCTAAATTATTTTCATTTGCTTATGGAAATGAGAACACCACAATTTTATTTCTCCTTCAATTGCTCCCTGGTGATTACCTTAATTGGAGTTACTATTTCTATACTGCTGTCATAGTTTAACCCTTCAGGCATTGTGGCGGTGGACAACTAGCCCAGAGCTTTCCACGGTGGTTTTGGAGGATGGCATAAAACTGGCGCTGTGTAAAAAGGCAGTGTGACACCAGTCACAGCACAAAGTAAGGCCTCCAGCTGCCATGCCAATATCCATGAGAAGTTTTGAAGGCTGCAGGGTCAAGGCCTGCAGACATTCTGGAAAAGGTTTTTGTCAAGGAAACAGCAGACTGTGATTAACAGCTGTTACAAGCACGATGGTGCACAATGCAACACTGATGATGATTAAGGCACATTTTTTTGGAAAAGGACATCTGAACTCCAATGTCTATAATCAGTGGTATCATCCTTGTGGGTGTCAAAACCCAGGCAGATGTTCAAGAAAGGTTGGGAGGTGGAAAGCACAATGACTTACCCACTCACAAAACACAGCTGATCCTGCACCTGCAGTATCCCTGCCCTCTGCAGAGGATCCTGCAAAGCCATTTTGGCCATGTGTAAGCACGGCTCTGACTCCTGACCCTGTGTGGACTCCGAGAGCACCCACAGGTGTCTCTCCTGAGCATGGCCTGCATCCCCATGTTGACAGGCTGCAGGGTGACCTCCATGAGGTGACCCCAAGCCCCACATTGCTCCATCCCTTCAGCTCTGTCTGAGTGAGCACACATCCCCATCCCACTTGCGCAACATCCTTCAGGCCCCAGGATGGCCACTTCCCTGTCCTGAGGGTGCACCAACAACCACTGTGCTGGTGGGGCTGCAGCTTCACCTGCTGGGTGTCCTCCATGCATTGCTACAGCAATTGAAATCTCGGGGGGGGGGGGGGGGGGGGTGCAAACTAGCAGTCTGCATTGCATGGGGAGGGATACGAGGGGAAGCAGTACTGCTTAACGATAAAATGCATACATATATATTTACAGTTAAAAGATTTTTATACTATATACAATATTATGTTACAAATAAGTCTATTTTTGCATCTAATAAATATATATTTCCTATATTTTCTTTATTTGGGAAAACATATGCATGAAAATGTAAAATACAAATTAACATTAATACCAAATTACAAATTAGAAAATACAACAATGCAATAATATAATAATTATAACGTATTATTAATTTAGTAAAAATAATATTTTAATTTTTATTCCAGTCTCTAAATCAAATAGAAAAAAAAGGCATTCAGACCCCAAATGTTTTCATCTCTTCTTTCTATACAAAATGAAAGCTGTTCCATCAGGAATGATGAAAAGAATTTTCTGATTTCATAAATGTTTTTCTTTCATTATGATTGTTCTTAATGCATTACTACTGTTTCAGGAACTCCTCGGACTGTTTTCAACATAGTTTTGCTGCTGCCTTGGCTTGATCTTCATGGCATTCTGCAGACTGCGCTCACCTCCATGGGACAGGGAAAGTGCATGGACTACAGGAAAAATGAAATGGAAAATATTAAACCATTTAAAAATTGCTTTATAACTTTTAAAAGAACAATTTATTTTAAACAACATGAGATACTGTGTGTCATTTCAGAATAAACACTATTTAATCTTAAATGTTTCCAGGGGTGCTTACTCTCACTCTCGCTGTGAAGTGCTCTGTCTAAGACTTACCACAATGACGTTTCATTGCTTTTTGAATTCCTGGACTCACATGCGACTCTGTTAGGGTTTTTAAAAGGACTGAAACCTTATTCAAAGTATTTTGCTTAATTACAAAGCAGCAAGTAACTTTCTGTTCCAGTTGAGTAACACTGACAATAAAATCTTACTTAGTGTGACTGCATTTAGTATCTGCTTGACATCTTTATGTCACACACTCAGTGGCATCTTTTCTTTAATATTAAGGTCATTAGAAATACTCAGATTGACTGTTCTCACATCAGGAGAAACACTTTCAAAGTTAATGTAGTAAAACTGGAAGCACAAGAGAAAAGAAGACCCATAAAATGAAACCTCAAATTAAAAACCTGGGCAAGCACATTTATCCAGGAATCAGCTCTGTGTGTCTAGCCAAGAACATATCAAAGAAAGGAAAAGACTTCCCAGCCAATGCAGGATTCAGCAAAACTAGCTGTGATGCATCTGCAACCATGCTTGTATGTTCAACACACTGAGACCAAGTTATAAACGATTGTAACCCACAAACTTTACTGCTGAGGGGGCAGGAAAGCTCCAGATGTCAAGCACTCAGATTTCAGGTTGATTCATTTCAGATGTAACAATGAAGGAGGAAAACACTTGTAAGCAGGTGCAAACTCAATATAGAAAGCCACAAAGATACAAAAATGTGGAATATGGGATAACAGCACAGTCACCCTTGGAGCCAAATCTCCCTTTGTAGAATTGTCTGTTTCTCATTTAAAACAAACAAAACCAAACAGTCCTCCAAGACCTACCCTGGACATCAAATATTTAAGCTGTGTAATCATTGGAATATCCTCCTCTGGATTCCTGCATGTTGCTTCAGGGATCAATTAAAGGCACAACATCTTCTTTCCAGTCCTGTAAGCTCTATCCCCTCAGCCACTGGGACCCAGGGGCTGCCAGCTGCCAGAAGTACAAAGCTGAATATGAAATGAGATATGAAGGGCAAGATGGCAAGAGGGTAGGAAGGTGAAAGAAATCCATTCACTGCAGCTATTCATACAAGAGAAGCATTATCATGTTCCTATTCAGAACAAGAATGAAATGCGTGCTAATGAAATCGCTGAAAAATAATGCCATGGCACAGTATGAGATCAGGAAGTAAGGGACCAGTGCTGTGTTCCCCATACCCTTGGGCAGGAACTGGTGCACTTGGAGTGGTACTGTGCTGAGCCCCGAGAGTGGTGATGTGGCACAGTCTCGTTAGAGGCAAGTAACCAGTGGTGCACCTTAGGGGTCAGTCCTGGGTCCAGTCCTGCTTTAATGCCTTCATTAATGATCTGGATGATGGGGCAGAGCACACTCTCAGCAAGTTTGCGGATGACACAAAGCTGTGAGGAGCAGTGGATACACCAAAGGGTCATGCTGTCATCCAGAGGGACCTGGACAGGCTGGAGAAATGGGCTGAATTTCATGAAGTTCAACAAGGAGAAGGGCAAAGTCCTGTCTCTGGGGAGGAACATACCAAGGCACCAGTACATGCTGGGGGCAGGTTTGTAGAAAAGGACCTGGAAGTCCTGGTGGACACCAAGTTGACCATAAGCCAGCAAATTGCCCTTGTTGGAAAGATTAATGGTATTCTTAGCAGTAATAGGAACAGTATGGCCAGCAGCTCAAGGGAGGTGATCCTTCACCTCTATTCAGAACTGGTGAGGTATCTGGAGAACTGTGTCCAGTTCTGGCACCCCCAGTACAAGAGAGATATAGGCACACAGGAGAGAGTCTAGCAAAGTGCCACATAGATGATCAAGGGACTGGAGCATCTCCCAAACAAAAGCTGAGAGAGCTGGGACTGTTCAGCCTAGAGAAGAGGAGGATCGGGGGGGATCTCATCAATGTATATAAACACTGAAGGAAAGGTGCAGAGGATGGAGTCAGGTTCTTTTCAATGGTTCTCAGAGCCAGGACAAGAGACAATGGGCACAAACTGGAATACAAGGGGCTCCCCGTGAACACCAGGAAATGCTTCTGTGCTGAGCAGGTGACAGCACTGGCACAGGTTGCCCAGAGGCTGTGGAGATCTTCAAAAGCTGCCTGGACATGGCTCTGGGCCCCCTGCTCTGGGTGTCCCTGCCTGAGCAGGGGTTGGGCCAGATGGACCCAGAAGTCCCTGCCAAGCTCAGCTATTCTGTGATTCTGTAAGGAACAGTTCAAGTGAAAAGTGCCCCTCTCTGTAACAAGATTGTTTTCTATCTCATCTCTGTTTTTGCCACAAGTATTAAAACAAAGAAGCTGCAACTTGGGGCTACTGGGGAACACAAGCCAGCTGATAATTAAGCAGGTAGTGTCCTACACACTACAGTCCTTGGGCAAGGCAACTTTGTATGAGACAAGATTTGGGTAATGAGATATCAGAGAAAATACTTTAAAGTAAGAGACAACTACAGATCAGCAGCTAGGACAGGGGTTAAGATGGAAAGAGGGGGATTAATTTTAGAGATGTGCCATGGGCTCAGCATTTTAGTAGAAATTAAGCCTGGAGAATTGGAAAGGTTTGGAGGCAGGAGAAAGAAGCAGGTCTGGAATGGCATCATTAACGTCAGGGGATTTCCAGAAGGTGAGAATTTTACACAGGAGTGCTTTTAGAAGAGGTTTGGAGGGTCATCAGGCTGGATATCCCTGACAGTTCCCAGCTGAGACATCCTATTCCTCTGCATATAAAATATAAAAATCATTGTCTAATGATTTTTGTGATAGAAACATTGTCATAAAACACGGGTTCTTACTGTCTAAATGTATGTGCCAATAGCAACCACAAGACTAGCTTCCAGAGCTCTCAGATAGCTAATGGAGATGGGCCTCTTGTGAAGGATTCAGCTGAATCCCACCACAGATGCTCTGATTTCCCTCTGCAGGTGCCTACAGATGGAGGCCAGATAAGTAGCATAGGGTAGCTACTTTTTAGATAACTAACAGTTGCAAGTAGAGGCAGACTGAAGCAAATACCTCAAGGTTAATTGAGAGTTAAGACTTAGCATATCATTAGGCTAGAAGAGCCAGTGAGACCAGCTTCCTACCTACTGCACCTGCCTGGAGTCAGGCAACCTGAATAATCAGTACAGTTACAGATGATGGCAATGGATCACCCCCTGTCAAACATGTAATGTCTTAAACTCATGGGTTGCTTCATAACTTTATCTTCAGACAATTTACTTTCTGATAGTTCTAAAATGTCAAAAAATTATTTTGAGACATGACAAAATCTATCTTACTCAAAGCCAATCAAATACCCATTAGTTTCATTAATCTTCACGGAACACCCTTCACACAGGTGCACCTCTGTGCACTTCATAACAAAAATCACTTCCTATGGCAGCATCTACTAATGAATCTTCTTTAATTGTTGACAGCTGGATGAGTGACACCAGCTTCTTCTATGAAGCAGTGTCCAACTGTTGCACAATCTTCCTACTTGCTAAAGTAAATGGCAAATACAGCAGCCACAATGATCTGGTACATCAGGTTTGAGCTGATGGTCCAGGTAGTTTTCCTGTTGCAGCTAATTTGGTATTTTCTTGCTCCTGACTAAAGGCCTGATGTTCCCTAGATTTTTTGTGTGCTAACCTTGCTGTATCAAGGATGCTCTAGATGGCCAGTCAGTGCCAAGACAAAGGGTACTCTGCAGTTTTCAGGGGATATATGCAGGTACATGGATAGCTGGATATGAAACCTTTAAGGACCACCACCCCTGTCACCTGTCAGCCTGCTGTTGCACATACCTAATAGTAAAAATGCAACTGATTTCTGCTGTGCAGAGTAAGTCTGTAAAAAAAAAAANGAGAGGAGTACTTGAGTAAATCTAATGTAAAATTCATATACTGTAATGCATGAACAGATTTTGAGTTACTACATAATATAATAGTAATGTTCATGGCCTTTTAAAAATGATCTTATTCCTTCTTCCCTCCTTTGCTAGTTCAATTATTTAGCTCTCTGACCCAGCATATTAATTTCTTGTGGTCTTCCTTTCTATCTTACAGCTTTTTACAAGTCAATTCTCAATTCTCCATGTTACTGTCAGTAATTTACCATTCTCACTTCCCCAGTTTTCTGCCATATAAAATGAGGATTTTACCTAGATAGATTAAAATATTGAAAATCTTGGAATACCCTCACTACAAGGAAATGCCAGTACAGCCATGCAAGCTGGCCCAGCTAATTGAGATCAACATGCTGTGATTTTGTGAATCATCAATAGATCTTACAGCAAGATTACAGAGATAAACAATACATGCTATTAGTGTGTCTGATCACATTAGTGGCAAGCAGTCACATTCATGGCAGGTTGTCAGAGGATGAAATTTCCATTCTGTGGGAAAAAATCAGTGTTTTAGAATTTGCTTTCATATGCAATGAGAGTAGAGATGCAACAAAGATTTTCTTGGAAAGGAAATACATGAAGAAAAAAGGTTTTAGAAATGTAGAAAGAAAATTACTAAGAAGATTCTACAGTGAATTATTTCAATATTGCTGAAGTAGCCTTCTCTCCTTTTGTTTAACCTTTTCTGATATATAACTATATTTAAATATTTTGAAGAGTCCTATACAAAATATTTTGCCTCTGCTACAACTTGAACCTTCAATAGCTTTTCATTAAATATTGAGCAACCAATACATCCAATTAGCATTTTTCTATCTTCAAATCAGAATTTTCTGATAAAAATTATTGGCCAGATCTACCTACTAGGTTTACAATTCCCCTGTTGGTGTGTTGTCAATAGCAACAACAATTTAATCTCCTTTAGAAACTGCAGCTGGAACATGAATACCAGGTATTAAACTTGACTTACCCGTGAACCCCCAGGTGAAGCTGGAAAACACGTATGTTCTGCAATCTTCTGGACCCAATCAAACCTCTTAGAAGTTTTCTGCTCTGCTTGAGAAAGATGACAAAATTTGGAACAATTCTCACATTCCTCAGCTGTTGGCTTGCTTAATTGATGTCAAGTAATCTCCATTGAAAAAAAAGATTCCAACATCAGAGAGTGGGAGGCAGCGATTATACCTAAAGATTTTCTTTGTTTCAAGGCTTAAACAACTCATACTGAGTTCAAAATAGGTAGGAAAATGTTTATCTCAGTGAAAAGCCTTTCACAGCTTGGGTCAAGAAGAAGGGGTAGCCCCTACCACAAAAAAGTAAAATAAAATAAATTTCAGAGTCTTTGGACTTGTTAACAGCAATGAGATTTTCTTCTA
Organism: Penelope pileata; assembly: GCA_013396635.1. Classification (NCBI taxonomy): domain Eukaryota; kingdom Metazoa; phylum Chordata; class Aves; order Galliformes; family Cracidae; genus Penelope; species Penelope pileata. The sequence goes on from WBMW01000976.1 coordinate 1,009,792, forward strand.
CGTTGTTTTAGGGAATTTATTTTTATTAGTCGTCCTAGCTTGTTTGGCGATTTGCAGAAACTTCCACATCCTCTTTAGCTTCTGTGGCATCTGTTTGCTTGCCAGGCAGCAGTGTGAGCACCAGGTGGCACTCACATCTTGCTGTTCTCGAGGCAACCATCGGGAGAGGAACAAAAGCTCTCACTGCCAGGGTGGACAGGACTCTTGGGAAATCGCTGGGCACGTTTGTGGGGATTCTTCTCAGCCTGGAAATTACATTTATATTCTCGAAAGGCGATCAGATATGAACCTGTACTTTAATTCAGATTACTACTTTATCTCATGGTAAGAGCATAAGATACACAAAGTAGATAACTTGGAAGATGTATCAGTGAATAGGATTTGATAGTTATTATTACTATTATGATTTCTTTTTATGTTACTCTTAAGGATCATCTCCAGAGAAAAGAGACAGAATAACAGTTTTCAGATATGTAAAACAATCTTATGAAGAACATTGCCCTTTGCATTCACCCTGAGTAGGACAAAAAGTAATGGGCTTAAATTGACACAAGGGATATTTAGACTAGACAATAGATAAAATGCTGCAGCAAAGAGAGTGAAGAACTGGAAATGACTGCACAAGGTGGCTTCGGAAAGCTCATCACATTCTTTTCAGGAATAAGTGGGACAAACTGGTTAAGGAGGAAGGGCAGTGGAGGTAGGACTGGAGCACTCGTCAGGGTCCCTCCTAGAGCTATTTTCTCCAGCTAGGCAAGATAAAGACTGTACCCAGGTTCTCAAACAGCATCTTGTCCAACAGTACTGGCTGCATGAAGTCTGATAAACTTCTTAACAAACACTTGGTAACCATGGCTCTTCAGATCCAAACATGCTAATCAGAATCTAACTTAGATACATCTATTCTAATGGCAATCATCCCTTCGGACTGTATCCCACTCGCATCCTTAGATTTTGCATTAAAAAGAGAGATCAGCGGATAAAGAAGCAGCTCCATTGTCTGGTAAAGAATTTCTATCTTTCCCTTTGGATACACTTCTGTTTAATATTTGAAAACCTGCGCTTGCCTGGTTGGCTTGGTTCATTTCTTCTAGCCCTTCAAGCTTGGAAACAGACTCTGTTGTAAATATGTGTAAGTTTCCCACGCTGTGGGCCATAAGGATAAAACTCTGACTTGAACTAAAAGAGAAAAGGATCCTATTTCATGAACACCACAGTCTAACATGCCTACATATCTCATAAGTGAACATATTTCATATAATAACAAACACAGAAATTGTAAGATTATTTTCTGACACTGATCAGGGAAAAGTATCTTACTTTTACTAGATGAACGTGATGCATCTGGACTAGACAGAAATTTAGAATTTACTGAGGCAATGATACAGTCCTTATTCTTGGCATTATTTAAAATGTGTGTTGGTGGATCCTCTTAAAACGTGGTAGAGCCTTTCAAATTGAGATCCTCAGTAGCTGTTTTGTACTGTTGGTGACATTTGTTAAATAAGAGCATAATTTTCCTTTCAGTGAAGAGAATTCTCATTCTTCATACAGCAGCTTCCCAGCATTAGGCTCTTCCTGGCACAGAAACTTCCAGTTCCTGCAATGTGCATCCCCTGTGTCAGCTGCTCTGTGGTACATGCATAGCCTCAGGAGTGAACCTGCTGGTTGAGTATTTCTGTTTGGGACTAAATCATAGAATCATAGAATCCTTAGAGTTGGAAGGGACCTTTAAAGGTCATCTAGTCCAACTCCCCTGGAATGTGCAGGGACATCTACAGCTAGATCAGGTTGCCCAGAGCTTGGTCCAGCCTGACCCTGAATGTCTCCAGGGTCGGGGCTTCCACCACCTCTCTGGACAACCTGTTCCAGTGCTTCACCACCCTTACTGTAAAAAACTTTTTCCTTCAATCTAACCTAAATTTCCTCTCTTTCAGTTTAAAGCCATTCCCCCTTGTCCTATCCCACCAGACCCCGCTAAAGAGTCTGTCCCCCTCTTTCTTATGGCTCCCCTTTAGATATTGACAGGCAGCTGTCAGGTCACCTCGGAGCCTTCTCTTCTCCAGGCTGAACAGCCCCAGCTCTCTCAGCCTGTCCTCACAGGGGAGGTGTTGCATCCCCTGGATCATTTTTGGGGCCCTCCTCTGGACACACTCCAGCATGTCCATGTCTCTCCTGTACTGAGGACTCCACATCTGGATGCAGTGCTCCAGGTGAGGTCTCACCAGCGCAGAGTAGAGGGGTAGGATCACCCCCCTCAACCTGCTGGCCACGCTTCTTTTGATGCAGCCCAGGATTCTGTTGGTTTTGTGGGCTGCGAGGGAACATTGCTGGCTCATGTCCAACTTGCCAACCATCAATACTCTCAAGTCCTTTTCGGCAGGGCTGTGCTCTGTTCTTTCATGGTACGGGTGACGGAGCACAGGAACAGGCTGCCCAGGGAGGTTGTGGAGTCTCCTTCCCTGGAGATATTCAAGACCCGTCTGGACACCTACCTGTGCAACCTGCTGTAGGGAACCTGCTTTAGCAGGGGGGTTGGACTCGATGATCTCTCAAGGTCCCTTCCAACCCCTACAATTCTGTGATTCTGTGATTCATCTCCCAGCTTGTATTGATAACAGGGGTTACCATGGCCCAGGTGCAAGACCTTGCACTTGGATTTGTTGAACCTCACAAGGTTCTCCTGTGCCCACTGCTCAAGCCTGTCTAGGTCTCTCTGGAGAGCATCCCGTCCCTCAGGTGTGTCAACTACATCACACAGCTTGGTATCGTCTGCAAACTTGCTGAGAGTGCACTCGATCTCACTGTCAATGTCATTGATGAAGATACTGAAGAGTACGGGTCCCTGCACTGACCCCTGAGGGACCCCACTCGTCACCAATCTCCATCCAGACATTGCGCCATCGACCACCCCTCTCTGGGTTCGACCCTGCAGCCAGTTCCTCGTCCACGGAACAGTCCACCCATCAAATCCATATCTTTCCAGTTTGGAGAGAAGGATGTTGTGGGGGACCGTGTCAAAGGCCCTGCTGGACTGCCTTCTGTTTAAAGATGATTGAATGGAAATTAGACAAAATTATGTAATATGAAGTTATAAATAGTGAAATGATCCCTAATTTAAGGCATTTGGAACACTGGTACTCCAAAATGCCTTCAAGATATTAACTAATGCACATGTAGTTTCATGGCACAGACAGAGACTTTCATTTACAAGCTGTAAGCCCAAGGCTACCTGGATTAAAACAGTCACTCCAGGCTCTATGCTTTTGTTATACCATGTAGAGCTATGCTGAGTACTAGAAATCACACCCGTATCAGCCCACCCTTTATCTATGCTGTCATTTGTGGAGTATGTCAAACTCTTCATAGTAAAATGGAAAAATTGCTGTTCCTCATCATTTCTTTCCCTATGAACATACACATGCAAGGAAGCACAGGCTAAAACTGCCTCCCATTGAAGATGCCAATTTTCATACTATGTTTCAGCTTTACATATTGATTTTCTGGTGCTTGTCTTTCTAATTTCAGCTGTGTAAACTGGTCACTATTACAACTTATTATCCTATGAATCAGCTCGAGGTTGACTGGAAAACCATAATAAAAAGAATGAGTAGCATTTGCTTTTATTATGAATAATAAATCTATCATTAAAATTCCTCTCATCTCCCTCAGTTCCCTTCTGGATGGATTAACCACATCACCCATGCAGATTGCTGATATGTTGCCTCTGATGTCTGAAGCAGGAAGAAATGGAATCGAGCGGTCCCAGTGAAGCACTTGACTACAGCAAAGTGTCAGATTACAGCCATCAAGAGATTTTCCCATCAGATGCTATAACCAACCATTTTGAAAATGGTTAATAAAAAGATTTGACAAGAAATCCACCTTAGCATTTAGTTTATAGAGAAGCAAACAAATTTACTTGTATCTCTACAGCCATTTTAGTCTTAATTCTGAAGTTCCCACATTCTGGTACAGCATCCCTCACTAACACTCATCTTTTAAGAAATCCATCTCTTTCTCACCTTTCTTAACACTAGTCATTCCAATTATCACACAGAGAGAACTGTAACAGTTTTATAAACAGCACACTAGTTCAGATTTTTAAATATATATGTTACCCATATCCATCACTGAATCCATTTGTAAGAAGATGTAATGTTTTATTAGACCAGATGGTGTGATTAAGAAAAAACAGAGAAGCCTGAGCCTGGATACAATGTAAAAAATTGAACCTTTTCTATTTGGAGCAATAAATGCATTAGTTCTACTTTTCAAGCCACTTTGATCTTTTAAAGAAATTTTATTTTCTAATTCTGAAGAATTAAGAAAGGCAAAAATGACATCAAATTTCTGATTTTAGTGGAAAAAAATGTGTCAGCTGACGAAGAAGACAATATTTTAATTAATTTTCTTCTTAATTTGCCATTTTGTTTTATTCAGATTTCAAAAGAAAAATTAAAATCTGCAGTACTTCAGTTCCTGTAAAGCTCCAGTTATGCTAATTTAACAGCAGCAGGCGATTTATAGGCAACCACCACTAAAATGGGAAGGAAGCTCATTCTGCTTACAAGTCTTACACAATAAGTTCTATTTCAGTCTACCTTCAGACAGAATTAAAGCAATGGGTTGTTGTTACTTTTTAATTAAAGCAAAGAATAAAGAGAGCAGTAAGAGAAGGAAAGCTTGGCACGCAGATTTTCAAGTGTATTTGTTGCACAGGGGCAGTGGAAGCTGCAGGGAAGCAGACAGTAACAGTAGTAATGAAGTGATAAGCTGCGTTCTGAAACGCAAAGGGTGAAGCACTGCCTGTGTCAGACAGCAAAGTGATAAGGACAAATAAGACATTCAATAGCACCAAACTCTATGGAAATTTTGAAAGATCTGAAAATTGATGGTGCTCTAAGATTCAGGTAATAGGAAACTAAGAATATTAAAAACAAACAAGAACAGAAGGTGGGGGAGTTTCAGCTGACATTTTCAGAAATGCATTTAGTTCAGGAAAGAGCCCCTTTGGATTAGAAAGTAACTAACGTAACCTTTTAGAAAAAGAGTCAAGGGATCTGATAGGAAAATACAGAGCAGTCACACTCACAATCTACTTTCAGAGATCAAAAGGAAGAACAGTTAAAATAGCCAGGCTCCTTTTGCCTTCAAATGCATCCTTTGTTAAGACTTCTTTGAAGATCTCTCTGACATGCTGCTCAAGGGAGATGCATCCCTCAGCTAAGATGTCCTAGAGCTCTTGATAACAGAGCCCACCAGCAATGAATGTCTGATGTGAAGAAAGAAACATCAACAGATAAGGCAGAAAGTGGAACAATGGGATGAGAATAACAGGTTGTCATAAACAAATCCTTTGCCTGCTGAAAAGAACGTCTGCATTCCTTAGAGATCAGTGTTAGAGCTGGCTTGTTGCTTTGTCAACAAGTCAAGAGGTAGAAAAAAACCCAACCAAACAAAAAAACAAACAAATTGAAATTGTTTGTTTGTCTTGTACAGTAACAGAATAAAATGCATTTTAAGGCTGAAACACAAAGTATGTTAACACTGATTTACTCTCTGACATACCTCTTCTGGAAATGGTATGCAAGGTGTATTCCACCTTATACTGCCAGATAAAGAACAAACAAACCCTGGTGACATCAGACAAAACAGCACAAATGTTTGCAGACATCTTTTCAGAATCCAGCTAAGGTAGGAAGTCAGTGAGATTTTTATTTTTAGGGACAGATCCTCAGCTGATGTCAGCTGGCACAGGTCCTGCAGTCAAGATGCCAAAAGTTAAAACTAAGCACATAGTTAAGACCTTATTTTGAAGCAGAACAGCAGTTCACACTATGCACTGTTAAGCCCCAGATGTCTCAAGCAGGACTCAGCTGTTGAACTCAGCTCTAGAGCTGCAGTACAAAGACTTTACCCAGAGTCACCTTGCAGCATGTCCTTAAAGCCATCAGTGCTAAATCTCTGCTGCTTTCAAGGAGCCTTACACGACTCAATTCCTCATCAGTGCTATTTGCTTGCATGTGTTCACTAATCTTTTATACATCATAGCAACCTAAATTAGACTATAAGTGGCTCAGTGCAGGGACTTCACCTCCTCTTTGTTAGTAAAGTACCACACAGACCCACAGTAAAATATAAATAAATAATAAGGCTAACAAGGCTGACTCTATATATAGGGACTTAAAAGTCAGACAATCTTAACATCAATCCGCCACTTTATTAGCAGCCAGTGAAGCTTGCAGATTCCTGGCCTAATGTGCGCACGCCAGCCAGTTTCAGTTGGCAGCTTAGCTGCAGGTGACAAAACATCTTTTCTGACTTGCATAAAAATATGTGTGGAAGCAAAGAGAAACCCCAGAAAATAATATCCACTAGAAAGAAAAATGATACAGGACAACAAAGAGATTTAGAAACTGGGGGAGGGAGGGGTCTATAAAGCCCATGATGATTCAAAAGTGCAGAAAGATGTTGAATTCAGTGATGCTGATGGTGATAGATTGGGCATTTGGCAATATGCATCTCTCGTTGTTCCAAGCTGCTTGTCTGAATTCCTGTTCCCTTTGCTTTGTCTCTTTCATCTGAAACAATCTGTCAATATGGGGAGCATGGGAATGGAAACTGAATCCCTCACCTGCCCACGACTGCGTGCACAGCGGGGAGGCAAGGCAGGAGATGCGAGGGGAGTGTCAGCTTTTGCCAGGCGTATCTGTTAAATAATGCAAACATGCTGAATAACACAAATTGTGTCCTTTGTTTAGCACCTAGTGACCTAAACTCAGAGATGCTGTTTCAAATTTCTGAAACCGACAGACTAAGGGCAGAACTCTCAAAAGCGACACAATGGTGGCATGTTCAGAGAGGAGTACTTGGCACTCCTTGAAAGAGACTTTAGGCCGAGTATATTATAGTGAAATCAAATCATATCACTTTAAGATACCCTTGAGACAGATTAAGTATTTTATAAGTTAAGATGGGGGAAGTGAAACAAAACCTGGACAAGGTATTAGTGACAACCCTGATGAAAACAGGACCCTCACATCCCCACGCTCAGTGAGACAATTCAGGTCACTAGTATCTACATCTCATCTACACTAGAAGGTTGTACTGAGGCAGTTTTGCTGCCATACTACTTTCTCCCATTTGAGAGTCCACATGGACTCTCTGACATGGATCTCACTGTCTCCTTGAAGACCTCCTTGTAAACATTATTGTTCATATCAGAGCAATGCAGACTTACCTACATATTCTCCTCTTACAGTGCAAGAGAAGTGAAGGATCTGCAATGACTGTGAAGACCACAGTGAGTACCTGGAAGTGAAATCCCTGGTTGGGTTATGAATGGCACGTTCAAAAAAGCTGCCAGTGACACACTGCGAAGGGAATGCTGTTTTTAAGGATGTTCGCTGGACTGAACCTGAGCGCTCATGTATGTATCTGTACTGCATACATGGACGTACACAAGTAGTGAAAAAGTTATTCCACAGAGAACAAAATGTAGTGTAAGTGCACAGCAGGCAGCCAGTGCCATAAAACAGAACAAAATTATACCAGAGAAAATGACCCTGTATAAAATCAAATCTCACTCAGATAAAAGTCCTGTTAACCTCGGCTCACACAGAAGTATACAATTTTTCAGATTAAAAAGGATTGCTGCAGACATTTCTGTAAATAGATTGTGTTTTACCATAAACAAACCTAAATGGTTTTACAATTCTTTTCCTTCTCTTATTCTTTTACTGACATTCTATTTTTTGACATCTTTACTCTCCTTTCCCTTGCCTACAGTTCATCCTGAGAACAAAGACTAAGTAGCAAAGTATCACTTTTTCTTTGGTATAAGAGCATTTCACCTTTGCTGTCCTTTAGAGGGCACCAAGCCTTGTGTTTAAATCACAAATTCCCTTTGGAGGAGGCCTTACTTTCTCAGCGGCTTCATCAGTCAGACCCACAAAGAGACTGCTTCTCAATTTGTATTATTTTAAATGAGACTCCTTTAACTGTCACTGTCATACGGCACAGTAGGCCATCTTGGCAAGATGAGGGGGATAGCCTGTTTTGTCGTTTTCAGCTCTCTACTGCAATTAGAATTGCTTGTCTGCTAACTAATCACACTTTGGCTGCCTCACAGCCACATTTTCACTTCTCTACATTCTCTACAGCCTTCAGATGCATTTAGAACCTCTGAAATGGATATGATTTCTCAGGAATAAGCTCCAGATCTGCAATGACAACTCAGTTTTGCCTCAGCAGGAAAACTCCCTTCTTCCGTCCTTGCCACCTAGCATTCATCTTTAAAAAACAAACAAACAAACCAAACACTTAAGACACTAGCCTCTGGACAGCTGCTTCCAATTTTCAACTATGCCTCAGACTTCTCCAGTAGATTTGCCAATGCCACTGGGAATACGGCTTGCCTTCCTGACAGCTCTCCACCCTAAGTTGTTCTCTACTGCATCTCCAGCACTCCTGGGGACATCATTCTCTGCAGGTGTCTTTCACGCTCCTGTGGCTAATGGAAAAGTCTGGACAGCAGACTTGTTCTGCACACCACAGCTTTCAGATGACTAATACTTACAAGGAAATCCTATCACTACCTACTCTCCATCTCAGATCTTTAATATGGTAACAACAATGATGCCCTTCTTCCATCTGTTACCAGTCATCTCTGTTTGGAATATAAAATGTTAAAACACTCTTATTGTGTGTTTAAAGCGTGTACAGTCAGATAGAAGAGGGACTATGTATGCCTCCAGTGCAGGAAAGGTTAATGTCACAGTGATCGGGAGCCTCATGCATTTTGGCCTGAGCTGATCTCAAGTCCTGATCCAGTGTTGAGAAGAACTACAGATCCAGAAGCAGCAATTATCACTGTAACAAAGTTTAAGGCATCAGGAACAACATAATGAAGAGAGGCTGCTGAAGTAACTCACTCACTTTTCGCCAGGAAGCCAATCTGTTCCTGACTCTCACGCTCATAGGAAGGCTGTGTTCAAATTTAGGTCTTGCCATATATGGTCAAATAGGGATTATATCTGTGCCTAAGGAACATTTCATTTGAAGTTATTTTCTACTTTTACTTTCTCCTTTAGCTAGAGAACACTTCAGTTAAGTTCATTCTGAAAATGTTCTCCCTATTATAAACACATCAGTATACATTGGCATGTTCTCATGGCATATATAGAGAACATTACCAGCAGTAGCACAATTGCTATAGACCAATTATACTGCTGACATTTATTAAATAACCAACAGACAAGACACAAGTTGCTATCATTCTCCTAGTGTGAAAACAGATGGGCAAACAGTCTTGTTCAGATGATCCTAAGGATTTTAGTCAAACAGTTAAAATACATAAAGGGTCAGAAAGAAACATTTTCTTCCTCTACATTTTGAATATAATGATTTGCAATATACAGATGATTGGGTAGATTTATACATTTCATAGAGATACACAGATACGTACAAACAGATACAGATACACACTTAAGCATTAACATGCAATGCAGCATATGTAATACATCATATATGGTTCGTAAGTTTTTATAAGTTCACTCTCCAAGATGTAGCCTTGTGTGTTGGATACATTATTAAGATGTGACATTCAGCTGCATATAACTCACGTTATATTTATGTAGCCTGTTTCTTCAATTTTTCAAAAATCATTAGTGTGCTGAATGACTTTCTAACATGCCTTATTTAGAAGGGTCAATACTAATCCGATTTTTATGTCAACCTTAGAGCAAAAAGCATAGCAATTTCAATAATAAAATTAGTTATTATTTTGACAGCTCTCCAAAGTGTGATGCTGGCCTGAGTTTGGGATGTCAATAAACTCAAAGCTAAGCACATGCTTAAGTACTTCCCTGGATCAGAGCCAATAAAACCAGCTGAGATGAGGGATTCATTAAAGGTAGACTTATGAATCATTAGCATGGAAATGGTCATCGAAGCTTTTTAAGTAGATTACATTGCTGGATACAAACAAAGAGAAGAAAAGAGACACTATTAACTACCCCTGTTGTATGTGACAGGAAGCTGACGTCAGCAAAAGGATCTGCCAAAAAGATCCCAGTACAAACCTGACCCCGTTCCTTCAGACTATGTGTAAAAACAAGATTGCTAGTGCTTTTCGCTGACCTTAACATGGCCTTGAACAATGACGAAAGGTGCACAGCAGAGAGACAGGTGCAGTCCTGGGTATTAGATGTTCCATATGAGTTTACATCCATCAGTTACATCCATATTAAGAGACTGCAAAAACTTTCTCATGCTGATGGAAAATCAAGTTTGGAGTTTCTTCACAAAACAAAAACATGGTACAGACACACAGCTGGAATGATGCAACAGGGTCACCTGTTAGTCAATAAACAATTTTGTATACGTACAGTGTAAGAATATATGCAACACAAGATCATGAGAGTTGAATTCAAACACTGAAACCAAAGCATGGCAAGCTACTGACTTCTCTGTATATTTACTCCGTGAGGATGAAAGATTGTTGGTCCCTCTGGGATTATGAGTCTGCGAAGCATTGTTACTTCAGACCTGATGTTTAGATCATTAATGACTCAACGCAGTCTTCTTTATTTCAGTATCTGTAGGCCTGTCTCTAATGTCATTTTTTCCCCTTTAGCCTGTGGATTTGATGTGATTAATACCTGAAATATATTGCTTGGGTTTGTGCTAATTTGGCTGATATATTAAGACTTTTAAACTATGTTGGCCATGGAAGGCTGAACTGTGGGGTTAATTAATTCTGGAGAATTTTAACCACACACAAAAATATTTTAAAAATAAAGAGATTTTTCTCTACCATATGTTATCAGGATCCCACCAGTGGTTAGGTGTCCTGTCAAGAAGCCACAATTCTTCCACCAAGCTTGCCTTAGCTTGACTATACAAGCATGTACTCTCAGTCTGAATCTCAAAGAGTTGCCCTAGCAAAGATACATGTTAGAAATGGCCCTTTATTTACTGTGAGCTGGACCAAGCTCATCAACCCACTATGAAGTTACCCAAACCGAGATTTAAATTCTGCAGCTCACACTTCTAATCTGTATGAATCAAACCTTGTAAGTTTTGCCCTCATTAGCTTTCAGTCAGGATTGTCAGTTAATAAAATACAGGATGGCACAGATCCTCAACTCATGTAAATTTGCCTTGCCACTTCATAGCTGGCTCTTTGAGGTCAGTGGAACCATGACAATTTCCATCAACCCCAACATACTTTTTTTCCTTCTGTTATCCACTTCCCTGAAGACACAAATCACTACATACTGCCACTGCTGTCATATACTGCCATATAGACAAAAGATAAGTCACTTAGAAATCTTCACATTTCATGCTATCAGAGGACAAGGATTTAAAAAAACAGTTCAACTTAGATGACAAATGATGAAACACTGGCTTGACCTTTGCACTGTAGTTTTCTTCTTCTCATGCCTGAGGATAAGCTTTTAATTCTCCTCATGCCTGCAGCTATTACTCAGCAGATATCAGTTGCTGAAGGACCTCTTCCCACGCCCTCTTAATACTGTATGGGTGCTCTGTCACTTCTGGCACTAATGGAAGCAGCATCCCTAAATACATTTCTATCATTGAATATTAAGATGAAGGAGAAAGATGGGATGGCTGAGTTGCATCTCTGTTGGGAAGATGTGTGCCAGCTGACAGAACAAAAAGGAGTTTTTGGAAGAATTGTATTTACTGGTCGAAGGGAAGGATTCTCCTATAGCGTGTGAAAATTAGAACAATAAATTATAACCATTCTAAATGAAACTAAAAATTCTTTTCATCTCAGCTAAAGGAATGGCAACATGGCACAAACTTTTACCTGTAAGCACCCTTTCTAGACTCAGACTTTCATCCTCTAAAAGCTGCAAAAAGGATTTCCCAGATTTTTCTGAATTAAAAAATGTAACTTTTTAATATTTTGTTTACATATGATAATTTGGCATCTGCACATGAGAAGTAAAGTCATATGGGTCTGAAGATCCTCAACTTACACAATGAGAGCTAAAGGTAATATCTGTGGAAATTAAAAATAGAAAAGTAAGGCCATACAATAAAGTACTGCTCCTCTAGGTATGTATTTCTTTCATCTCTTTGGCTTAGAACTATGCACGAACTACTATTGTTACAAGCATCATATCAAAAGACCACACCTGTTTTTATGTCTGAGCCGTTCTTTAGTTGATAACCACGTGTGGTATTTCCTAATGCTTTTCAAAAAGACTTCTCTTAAAGGGTAAGTGCTACTTACAGTAACTTACAATAACAAATTTTAAAAGTCGCACTTCTTACCCCAAGCTATAACACTTGCCACATGTGCCAGCAATGCCTTTATAGCATTAAAATGGAAGGAAGAGTTTTCAGGTCCCTAGCTGAACAATAAATAGCAAGTTTGAAGGAGTTTTGTTAGCTTGTTCTGTCGGGTTTCTTTTTTTTTTTTCTTGAGCAATCAAACTAATTACTTTATTTTCATGCAGCTATTTTCTGGTCTGTTTCACATCAGTTTTTTCCTCTTATTACTATCACAAAGCTATGTGATACGCCATTCAGATAGTGCTGGCCAGAAATTTTCCATCGAAAACTTTCATTTAATGAAAAGCTTCTTTTCACTTGAATGTCTTTAGCTACTCCTCTCATCATGTATCAAAAGATGAGTGCTCTCAGAAAGATACACCACTGCCCCCGATTTCAGATGTAAAAAATAAATGAAAAAGAAATACCGAGAAGAATATGGCTTCTAGCCAATTCTGTTTGGTTGCACCACATGTGCATTTCTCACTGAATATTGAAAATAGGTGGTGGAAACATCTTCATTGACTTCTAGCATGTAAAGATGTTTTTATAAGACTTAAATTTCTGGCCCTTTTATTTTTACATTTTTAATGGTATCTTTCAAAATCTGAATCAAACTTTCTTGTTATTGCAAAAAGAAGGCAACTGGAGCCAAAGGGCCCTGCAATGGCTGCTCTCAACTTGAGGATGGAGATGCACCACAGTCATGCAACAGTCACAGCATTCAGCGACAGAGTCCAGGTGATTTCTCAGCATTGCCAGTGTACATAAAAACAGCACTGTGTCACCTGCTAAAGCAGCAGTATTTCAGCTAGTTCTGCAGAGAAGCTGAAGATCCACCTGGAGGAGTGGTAGTAAGGCTTAACATGAATGGGACACTTGTGCCTTTTTATTTTTTATTTTCTTTGATAAATCAATCATTGAATCTTCAAATATCCTGAGTTGGAAGCGACCCACAAAACAGTTGCACTTTCTAAGAACCTTTTGCTATGGTACCATGTGATTTTGAAGAGTTCTGCCTGCATCCTTGTTTTTTGTATCTGTAAAGACACAAGAAGCCACGAGAGCCTTTTTAGGGTTCAGACAGCTCCTCTGCTGTCCCTGTTAAAGCATAATCAACAGCAAATCTATGGCAGCCCCTTTCAAAGGAGCAACACTGTACTGCTCGTCCACAGCAGCCTGATAAAGCAGCAAAGAGATTTATATTTGAGCTCAGTGTGGCTGAAGCTCCTTTTTCGCTTTTGTCGTTATTTTCAGCAGAAGTATTGTTACTGGCTGTGGTCTACGCACAAATGACTGAAAGAATGCATTTCCCATCCAAAGTAGGAATCGCCTGAATATTCCAAGCATTAGCACGTTCGCAGACCCTCGCACTATCACACTGCATCTGACAGTATGCTCACTCTCCTAATAAGCCTTTTTGAGTCGTAACCTCAGAACACACTTAGATCACTAATTATCATCTGCATTCCAGGAAGAAGCCTTGCTCCAGACACTGACAAACTTGCAAACTGAAGTTAACACCAGACTTCTCACTCAGTGCAGACAGCTCATGGAGACAGCACTTGTTCAAGCTACATTTCATGTTGAAAAGCTCCTAAAATAATAATAATAAAAAAATCCACCAAAACCCAGACAACTCCATTAAATTCCATTATCCTCTTTAAAATGCCATGGATTACAAGATTATGAACATTCTTCTTTAACAGCTCTCTCCTCTTCCATCCCATTTTGCGTTTCAAAGGTACAGGTTATAAGAACAAATAAAAAATTTTGTTAATTATGGATACATTTTAGGGTGAGACTGCATTACATGAAGAAGAGCAGACTGGGGTGCATTAAAAAGAGCATGGCCAGCTGGTCAAGGGAGGTGATCTTCCCTCTCTACCGTGTCCTGGTAGTATGTGTGTTGCTACTCTTTTCCAAAGTTTAAGAGTCAAACAGTATGCATGCGGCTTGTTCCATGCCAATTGGCTTTGCGCCTACAGAGAAGCCCAAAGAACATTTACTAGGATACTTGCAGCCACACAGAGTCTACTGAACACCTGTTTCACACACCCTGTAAGTTACAAAACAATTTCCAACACTTCACAACAAAATTAGGATATTCAATGTTCAAGAAGAAAAGCCTAAAATCTAACATGCAATTAGTACAGATCAGGCAAGATGATGAGTTTTGCTGTTGTCCAAGTCTGCAAAAGCTGGGAACACAGTCAGTAAAAATGGCCAGGTGTTGCATTTAGATTCCAGGCTATTATAAGAAAATTACTGCTTTAGTAATTATGAGATACATCTAGAAGGTTGTATAGGAACAAGATGGAAAACTCCCCCAAGAAATTCCCCCCATGCATTAATGTATTGCTTGTAATATCGCACAGAGGGAATGTGGCCAGAAGTTTTGCATAAATAATGTCAACGAGTCAATCCAGGAACCCTGCAATAGCGCATCAGCCTGAAGAGATGATTTGTGTTCAAATATCTGCCTCCAGCTATGCATTTTTTCTATCTGTTGTTCCATTTCCTAGTTCACACAGTCTTATATCATTAGGAAGACACAAGTGGCATTTGAGTTACACTGAGAGATGATGGCTTTTGTGAAAAGGATCTGCACTATATATCTTTCATGTCCTTATAACTTTTCCTGTATTGCCATCTATACTGCTGACTTCTTTCACGGTAAATTAGGACGCTCCAGACAACCTACCCAGAAGCTATTAGTTCCTCCTTTAATCTATCTTCTTTGCTGTGAAATACACCATCTCTGAATTGTAAACTGTTTAGGACAGGGACCGCTCTCTGCATTCACAGTCGAATGAGGTTATGCTTCGGCCTGGAGTCTTCTGCTGCTACCATAATGAATTTGCCATTACTAAATAACATATGTCCATTTCTTTTAAAGTCATTCTAAAACTACCAATAAGAAAATAAGATGAGCAAACTGCACCTTGAATAGATTAACAGATTATGTGAATGAGTGTCCAAATGAGGATGTAGCAGAGGCAGTGACATAAATAATGGAGCTACTGACCAGAATACAAAAATCTTTCAGGACCAGATTTGTAGCACTAGAAGGGCTGATCCTACCACCTTGTTAATACCTGTTTTACATCGCACTGGAGTTTGCATGCAATATCTGATTCACATGCAGGAAGGGTTGTGGAACCTCTAAGAAAGGAAACCACAGAATCTAAACAGATTGACATGGAATAAATCACAATTAATTTTGTTGATAAAAATGAAGTTACAAACTATGTTCATACAAACAAGTTTATACAAACACTATTATTTCATAAAAAAGAAAATATCTCTTCCACAGATAAAGGAAACAATGATGAGGCTTACAGAATTTCAAGGATATTCTTCGCAGTCAGCTGATGCCCCCTCTGCCCCTCCCCCAACTGACAGTGGCATGGGCTTGCTCCTGTAAAGTCAAAGAAAGTTTTCACCTGTTACTGGTGGTTTACAGTCAGAGAGAGAAATAAACCATTAAAAGAAGCAGATGAAGAGAGAAACCGCAGGTTGCTGTGTCTTTCAGAGTCTAGGATAAAATGTTACCTACTACAGAGCACAGCATGGATATTTCACACAACGAGGACATGTTTCATGAAAGAGCACATGATCCTTCTCCCTCCTACTATGGAGTGAGAGAGTCTAGGATAAAATGTTACCTACTACAGAGCACAGCATGGATATTTCACACAACGAGGACATGTTTCATGAAAGAGCACATGATCCTTCTCCCTCCTACTATGGAGTGAGAGAGTCTAGGATAAAATGTTACCTACTACAGAGCACAGCATGGATATTTCACACAACGAGGACATGTTTCATGAAAGAGCACATGATCCTTCTCCCTCCTACTATGGAGTGAGTCTCGGGAATATCATCTGTCAACACCTTAACGAGAACTGTGGCTCCAACTGTATAGGGACAGTGGGAAACTGCATACTAGCAGTGACCCCTGAAGAGAAAACCCACCCTTGCATGCCTGCTTGTAATGCTAATAGCACATAAGCAATCAAACCACAGCACAGACTAGCTTTTCTCCAGTATTAATTATTGTGCTGTCCACCACAAAGTCATTTGTCACCAACATTCTTCCAGCATTGGAGCAACAGCTGCAAAAATATAATTAGTCCCTCCATCTCTGTCCCACTGGGTACCAGTCACTGCTTCAGTGGTCTCTCTGGATAGGTTTCTGTCCTCTGCTGGACAGAGGTCAAGTTCTCCAGAAGCTAGTTGCCTGTATAAATTACAGTGCACATATTTTACATCTCATTGTAATGCTTTCTTTTGCCAACATCTGCTTCTTTGCAAATGTTCCATTTCCAAGCCATTTTTGTGCAAGCCCCAGGAGAAGCCATCAGACGAGCATGCTGAAAATTCAACCACAGGCACCATTAATGCACATCTGGCTGATGAAGACATACAGTTTATGTAAACTGCAATTTGGAAAACCTCCTTGTCCAAACAGCTAGTCCCACAAGGTATCATTTGCTCAGGAAAAATAAGACCAGGGGAAATATCTGAATGTCCAGCACAAGAAGACCCACTGTCCAAAGCTATTTTGGGGCAAAAGGAAAAATTTCATGCTGTTGTGTTTGAATAATTTGCAAAATCAGCATTTGGGGCACCAAAGAGAGAGGGAGAGGAGCTGAATAGTGAGAGATCACTATTCAGACCACAGGAGACAGGATAAGCCTGCTAGTGGTCTTGGGTTTAAAGTCATAACGCTGAGATCATGTTGGGACTTCAAGGTGTCTCTTCAAAGACAAGCAGCTGAATGGTTGCAAAAGCAAGAAGATGGTAATGACAAGACTGCTGCACTGGAATACCCTGGAACAAAAACACTGGACACTTCCTTTTATTTCTTTCTTTGTTCCTCTGTCATATACTGAGAGTACAGATCACTGGGCACAATGGCCTACTACGTAAAAGGTGGGGAAATACATTTCAACAGTCTTCATGCGAAAACTGGAAAGATGAAACTAGTTTTTAGCTGTTTAAAGAAGCATGAAATGGAACAAGGACAATATTTCTGAAATGAAGGTCAAAAAGAAAACTTTGGTGAGGTAGAGAAAGTATGATGCAACAGATCTACCAGGATCAAGAAATGTAACTGCAGTACCCACTACAAAAGGACAAAAAGAAAGCAAGCTACATCATGCCTTAAGCCTGTCAAATGAACACTGAACTATCACACTTCACCTGACAGCTATCATTTGACAAAGCTTGTAAAGTTTACCATGTTTTCATATCACTGGAAATGGATGTGACTGAGCTATGCAGGCAACAGAGGTCCCGACAATATCGATACCGTATAGGAATGTCATAAGGGCATTCTGAAATACAGAGTTCTACAAATCATTTTGTGAACTCTGTGAATATGCAGAAGCTGGGCTATAGCAAACCACTGAAGTTGGTTATTACCTGGATTAAACCCAGGAGCCATGATGCGTACTCTGCATCTCTCACCCTTAGCAGAATGTGCCAACAACACAGGGCGAACATAGACAAGCTCATTCACAGCAGCGGCTTCCTAAACCATAGAGGGTATATGGAGGATGAAGTAAGCAGGGAGGCTTCCACATTGATCCCTTGCACTCCTTTTACCACCTGCAGCACCAAAGGGCTTTGGGACAGAATCACGTAATGGCGGAGTGGTTATAGTTGCTTGATCCACAGCTTCCCCTCCATCCAGAAAACTGCTGTATTCAGCCTCTGCTGAACAAAGGCATGGATTATTCCCTGTGCTCTGAAGCTTTGGACTCCCATCTGATTTCATTTATCCCATCCTATCTAGCACTATCACAGATGGTCCTGCTTCCCTCTAAATTGCTGCCTTCACAGCTCATGGAGATACTTGTTCGGGTGGGGAAAACAACACTGTGGAAAAAGAACCAACACACCAAACCCACATCACACACACACGCACACATAAAAACAACACACAATCCACCTCACCTAATCACAGTCCTTAAATGTTTCCTTTGGCCTATAAATGTAATTTTTGTTGAATTAAACTCCACCCAGTTTTACTGCCTGTGTTGGCCACAAACACAATAAAAAAAGTTATGTGCTGTGTTGTTATCTATCACAGCTTGGTAACAGTAAAACTGTGCCTTGCCTGTTTATTGTTGGTAAAGGTTCCAGAAAGTCCCATTATTTTTCCTTGAATCCACATATAAACACAGAACAGGACAGGACTGTGAATGAAAGCCCTTTCCTGGTTAACACATTTTCCCAAAGCTCATCTGTCACCCTCGATGCAGTATCAAAGCACTGCTGCTAAGAAATACCACGAGGGGACCAGGGAGTGACCATGCTCTTCTTTATGCAAGCAAAACAGATGATGATCCAGGAATTCCACCAGTTCTGTTTATTTTTAAATAGGATGATTCACACTGCGTTGTTGCATCAGCTGTTTTACAGAAAATTGTTTGAAAGAAAACAAGTTACCCTCTTACCTCACTATCAAGAATTTTTGCTTTCATGATAGAACACACCCACATAAACTTTGTAGCTGCTAATGGTTTGAGCAACTTGAAATATTATAAAATCATAAGCCATTACTATTGTGAAAATGATAATCACTGAACAAGTTACTCTGTGAGAGTTCTAATCACAAATTTGGTTTAAACTTCAGTGGACGAGACCTTGTGTAGACATATGCTCTTTTTTNGAAAGAGAAAACAGGGACTTGACGCTGTGTAGTAGCTGGCAAAGGCTGCAGCATCCTAAGACACTGGTTGAACTGATGCCACAGAAATTGAAATGGATGTGAAAGATGAGCTGCCTGACTTGGACACCTTCCAGACGAAAGCAGTTTGGTCCAAGACCAAACTGAAGACAAACAAAGACAGCTTAACTGATTTTTTTTTTTTTTTTTTTTGGAAAGCAAAATGTATATTCATCTTTTTCTCATCCAACCAAGAAAACATTCCTTATCTGGAAAGAGGAGATTCCCTTGCCTAGGAGTGAAAAATCAGACATAGATGGTTCCACAGATTGGCAACGAAGAACATCAGGCCCCCTAGCAACGTTCTTCAGCACCCTTCGCATGCAGACTTGGCTCTGCATTTCAGCTGCCTACTGCAAGTGGCAGTCGTATACTTTAGAATCTGACTGTGCATGGAGCCTGTGTCTGGCAGCCCTGAACAGTAGGTGGTCTGAATCGCTCATTACTCTCTGGAACTTAAGATGCCATCGGATTTGGAGAAGCAAGTTAAGCAGTGTGAACAGAGCTCTTGGGCACACAATCAAAAGAGGAAAACATTATCCTTTGTGCTCAGCTCTTGAGCAGTTCTTGCATCATTTCCTTAATGTACAGTAAACTGAGAAGCAAGCCCTCACACAAGCCCTTAGAAATTCTCTGGGGGCTGCTTTTCCCATGCGTTGTCTAGCCAGACACAGTGGGATATTATTTGTCTGTCTGAAAATATCTCCCTTATTTTTATGATCAAATTTTTTTCAATCAGTTTAAGAAACCACTTTTGTATTTTTTATGCTAAGATTTTATTAAAATACTTTGTAACTATTTACACTGTGCCTTGGCTAAAGGAGCATGCTATAAAGAGAATTTAGCCAAGCAGCAAAAGTTTAGGCAGTATAGGCAGTAGGGTTGTGTTTCCCCTCATTAATCTGAGGAAAAAACACACTTTCTGCAGCAAAATGCCTCTGACAGCAAGGTGGTATGTTGCTGTTCCTGAATGTTCTTTGGCTGCTTCCTTCTTTCCTTAACAAAGGCTGAGTTTTATGAGTCACTTTTTTTTTTTTTTACAGCATTACAAATGCAATGCATTTTCTACAAAAAAAAAATTGTTCATAATATCAATTTCAATATAGCTCAACTACTTGAAATGTCCTCTTCTGCATTTCAAGCACTTATTGTCAAAATCAGTCAGGGTCCCAGGTAGGACATCAACTGCAAACGCAGAAACTTTTGATGCTTGCCATTTTTCGCTTATGAAGGACTTTACTTTCCATTACAAAGACAGACAACAAAGAGCTGGCAGTGTACTGACAGCTCACAGCCACCCATCCTGCCAGCACCTGCCCGGGTCCTGAGATGCTGTTCCTTTTTCCTTGCACAGGAAGCACTGTTTGTGCTTTGAAATCACGCTAATCCAACCACGTCAGTGCAGCATGTGCACACGGGTAGGCAACACCCATACCCACTCAACTACTGCGATACAGGAGGGCTCTTCTGTACCAGTCAAAGTGCACCCAAGCAAGAAGGCGCAGCAGCACCCCGAGGACGTGGTTTGGGGGTATGGTGGGGATGGGCTGATGGTTGGATTAGGCAATCGTAACAGTCTTTCCAACCTTAATGATTCTGCGATTCTGTGACCTATAAATGTAAAAAGCCAACACAAAATCAGCAGCTCATCAATATAACCAGCCAAAGATGGATGTCCAAACCCCCACTTTCATTACAAGGGCTGTGCTATGTGTGCGGGTGATTTAACTTTCCAGTCCCAAGAAGGGAGCTGCTGAAAGGAGTACTGCTCTGTGCTGCTCAGCAAACACAGAAAGCGTTCACGCGCCCGCCACAGGCCTCTCAGGGAGGACCAGCACCGAGGGACACAGAGCACCATAATGCCAACAACCCCTCACCTCTCCCCCACCAACCATCGACATCCCCTCTCGCCCCGCCCCTCTCGCCCCACCGTGACGTCACTTCCTGCCCGCGGCGCGTGCCCTTCCGACGCTGCCGGCTGCTTCCGCCCGTGCGTTTCCACGGCAACGCGGCGCCCCGGGCTCTCCCCCGGCCCCGTGAGTAGCGGCCGCCGCCCCGGGTTGAGCGCGGCCCTGGCCCTGTGCCTTCCCCCCC